>CM035428.1:106895181-107382681 GCA_020310875.1 Ceratopteris richardii | reverse complement strand
TGCTATATAGTCTTGTGGTTGACTACCATGAGCTTATAGTTGCACTTTCATTTGAGGTGAATTTGAGGTTTGCTCGGATTTGTTCTTATTGGACATGTAGTTTTCACTTGTGGATTCTTCTTCCGAGTTGCCACCAGTCACATGTGTATACCCTATCAATTATACATTTTCTTTAATTTTTCCCATCTTTTGTTTGAATTTTATGCAGGTTTCATTATGATTGAATTTGCCCATCATATCTAGAAGTGATAGAAACTCCGTTACAAAGCTTCTTGTGAGTTCATGTTTGTGGTGTGTGTGCTCGAGCATAGTACCCAGAAACGCCGTTTTTGGGCCCCCGAAACGGACCGACCGTTTCTGGGAAACGGGCCTGCTCGGAAACGGCGTTTCGGGGCTGTTTTTTTCTAGAAAAAGTCTTTTTTTTTGTGGAGAGAGAGAGAGAGAGAGGGAGTCAATGGAGGGTGGTGGACCCGTTACCAAAGTCTCAAACTTCAAGGGTTTAAGGCTCAAAGTGATAGGACTAAGCATGTATGTGTGTATTACAATTTACTATGTATGTACGATATATGTATTGTGTCTTGTGCATAGTATCATGTATGATGTATTTAATATGTATATTATGCGTTCTATGATCTATCATGTATGTAATAATATGTATACATTGTGTGTGTAATATGTATGTATATAGTATGTACGTATAATGTAATATGTGTGTAGCATGTAGTATGTACACAATGCATATACATATATATTATATATACACACACATACATATATTTATACATGTACATACTAAACATGTATGAATGCATGTATATATGTGTATGTATATACTTTATACTACTAAGTTATGTATATACATTATACTATAAATGTATGAGTGCATGTGTGTGCACTATGTGTGTATGGACAAATGTTAATGCGCATAGTTGAAACTTGAACTTACGTCATAGTTCAACTTGTAAATTGTAAGTTGTTCAATCATCAATGTAATAAATTAATAACGTATGAATTATGTGCACTTTGTATGTATGTATGTATGTATGTATGTATGTATGTATGTATGTATGTATGTATGTATGTATGTATGTATGAATGTATGTATGTATGTATGTATGTATGTATGTATGTATGTATGTATGTATGTATGTATGTATGTATGTATGTATGTATGTATGTATGTATGTATGTATGTATGTATGTATGTATGTATGTATGTATGTATGTATGTATGTATGTATGTATGTATGTATGTATGTATGTATGTATGTATGTATGTATGTATGTATGTATGTGTGTGTGTATGTATGTATGTATGTATGTATGTACTATGTATAGATACATACATGCATACATATATTTCCCGTTTCTCCCTTCCGTTTCCAAATTTTTGGAAACTCCGAAACTCCGTTTCCGATTGGTCCGTACCGACTGTTTCTAACCGTGCTGGACACTATGTGCTCGAGGTACGTTTGTGAGCATGTATTCATTCTTAGTTCTATACTTGC
Source organism: Ceratopteris richardii (assembly GCA_020310875.1). Lineage (NCBI taxonomy): Eukaryota > Viridiplantae > Streptophyta > Polypodiopsida > Polypodiales > Pteridaceae > Ceratopteris > Ceratopteris richardii. The sequence continues at coordinate 107,381,173 of CM035428.1, read as the reverse complement.
TTTTGGGCATTGATGACATTAGTGGGGATGTCATAGTATTGTGACAATACTATGCATAAGGGACCTGGTCTACGCATAATGGACGTGGTATGCTATATAGTCTTGTGGTTGACTACCATCAGCTTATACTTGCACTTTCATTTGAGGGTGAATTTGGGGTTTGCCCATATTCGTTCTGGTAAAATATGATTGTCTTATTAGCTGACATGCAATTTTCGCTTTTGGATTCTTTGTTCGAGTTGCGACCGATTCATAGGTGTGAATACTCTTTCAACTATGCACTTTTGTGAATTCTCCTATCGTTTGTTTACGTTTTGTGCTAGTTTCATCATGGCTGAGTTCGCCCATCACTTCTGGAAGTGATAAAAACTTAGTTTGCAAAGTTATTTGTGAGTTCATGCTTGTGGTGTGTCTACATTTTGGGGTGTGTGTGTGAGCATGTAATATGTATTCATTCTTAGTTCTATACTTGCTATTGAACATTGATGACATTAGTGGGGATGCCATAATACTGCTATGATACTATAAATAATGGAGCGGATCTGCTATATAGTCTTGTGCTTGACTACCATGTGCTTGACTACCATGAACTTATAGTTGCACTTCCATTTGCGGGTGAATTCGAGGTTTGCTCGGATTCATTCTGGTATATATGATTTTTGTATTAGCGGACATGAAGGTTTCACTTGTAAATTCTTCGTTTGAGCTTCGACTAGTTGATAGATGTGTATGTCCTATCAACTATGCATTCCTTTGTTTGCATTTTATGCTTGTTTGGCTGAGTTTGCCCTTCTAGAAGTGATAGAAAGTGACTTCGTAGAGCTTCTTGTGAGTTCATGGTCATGGTGTGTGGCGGTGTGGCATGTCTGTGTGCATGTATTCATTCTTAATTCTGTACCTTCCATTGGAGATGTCATAAGTTAATAGTATTGAGGATGACATTAATGCCAAATGGGGATGTCATAGTATTGTGTTGATATTATGCATAATGGAATTGATCTTTCATAGAGTCTTGTGGTAGTCTACAATGACTTTATAGTTGCGTTTTCATTTGAGGGTGAATTTGGGGTTTGCACAGATTCATTATGGTATATATGATTGTCATATCAGTGCACATGGAGTTCTCACTTGTGAATTCTTTGTCTTAGTTGGATGAGTTCATAGGTGTGTATATCTTATCAACTATGCATTTTCTATACGTTTTCCTATCATTTGTTTTCATTTTGTGCTAAGCCTCATTATGATTTTTGGCCATCATTTTCGAAAGTGATAGAAACTCACTTCATAGAACTTCTTGCTTGTGGTGTGTGTGTGTAATGAACTAAACTATTAGGACCACCATGTGCTTGAGAGATGACTCTCTTACCAACCAAGCCTTGTATATATAGCTATTGACGACTCAAACCCTTCAAATCTAAATCACTCTTTAATTTGTGGATTGATTCTCCACCACTCTTTATTTGGAAAGGTGTCAATTAGAATGGTTCACAACGCTCAGGCTCATCGAGCCCTTGGGCAAAACCTTGCGCTTACAGGACTTGAATCCAAGATCTCCTCCTTCCCCCCTTTAAAACTTAACCACTAAGGTAGAGAGCTTATGAACCTTTGCTTAAGTCTAGTCTTGAGATTTTTGGCCAAACATGTAAGTGACCAAACCATGTTCGAATTCAAATCTGTCTGAACTGGCCGGACTTGGAGATCATAGACATCTAGAAGAGATTTGGACTTACAACCTCTTGACTACGAGTCTAATGGGCCAACCACTTGCCCCAAAAGCTATGGTTAAGGATTACTTCCTAATCCTCCCTCATAGGTTGTAGTGCAACCGTCTCTTGTTTGTTAAGGGTGTGGTTCAACGATCTCCTACCTACCTGTTTGTTACAAGAGAGAGAGAGTTATGTGAGAGAGAGAGAGAGAGAGAGAGAGAGAGAGAGAGAGAGAGAGAGAGAGAGAGAGAGAGAGAGAGAGAGAGAGAGAGAGAGAGAGAGAGAGAGAGAGAGAGAGAGAGAGAGAGAGAGAGAGAGAGAGAGAGAGAGAGAGAGAGAGAGAGAGAGAGAGAGAGAGAGAGAGAGAGAGAGAGAGAGAGATTGATTGATTGATTGATTGATTGATTGATTGATTTTACCATGCAGGGTATTGCAAAAGCATTACCTGCATCTCCGCTGGTGGATAAAGTCAGTGTTGCTGGACCTGGATTTGTTAATATAATTCTCTCGAATAGTTGGGTTGAGGAAGTAAGTGAATTTTGCAACCTTTACTTCCTTGGTCTTGATTACCTTAATTATTTACATCACATAGTCTTCGAAGCTTAATAATATCAGTTGTACTTCACTTGTTAATTCTACATTATGGTGATTGTTTTCATCATTTGAGCTGGAGAAGCAATTGATGTTCATCCTTTGTATTCGATGGAAATATTTTTAGGCCTTCTAGATTGTTTTCAGCACAGATTCATGTGTAATAATTTGGTAGTTAGTTAATCATATCCATTTGGATGGGATGATTTGGAGGCTAGATGTTTGTGAAAACACAGGTTTGAGTGTGATGAGCTGATGGCCTGTCAACACAGAAAGAGCATCTTTTTGTTTGCCGATAAGGCTTCTAGGCAGTTGAGGTCCTTCAAACTTTTCTATATCTTGATTCTTTGTGTAGTTCTAAGCAGAATGTATAGTTCTTTCTGTGTCTGATCTTTACCTGACCATGTCTTTACATGTACCTTTATGTTATCTTTAAACTTATGATATAGTAATCTTTGTCCAGCAAGGACTGTGAAAGGCATGTGTTATCATCTTTTGGGCATAAGTCAGCAATTAGAAAATGAAATGGTTTTGAGTTGGAGGAACAAAACATATCTGGTGCATATGAATGGATGGTTTGGTTTTTCACGTGTGTGTGTGTGTGTGTCGAAATTACCATCACCTGATGCTCATGTATTTGAGGATCTACATGTTAAGGTTTCCTTCATAGTTGTGGAATGACCTTTTTGGTTAAGATTGATGATTATTGGGGGATGCGCCTCACTGAAAAACCTGAAGAGTTATTAAAGCATTCCATCAGTCCTGTTGCATGTATCGATATGCAAGACATTTCTTCCTTTCTATATGATTATAAGAAACCTTATTATGTTATATAGGCAGGCATTTACACATCTATCATCTATTTTTTGCTGTGAGAATTTTATTCATGGAAAGCTGTTTGGAATACCTCCTGAATGCAAGGCATGTGTTTAGAGACATACGGAATCAAGATTCAAGATTGATATGCATCGTGTGATGGGAAGCCCTTGACCAAGGTTGGAACTCAAGCTTCTTAATTTTCATATTGTTCTGTCATTCATACAAGCTTTTGTGGACTTCACTATAACATTACAGGTCCTTGTGTTCATGTATAATATATTTGTGCATTCCTAAGTTTTGGTTGTAATTGTTTTTGGTCTAGGTAGCCATTAACCTGTTGCACACGTGGTTTGGCACTTGAAGGAGACCATGTCCTCCCCAAGTGCATTTCCATCTTTCTTGAAAGTATCTAGTAAAAATTGTGTCGGGTGGTTTGTCACAATTATAATTGTGTGAAGATCTGAAATTCTCTTCAATCATAACATTCAAACGCACCAATTTGTTTCTCGCCGAAACATATCTACACAACATAGAAATAATTGAGGTGTAGCATCTTCTTCTCATCCAAAGGGATCAATCAGAAATTCTATTGAATTAGCTTTGTTATGCATCGAGCCACGAGGTATGCCAAGCTGATGTATAGATAATAGTACATACACATACAGAATGCACATACGCATATACACATACACATGTCACATACACAATGCTGAAATTTGAATGAAGATATACATAGATATGTCACAAACTCATAGACATACACATAGACATACATATGCGCATACACATACATGTCACATGTACATTCACATATACACAGGACAATGTTCATACACAAGTGACAATGTACATACACATACACATTGCACATGCTACATATGCATACACATACACACGTAATGTATATACACATACACATGTCATACATATACAACATACACACACACGCACATACATATGCACATACACACACACACAATGCATATCTGATATTACTACATGTACACAAGTGAGAAGTCACAATGCATATACACGTCACATGAGTCATGACACATGTCACATACACATTGGACTTGCCACATAGACATAATACATTATATATATATATATTTATTATTGTCATATACACATACACAGTGCACAATGCACAAGCCACATACTCAATGCACATATGCATACACATGCATATTCCACATGCCACATACACATACACATAACACAATGCACGATGCACATACACATACACATATGCACATTCAACTTGCTTTGCATCAAGCTCAATTTGCTTTTAAAGGTGAGTGCATGGATGTAGCATGGAGGGATCCACGAGGAGCCTTTTTCGGTGGCTCAGCTTCATCATCCAAATGGATAGAATAATTTCTAAGTTTAATTGTGAAATTTCAATCTTGATGAAGATATTTAACTAGCTGTATACCTCTTTGATATTTATGTAGTAGACCACGGCTTCTCCTTCTTTTTCAAGTGTCGCATGCATGCTTGATTATTCCCCTTGTTTGCTCTCTATGTGCAGGCATTTACTTTACATTTGATGTTTAGGAAAAGTGTGCTTGGACATATATTACCTCTCTAATTTTCAGTGTTTCTGAAATGCGAATCAGTGTAGTTAATTTTTTCTGTCATTTTATAACTTTCAAAATCTCTTTTCTATGAGTCTAGTTCGCTTCAAGGTCCTTGGTTCATCACATAGTTGACTTAGCATGTACAAATGCATTTTAATTATCTTTTTTAACATGGCTATTTAAATATTTCATATGTTAATTCATATCACTCTTGTGCATGGTGCAGAGGATTCACAACATGTTGGTTGATGGAGTGGCCACCTGGGCTCCTAATGTTGGTGTCAAAAGAGCAGTTGTAGACTTTTCTTCTCCTAACATAGCTAAAGAGATGCATGTTGGCCACCTACGGTCGACGATTATTGGAGATTCTATCTCAAGAATGCTTGAATTCTGTAATGTCGAAGTTTTGAGAAGGAATCATGTTGGAGACTGGGGTACTCAGGTATATAAACTTCCTTCTTAAATTTTCTTATGGACCTACAATGATTTCAGATGCATTCCTTCAATAGTTCTTTAACTAGCTTAGGTTATTGAAATTAACAAGATGGATTGCAATCATGAAGTAAAGTTCATTTGGTTAACTCGATATAAGGTTATGTACATGACAAGTGTTCTGTTGTTTAAACTTAGTTTGGCATGCTGATAGAGTACCTTTTTGAAGAGTATCCACAATGGGATGGAAGTAGTGAGGAACATGCTGTTGACAAGTTGCAGGTGAGGTTTTGTTGTATGTAATCTTGCAATTGAATTTAATTACATGGAGTGCTGCATGTTATATTTAAAGAGCTTTTGTCATATGTAATCTTACAAGTGAATCGTCCCTGGCATTTTTCTTCAATCGCATGGTCTGCTCCAGGCCTCATTTGTTGGATGGTGGATATTGATCTTCCAATTGTAACTTATATTTTCGTCATTTCTATTTCTGGTTCTTTATTGTATGCATGCATGAATATGGTTAAAATTTTACATCTTCCATTTGCATGCAGTTATGCGGAGTAAGAGGTGACCTTTTTTTTGTTGTGTGGCTAAATGTGATGGACATTAAAATTGACAGTGCTATTTTCTTGCATGATCTCGAAATGTGCTGGGTGTCCTGTGTTTCCTTACAAGTGACAGCTTGCTGATCATCAAACTAATGATCTTTAAGTCCTCTTGACTTGTATTTGTACATCTGCAAGCAATCCTCAGCCCCATTTGCATTTCTGCTCAATGTGGGTTGTTCCGTGTTAAAAGTTGAGAGAGTACTATCATCTCATACCTTGACCTAAGGATTCAAAGTTGTTGTTATGTTTGCCATTACATCTAGAAGCATCGTTGAACCTATGTGCAATTTGCGTCAACCTTAGATTTTCTGTGGTCAGCTATTGTATTCTTACATCTACAGCATTGCTTGATCCTATCTGCCTTTTGCCTCAACATGGGTTGTTCTGTGTGCTTTAGAAGTTGAGAGAGTACTATCATCTTGTACCTTAAATTAAAGTAACTAAAGGTAAGAAAAATTATTTTTTATTTTTCTAATGTTTCCTATTACATCTGCAAGCATTCTTGAGTCTTATGTGGAATTCGCCTCAATATTGGATGTTTTTTGGTCACCTATATACAACTTATGTTGTTGTGATGTTTAAGTGCACTTGGTCTTTTTCCATAGATAACTTTCTGTGCTCATACAGGAACTTTATAAAGCATCAAAAAAGAGATTCGATGAGGTTCCAATATTCAAGGAAAAGGCTCAACAAGCAGTAGTTTTACTTCAGGTTGGCTTTACTTTGATTCTTGCCATCACTGCTGGTGGAGGCTTCCAGTGCAAAAAAATTATTGAAACATATGCACATCCAACTTGCTATTTATTAGGGTGGAGATGAGAGGTACCGGAAGGCATGGCAACAGATTTGCAGTGTCAGTCGAAAAGAGTTTGATCAAGTCTACAAGCGCTTGAAGGTTTCCCTTGAGGAGAAGGTAAACTTTAGACCTATATGGATGGGTGCAAGATGGTCAAGAACATAGTTGCACTCGTCCGATGGACGAGTAAAGATGTACGATTGTCCTGTCCAGTCCAGTCCAGTACGAACTCGTACGATGGCAAAACTGTTGGCCAATTTTCACTAAAATATATGGAGTACTTTTGTACATTTTCTTATGTGTTATGCTTAGTCTTCTCTTTAGTGACTAGTGACTCATGAGCATTATGGTGAAATAGAATTTAGATATATTTTGTCTATGAGTACTCATGATATGTTCTGTAAAATCTGAATTTTTTGTAATCTTGAATGTCTTTGTGAAATTTAAATTATGGCATATGCATTAAGACAAGAATCTTGTAAGTTTTTAATCTTGATTCTTGAATTTAGAATACAATACATGTACATGTTCATGTATATGTATATGTACATACTACAATGTACATGTACATGTACATGATCGTACGTATCGTACATGTAACCCGAATTTTACTAGTACGGTCTCGTACCGTACGTGAACTGTACAGGACGCATCGTACTGGAATGGACGTGACTACTATGGTCAAGAAGCATTTCCCGCAAACAATCTTAGCTGACAAAGCTTCTGTGGCCTATTTGAGACCAAAAACCGAATTTGGATTTTGTCATCTTTTTATTGTGCCAAAGATAATCCCACATATGCATCATGGAGTCTTGCCCAATATATGAAGCTGGTCAGTTTTCAGAGTACTGTTTTATAGCACCTATGAATATATATGCACAGGACATTTAAAGTCCTATGTTTGAAAACCAAGTTTTTGCTCATTGTCACTTGCTAGGAATGAGTTGTTGAAGTGGCATTCAAATAACGTGGTCATATGTGTGTTTCTTGATTGCAGCTTCCCCTTTTTTTTTATGTACTGAACATTTGATGATGGAAGGCATTGAGTGACTTGTTGCTTATGCGAAGAACCAGATTTACAAGCATCATGTTTAATCAATGTTGGTTACATGTATTCCGTCTAATAGTGTACACGAAATACTTTTTCATTCACTTATGTGTGATTCTTGGAGAAGTTCTATTTCTAAATATTCAAAGGATGTGTTAAAAATATTTATCTTATTTCATTCATTGGTTAATGATGCCTTATGCTGAGCTAGCAGTCTCCTTGCAGGGTGAAAGCTTTTATAATCCATACATACCCGCTGTTATTCAAGAACTTGATAGCAAAGGGCTTGTAGCAGAGAGTGAGGGAGCAAAGGTGATACATTTAGAAGGACAAAATATTCCTCTGATTGTAGTGAAGAAAGATGGTGGCTTCAATTATGCATCAACTGATTTAGCTGCTCTTTGGTATGGATGTCAAGCTTTGCATACAAAATAAGTTATCGTTGTTATTTCTCTACATGTGCATGTGTCCATGGTATGCTAATCAAGTTCTAAGCAGTATTAAAATCCAATCTGTTTCAGGTACCGTTTAAATGTGGAGAAGGCAGAGTGGATAGTCTATGTGACTGATGTGGGACAATCATTACACTTTGAGATGTTTTTTACCGTGAGTAATGTTATAATGTTTTTTCAGATGTTTTTTGATAATAATATCAGAACACTGCTTTTGATGTTGACAGTTCAATTATATCCTACTAAGTTCTTGAAGCTCATGGGTGCATGGTTGCTGAACATGGAGACATTAGGTTGTGGTATTGGCTGGGGAGTTTGTTTCCAAGGCAGAATTGCCAGCACAGCTATCATAGGCACTAGTTAGATTACAAGCATAGAGATTTAAGTACCCGAAAATATATTCTAGTGACTTTCATGGCAAAAAATGATTCTGTATATGTGCATGGCACAACTATGAAGCTTAAGATGATGATTTTTAGACAATCTTGATCAGGGCCTTAGGACTGACAGATTCTTTGCAAATAGAAATAAATAGAAGTTGAAAACATGCATAACCTGAAATTTATGAAGTGTAAACAGTTGGAAGTATTGATCCAAGTGAGTGAAACCAAAGAAACTTCGTGTATGGGTGAGAATTATTCTCACCCAGTGCAATGGAGTGCTCAAAGCACTTTGACAGAATTGTTTAGGTATTGAGTAGCTTCTAGTGATATGGATGTATCCTCATGTCTTTATATGTAGTTATGACTGATAATATATTACACCACATTCTATTTCTGTGGGAGTTTGTTTTTCAGGATCTGAAAGTTGGTGCAATTTGTAGATTTGGAACATGACTGGACTGAAAGTTTCTGGATGTGGATAATTTATATTACCAATCTTTTTTTGCTCCATAGTTATCATGAAATTATTTTACTTCATATGACCTATGGAAAGGTGAACAGGATTGTATTGAATTCGGTGTTTTACAGCTTTCAAGCATTTTTCCTATTAACAGGCTGCTAGAAGAGTGGGCTGGCTTCCAAAAGGCACAAGAGAGCTTCCAAGGACGACTCATGTGGGATTTGGTCTGGTGCTGGGACTTGATGGGAAGAGGTTCAGAACACGTTCTACGGAAGTTGTCCGATTGGTTGATTTGCTAGATGAAGCTAAGTCACGAAGTAAACAGGGGCTTATTGATCGAGGTGAGCAAATTTAGATTGATGCATGTCTCTCAAAATCTTAAAAGCAAAACTGACGGTAACATATTTCATTCATCCATAGGGAGAGATGATGAATGGGAAGCTGATGAGTTGGAGCAAGCAGCTGAAGCTCTAGGATACGGTGCAGTCAAGTACAGCCATAATACATGCTTGCATTATTTTTTAGTATCTTGTTGAGATTTTTGTATTAATAAGAACATATGTGGCCAAGTTTGAAGTAACCTTTTGTGTTGCTTGTAGATATGCTGATTTAAAAAACAATCGAACTACAAATTACACTTTCAATTTCGACCAGATGCTGGATGTTAGGGTAATTGGTGAACATACTATTCTTTTTGTAGTTTCTGGAATGATTGATGGTTTTGTTGAGAAGAATTGAGCTGTGGTTACAGGGAAATACTGCAGTATATCTCCTTTATGCACATGCTCGTATCTGCTCCATCATCAGGAAGTCTGAGAAAGATATTGAAGAACTAAAGAGGGTTAGTATCATATAAATCCTGTAAAGCTACACTTTTAAGCTGTTTGCAGTGCTACCCTGTTAACAGAATTTCAAGTTGCTGATTCAGATTGGAAATGTGAATCTTGTTCATGAGAATGAGCGTGTACTAGGGCTTCACCTTATACGCTTTCCTGAGGTAGGGTTTGTGGTAACAACAAGTTTCATGTGAAAACTTTCATAATATAGAGTTACAGAGTGTGATAGAATAATTTACTCGGATGTCTGCAGATTATTGAGGATGCTCTGACGGACCTCCTCCCAAGTATACTTTGTGAATATTTATACAATTTATCAGAGGTTTTCACCAAATTCTATTCCACATGCAAGGTAAGTTTGCTTTAAGTTCATTGTTTTATTAGTTTTGGAAGGGACCTAAAATAGTTTCAAGTGTTCAAGGAGTATGCAATTTCTCTCAGTTTCATCTCGATTGATCAATTTAACTTTGTTCATAGCACATGTTTCTGGTTGAATCTCACTAAAGCATGGGCCTGCTTGTAGCTCACATGATCTTATGGGAGTTGCTAGATGTTGTCCAGGTGAATATTATACTACAAAGGCATTTATGTCCCACATCTCATTGGCTTGTTCTGGAATGTGAATGGTTAAACTGCATATCGGGTGCTTTCTTTAGTTCCTTCTTGTTTTCTTTGATCGTAGGTGATTTATAGCTCAGACCCTTTTATTTAAATGCAGTTTCTTAGTTATCTAGATAATTACACTCAAGATGTATCCACACTATTATTGCTTTCGTTATCTTACTGTTTTTCAGGCATTCTCTGTCTTTTAATTACAACTCACACCTAGCTCCTAGAATGTACACACTCTCCATGAGAGGTCTTGTGAATCTCTCATAGTTGTAGATCACTATGTTTCATATTTACGTGCTTTACACGTTCACTTAGCGAGTTTTGTATTTATTCTTTAGTTTGTTTCACACTGACATTGTCCTGAAGTTTCTTTGTTCTATTTGTATGCTACATGGTGTTTTCTAACTTCATAACACATTGTCTCTCTCTCTCTCTCATATTCTGTATGAATGTACACCATTACCTTTCAAAGCATGGGCAAGTTATCTCCCTTCCACTATTTCCTTATTGCCCCATTCTCTTAAATAATGATTGCTTGTCATTTGCCAAAACTTAGTTAAGCTTGGCATGAACAACAGATGGGTAGAGTCTGAGACAGTGCAAATCTGCACAATACAAGCCTCATGCTCCAGTATATGCTTCTGTGATCTTGATGTGCCTGTTACAACCTACAAGTTGTCATGGATGATAGAATCATGTGTCATATCTTGTGATCCTGCTGGCAGCTCAAGTTTTGATGATGTACACAGTACATTGTTTATGTATGTTTGGGCGGGATCTCCTTATCACTATGGCTGCATATCGTATACAATAAGCTTACCACAACAGTGTGGCTTTAGAGGGTGTGTGGGGGTTTGGGCCATGTGCCTTGATATTTTAGGCTTGTTCCTTAAGCTTTCAGGTCAAGACTGCAGTTGGGAGCAAATAGAGCAGAGGCTTTGGTACTACAGACTAACCAAATACAATTGTGAATGGTAGAAAGGCCAAAATTTGCAAGTATGGCAAACCTGCCTTTAGCTACTTTTCAAGAACCCTGTAGTCACCTACGACATTACTAATGTCAGGTACATTGTACAAATGCATCCATTGAGGCTTATTGAGCCATATGGCTAAGTAAATAGGTTGAGATGCTCTGAAATGCTCTGACAAAGGTGCACCCTTCTACATCTGCAGCTTTGTGTCCAATTTGATCCATGCTTCAGGTGTCACTATATCCTGACAATGTGATGAATCTACTCATAGTGGAGACTTAGACATATAATTGACAAGACTGTTTCGTTTTATTTTATGGTTGGTTGACTTTGATCGCATAGCAAGTGAAGCCTTTTGACATTATTGCCTTCCTTTCTAGAGGCAGAAGATTCTTTGTTTGACTCTATCATGTCAATTTGGTTTTGGAATACCTCCCAAAGGTGTTTGTTCATGAGGAGGTATTATAGTTTGGTCTTTGATGTGTGAAAGCCAGTACCTTTGATGCGTATCATTCTACTGCTCTTGAAGAGGCCTTGTTATCAGGAATATGGAACCAAAATAGGGGCCTCCCATAGAAGAAGATATTTTATGTTCTAATGATGCATCAACTTCTCCCAAAGATGAAGCTTGAATTCTAGCAGCTCGTCTACTGTCAATGTGCATTTAAACTTTATTTTCCTGTATAGGAATCATTACAAATAAAGGGACTGAATAGTATAAAAATTACGGTCCTGAAAATTTCTGACTGGAATATTAGAACAACTAGAAAATCTAAAAAACTATAATGACAGAAATCAAATGAATCACTCTAACAAAAGAAATGCTTTACTGTATGAATTCAATTTTATAGTTGATTTGTTGATTGATGTGAGACGTCTGCTGAAGCAAAACTAGCGAAAAGAAAAAGAAATGAATGAACTTTTTGAGAAAGATTTCATGATTTAAGGCTCCACCAAATTGTCCTTGTGGTCTGCAAATTCCTATACTAGCAATTGTTGTCTTTTTACGTTAATAAGAATGAATTTATGAACAACAAAAATTGTACATGAAAATGGTTAATAGGATTATGAACCAAAAAGATGGTGAAAAACAGTAGTATGTGCTGGAATTTAGAGTAAATTCTGCAACACTGAATTTAGGTTCTTCTCTGATGTAAGTGTCACAAGTACTTCACTTCTTGGAGTACTAAGCTGGAAACACATGGTACAGTAGCTAGACTTGAAGTAAGAACAAAATATGCAGATACTTACTATAAATCAGCAGGTACACACACGTGTGTAAAGAAGAAGTGAGCAGCAGTGAATTGACTCCAAAACAGCTCTTAGACGTCCATAAGCCAGCAACACATAATGAACACACATAAAACAAAAGCTTCTATCACTTTTTTGCATGAGAGATACATATGCTTTTTAGGGGTGATGTGGCACCATATTAGGAGCATGAGTTATGGGCCATATGATCATTGCGTTTTGTCAAATTGATTCTCAGCCCCACAATTATAGTTTTGGCAGATGACCACTTCAATGTAATGCGCTCTATGCTAGAAAGAGAAAGAGAGTTTACCCTTGCAATTAACGAACTAAAGGCGGGGGGGAGGATACTTTTGGCATTTTGGAGTGGAAGTTATAGTGAAATTGTTGGTTAGATGGTGTAATGTTATATATGGTTAGACAGCTCTTGATAGAAGGTTAGATTGTGTAGTCCCATTTTTGGATAAATGGTGAAACATGAAATTAACGGTATGCCTTGAACGTGTGTGGTGTAGTCCAAACCGGTGTGGTGTAGTGGTATGCCTTGAACACGGTGGGGTAGAGTGCTTGGGTTCAAGGCCCACTCAGTGGACGTTTCAAATTTCTTGCTCTCTCTCTCTCAAAAAAAAGAAATTAGGATTTGTTGGAAATCATGACTTATAGCCAAATTGACATTGTTTCCAACACAATGGCATTAGCCATTGACTATCGAAGCCTTCGGTTCATTGTAGATACCCATAATGTGAAAAATTCGCGAATTATTGCTTGTAAATAAAATTCAAAAAATTTTGGTGCGAATTAATTCGTGAGAACAAATTTTATCTTGTTTGGGACAAATTTTTTAGGTCTTAGGATAATATGATTCCGGTCTTTATCTTGAAGTTTGTGAAGCATGAAACTTATCAAAGTCGTGCATGAAAGCTTCTAAGTTCTTTGTCATTGGACTTGAAGGGTTTATGGTTTGATATATATAAACTTTATATATGTAAAAATAAAATTCTCTTTAGAATGGATAAAATCTGGGAAACTTGAGCGCCTTAAGTTTTCGTTTAAGCTAATACATTAAGTAAACGCTTTCGGGTTCCGGTTCAACAACCATCAATGGATGGCATAGAGATGGAGGGGGAACAAGCTCAAAACAAGATCCGGCGAGTGGTATTATTGGAATTTATTTTGAGCATTTTGAGTCTAAACGAACTAAACGAATTAATTCTCACGTTTTAATTCGCTTGTTCGTACTATGTAGATACCCTGTGAGTGAATTTTTGTGGAGTTATTGTTTAGGTAGGATCTTGGATCAACCTTATGCTAGAGAGTATACAATGAGGACTCTTGGTCTACAACATACGAAGCAAGCAAACTTTATAGTGACTCTTGCAAACTTCGGAGCATAGTACAAAGAGAGTTTTAAAAAGGAGGTTTAAAAACTGGTTTTCAAGCATTTTGTACATAGAGTACTAAAAAAATGGAAATAAAAAATGAGTATTATATTTATTTGCAATGTTTTTCATTTATTTTTTAGATAATCCAAGAATAATGTGTATCTAGCACTCTTTTACCTATCTAGTGCTCAAAACACATTAAATACTTGATGTGAGCTATTGAACCATCATAAATATCCATGCAATAATTGCATTGCCAAGAGGTGGGGCTAGTAATTTTCACATGATTATGGAGATTTAGAAGTTCTATTCATGATAAAATCTAATGGAGGGTTGAAGCTAATGGAATGCTGAAACAAGCTCATGGCTCTCTCCCTCTATGTGACCAAGTTTGTTCCAGCTTCCAAACTTCAAATAGGGCTAAAGTTTGAAGGATGAGGTATGAAGGATGAACACTCAAGGATAGAAGGATGCTCAAGGGTGCCCTCTACATGCTATGTGTGATCCCAAAATATAAGAAACTCCAAACATAGTTCATCGGTAAAGTTAGTGAGAAAAACACATAGCAAGATCGTCCACCCAACAAAGTGCTTGCCAAGTGATTTAAAAACTTATTAGAACGTTAAGGACATCCCATAGTTTTAAACGTTTCTTATTTGGAGTAAAAAACGCTTAAAAAAAAACTATGCTTTAGAGTGACTCTAGTAGACTTTCCAGTGTATACGATGAGGACTCTCGTTCTACAACCTACGAAGAAAGCAAACTTTATAGTGACTAGTAAGTTAAACCCAATGGGAATCGTGGAAGGAGTAAGTGAAGGTGCAAGGGCTTACTTTCATCCTTAATTTTGCAATAATCCATTTGCTTAACGTCACATATGGGGCTCCCTTGTTGGGAGGCCATGGCTCAAACATTCAGAGGCCATTCATGACTGTTGAAAGGATGCCTTGTGGATAGAAGATGAAAAGGACTTCGCCATGAGACAAGTTCACTTTGAAGCCCATCTTGATCATGGCTACGAAGTTTCACACATCGTCATGGTGGAGAAACAAGAAGGACAAGAAGGTGAGATCCCTTTTTTAGAGGAGACTTAACACATTGCATTGGTTGGGAATAGACTCCTCTATTTGCTTTGTAATTTCAGCCCATCTTGGAAGGGAATGCCCATTCAAAGAAGGTAACACATATGATACGGAAAGTATCATAACTATGTAGCAATCAAAGTGATGGGGTAATCAAGGCTAGTCAACTCTCTCTCTCTCTCTCTCTCTCTCTCTCTCTCTCTCTCTCTCTCTCTCTCTCTCTTTCTCCCCCTCTCTCTCCCCCCCCCCCCCCCCCCCCCCCCCCCCGTGCGGCCCTTGTGCAATTTCCCTTGCAGTTTCCTTCCATCTCTCTCTCTCTCTCTGTATGTGTGTGTGTGCGTGCCTTTGCTTTCTGTATCTATGTCTTCCTCTTCCATATACGTCCATACATTCATCTCTCTCTCTGTGTATGTCTCTTCCACCTGCTCACTCTCTAGAAAAGAGAGCATAAGGATCATCCAACAAGAAATATGGCACAGGACTATGCATTCTATAGTTCTATGCTAGCAGATTGGCCATACAAATTTACAATGCTTTATACATACGACATATTAAATCTTTTGGAAGAATATATATTAAGTATGTATCGAAACTTGAGTTTTTATGCCATATTATATATATGATATGTAATATTATGTTATGCATATACTAAGATATTTTGTACATATTACATGCTGATTATGCATATGTTATGCAATGTACAATGTGCATATATTATATATATTATAATATATATTGTCAGACATAATGGTTTCAAATTTGAATCTTAAGTATAAGCAACAATAGCTTAATACTTACAATAGTAGTACTCTCTCTCTCTCTCTCTCGTCTCTCGTCTCTCTCTTTGTCTCTTTTGTGTGTGCGGTGAACAGGGTATGCACAAAGCAGTGAACAGAGCAATGTTTCATGTGTTATGGTAAAAAATTATAATCATATCAAATTAAATGGGGGCATGCAGCGAATCTGTTAGGTGTGCACGGAATGCACTGTCTGGACTGTCCGGACTAAATAGACTGTTCCCTGCAATTCATGTACCAATTTCACTATAGGAGTTTTTTCCTGCTAAAATTTAGCTGATAGCATCTTTCGGAGCTTTACCGAATACGGAGGGTAACTGTATTCTATATATATATATCTTTTAGTGGAATATAACTATTCTTTTGCAGCTTATCTATCTTGATTTACATACTTTTCTCTGTCTCTATTCTATCTTATTGGTTCCTGTGATCTGTACCTTCATTGACTTTTGGCATGCACAATTTTCCTACAATACCTACATACATACATATAGATACGTACACATGCATGCACATGTGGTAGTAAGCATTTGGTCTGGTATCTCCCATGCATTCGGTGTTGATTGAGATAATAAAATGGTGGTGAAGTTCATGCAATGTCACTAGATCTCATGTGCTTTTCTTATATTTACTTGAATTTTTTCGCAGGTTGTTGGTTCAGAAGAAGAGACCAGCAGGCTGCTATTGTGTGAAGCCACTGCAGTCATTATGCGCAAGTGCTTTAGCTTGTTAGGAATCACACCACTTTATAGGTTATAAAGGCCCTCTCATTGTACTTACTGTTTGGATTTTGGTCACTCATTCGATTCTTATTGCTAAGCCTTAATTCGGGTTTAGTTAAGAATGATTCATTATTTATAGGACATAGTCGCCACACATGCAAGTTGTAGTGTTGACTAAAGCTGTAAGATCAGCTATATAAAAGATGGGACAGTTTTGTTTTGTAAGTTCTCAAAGCTACTGAACTGATCTTAATGATCATTCGGCAAAAGTATTTTGTATTGAGAGTTACATTTGTGAACTCATTGTATATATAAGAGATTTTAATGTTGTGACTGAAAATTGTCAGGAAGCATATTATGACTGTAAAATCTCGAATTTATTAAGTGACAGCATAAATATCGTGATTTGAGTAGTGTTTGGAGCATGGGTTCCTTTCCCCTCAAGTCCTAGGAGTTGATTTCTTTTTAATCGTTTTCTTTTTTGGAGCTCAAAGTTTTGAGCAAATGGAAGCTTCCTAACCGATGATGATACAGTGAAAGAATCATTAGTTGGTCACTACTGGTTCTAAAAGTATTTTGGATTGAGATAGTAGAGTGGTCGCTTGCTGTTTAAAATTTGGTTGCTTGCCAATCACATGTGAAAGTGAGATATTCTAGTAGTATTAAAAATTATGTTAGTAAATCTCGCAAGTGATGTGTATGAACATACTTAGGACTGTTGGGGCACTTTTTTTTTCCTTTGGGGTCCTATATATGCTTATAACCCTAGGGAGCTAATTATCTTTTGTACATCACTTAGTAATATGCTCAGTATTCTGTTCAAAGCTCATTCTTCTTGCTCATTTTTTTTGCGTGCGTTTTCTGTTTGCTAACTCCAACAATTAGTATTGGACTAGGCCCTCACTATCTAGAGGGTATCGTCAACATCCTTCATCATTGTTTGAGAATCACACGAAATTTGGCTCATAGTATTTTAAAACTTCGTTGTATGACATCAAATAAATGATTTGAGCTGGAACACACTATTGCAGGGATTATGGAGGCAATTTTGTCCTTTTGTGTCAAATACACACATTCAATTTTTGGTTCCTTGTACAAGTGGCTCAAAGTTTTCTATAGAAAAGTAGATCTAGTACATATATTTCTGTTCGAACTTCTTTTTGGAATAATCAAGTGTTTGTATCAGGGTAGATTTATTGGCTGTGGTTGAATGCAATGATGTATTTCATTTGCTGCCTGTTGATGATAAGTGGGATGATTCTAAGTATCATTGTGGGCATACATGGTGCATCATGTATTGGTAGCAAAATTCTTGGAATATTGTGCAGGGTGTTGAAGTATGTCCTCCTAAACATGTTAAAACTGTTGTAGTGCCGAAATATGTCCTTAATTTGCCAAGACTGTGACAACAGGAAATGTAGATGGTGTGGAAGTTAATGATCTTCATGTTCTTGGTTCTAGTGTTGTTTCTATTGCACTTGTCATAGGGCAACTTTGTTGGGATGGATTGGTGCACAATATATGTATTGATAGCTTGTCGATCTAATCTTCCATTATTCCTCACAGTCGGCATACAGAACAACCAAAGATGCTTGGGATACTCTTCCCACTATACTAGGCAAGAAATGAGGATGTGTCCTATTGCTTACCTTTGAAAATAGTTTGAGAGAGAGCATATGAATGAGTACATGAGATTCAATGGACACTTTTTTCCTTCCAAATGCCTTAACTTTGAGGATTTAGTCTCTATCTTATTGGAGGAATATCAATCGAGGCAAAACATGTTCCTATACGTGCAACGAACAAAGCTTTCTTGTCTAGTTAAAAGTGCAACGGTAAATAGTACTTGTCTACTGGTGAGTGGAAAATTTCTAATGTTTCATACTCAAAGAAGGAAGATAAAATTGATAAGAAAACTGAAGACTAGAAACATTTTTGCAAGTAGTCTAAGGACAAACAATCATGTCATTAAGAGTTGTCCTAGATTGGATGTAAAAAAGATTTAGAACAAAAAGGTTGGAATGGTTGTCGAAAACTTCACTCCTTAAGATTGAGTATGCTAATTTTGTTCGGAATGAAGCATTGGCATTTAACACACATTAAAGTTGTGGTCTATTTTCTCATGAACAATATATATGAAATGGATAGATTTTTGGTATATTGACAATGGTTCAACCAAACATGTTATGCTACAATGTAGTTTCGTCGCCTCCCTTGAGCTTGCTCCTGTAGGGAATATTATCACATGTGCCAACAACCCTCCTTTTCCTTTTGTGGGAATTGGGGAGATTATTCTTGTTGTTGGAAATAGAGGCACATTTATCCCATTAGATGCTTTATGTATATCGGGGATAAAAAAAATTGTTATCAATGTTAACATTATTAAAAACTGGTTTAGTAGTGAAATTTGTTAATGACTATTGTATAATTCATGATCTCTCTCATGGCAATAATATCATTGCATCTATAATGTTATGTGTTGGGATATATGAGCTTACACATCTCAACAAAATGGAATTGTTGAGAGAGTTGTGAGAGAAAATAGATCTATCATTGAAATGGTAAGGTGTGTGGTCAAAAGTTAGGCTTTATAACATAGCTTTAGCTTGAGGCTGTTACGTGTGAAACATATGTAATAAACATGTGTCCTTCTAAAAGCATTATACTGTATTACTTCTTATGAGGCTTGGAATGGGACAAAGCCATTTGTTGCTCATTTGCATTGTTTTAATTGTTTAGTATATGCAATAGTAACTATGTAACAATGCAAAAAAATGGATGATAAGGTTGTGAAATGTATTTTTGTTGTGTATGATTTTGAAAGTAAAGGTTACCATATGTACCATCGAGTAGCTAAAATGACTCTGGTTAGTCAAGCTGTAGTGTTTGCTGAGGATGCAATCCAATCCTTACTTTCATGTGCAAAGGAGATATTTGTTAGGTTAAAAGATGCGTATGACAAAGTTGTCTTTATTCTATGGCAGGCAGCAAAGTGTATCTTCTAGTGAGGCAAATTCTCAGCCTACGCAAGTTTTCAACGAGCATAGAGATCATTCTTTTCTGATGTTAATATACAAAATGCACTTGCTGATGAGAGAGATGACATTTAAGTGAATAACATTGTGCCTAAATGATTGGTGTAGACTTTGAGAGATAGCAAGTTAGATGCATCTTTGCCATATCGTACACATTCAAGTCCTCATAGTGATTTTCCATCAGGCTGTTATGCAATGTATATTTCTAGTCTTTGTGATGAGAATAAACATGCCTCTTTTGATGAAGCGCATAATTCAAAAAATTCGATGCTTGGGATGCAATCAAAATATGACACTATTATGAAGAATGGTACTTCGTCTTTATGTGATTTGCATGCTTAAAAAAAGACCATTGACACTAAATGGGAACACAAGCCTCTTAATGGTATTGTTCGGTACAAGGTTAGGGTTGTACACAAAGATTACACTCAAGTGAAGGGCATTGATTTGGTTGAGGCCTTTGCATGTACATATCATAGGACAATTATGTGCATTAAAATTGCACATAATTATCCTATGATGATCTGCATGTAGTGTATGTATTTCAGCTTCATGGTTTTATGCCATGAGGGCATGAGAAAAAAGTGTGGAGGAAATAAGGCATTGTAAGAATCAAAGCAAGCACTAGATGCATGGTATGAGAAGATACATGCCTAGTTATTAGCACATGGACTTCATAACAATCCAATAGAGATCACCTTATATGTAAAGCATATAGATGATATATTGCTTATCATTTTTGTTTATATAGATATGAAACTCATTGGTTCTAATGAGATGCATTAATGAAATTTTAATCTTTGCATGCCTCTTTTAAAATGTCAGAATTATGGTATTTGTGTCAATATTTAGGCATTGACATTATGCAAATTGATGGGGGCATCACCTTGTGCCAAACTAAATACATTGATACTTTATTGTAGCATTTTAACCTTGAAGATTATAAACCTATTGGCACTCCCATCGAAACATGTTTAGGATAGAGACTTCATGATGTTGTAGATGCATTAAATGCTAGCCTTTATCAACAAGCTATTGAATGCCTCATTATGTATCTACATATTCGCTCTATTGTCTCTCAGATGTGCACATTTGTGCATAATCGAGGAGTTAGGCATTGGCCAAGATGTGCACAATTATGTATAACTGAGGAGTTAGGCATTGACCAACAATTAAGAGCATCTTTCACCGGTTGTTTTGGTAACAATGAGCTTTGCTTGATTTTTCCAAGGAGGGATATACGTTGCTAGATTTACATGTTTTTTCTGACTAAGTTTGGGATAGTCGTTATTGTTGATATCTCGGTAGTGATGTGTGTGAATACTCTTGGGACCGATGGGACACTTTTTTCTATCTTTAGGAGGTTTTTCCCCCTCGGCTTGTATATGTGCATATATCTCGTATAGGTTATTTATCTTTGTACATTTACTTGGTAACTCATTCAGTGTTGTGTTGTGCTCCAAGCTTATTCTTCTTTCTTATGCTAGTGCTTCTACAGATCTCAAACTCCAACAATTGTTATCAGAGCATGTCGTCGATTCATCTAAGGCATCGTCAAGTCTCCTCCGATCAGAGCCTTAAAATCACATGACAATTGCTAAGCATATTATGGGTGATTATGAGTCGAAACAACTTTGCTATGTGGTGTTGAAATTTCAATATGTGCTCGTTTCGACCTGCGAATGCACTATCATAGTGCAATTTTGTCCTCTTGTGCCAAACATATATGCATGTTTTGGCTCATTAGTACAACCATCTTGAACTCTACTACATGTTTAACAGAGCTTGAGAGAGTGATTCTGTTCAACTTTTCGAGATAGAATCATTTTTCTACATCTGGATATTTAGTCAGCGCCCATGGTTGAAAGCAATGATGTATTTCTGTTAGATATGCTCAATAATCCACCTCATGTGACCACAAATGATCCATGGTGCTCTAAGTTATAAGGCCCCCATTATGAGGAGATGCCATTATGAGAGCCCGAACATTTGTGGAACCCTAACTTCCAAGTTAGATGAGGTTTGTGTGTGAACATTGATGGTTATAGATGATCTTTGTGAGCCTAGCCATTAGGTTAGGTAGGGCATAAACTTCCAGGCCATTGGGTTGCCATTTAAGGTGAAAATAAAGGCCCTATGGCATCGTGTGGTTTCCCCATAGAACCTTAATGGAGGAGTGTAGAGGGGGGCTTGCTCCCTTCTACGGGGTCCGGGGGGCCTATCCCCCCGGCCCGCAGGGCCGAGACTATAGGACTTTTGGTCGTGGAGATATTGTCGGATTGTATATTTTATCAAATGGATGGAGGAGGTGTTCAAAAGTCAAGTGAGGAGCTAGCTCGGCATTGTCTTCAAATTTGTCCACCTAAGTTTGATGGTTTAATAACTGCTCTTAATACTCAAATCAGACCTCAACCACTAACTTTTGAAGAATTCAATGTCTTACTCATGGAGGAGGAGCTATGGCTCAAGGCAAGGAGTGATGGTAGCAAAGGAGATACTGCATTGATAGCAAATGCCAAAGGAAGCAAAGTGGACTCTTCAAAAGAGGGAGACAAAAAGAAGAATGACAAAAAGAAGTTCAAGGGAGAGTATTTCCACTGCAAGAAGAAAGGACACAGAAGTATGCAAGATGGATATTGAAGGCATTCGACATGGAGGATTGCAAGGAAATTTGTACACCTATTGAGGTCAACACAAAATTATCTATTGAAGATACTTCATCTCCAGTGGATATTGGAAGATACAGGATTGGAATACAAGGACAGGAGGCTAGAGAGTTGAAGTGTGACAACTAGAGCTGCATGGCCATCGCCAAAAATCCTATTTTCCATGTACGTACCAAGCACATAGAAATTCAGTATCACTATGTGTGTGAGTTGATTGAGGACAGGGTCCGGGAGATAAGCTATTGCCCTAACGAAGAAAATGGAGCAGACATGTTCACCAAGGCTCTTGGGAGAGAGCAACTTCTTTGACACTTTCCAAAGCTTGGGATTGGACCAAGGAAGTACACCGCATGGCAGACATTGAGGGGGGTGTTAGATATGCTCAATACTCCACCCTCGCGGGACCACAAATGATCCATGGTGCTCTAAGTTGTAAGGCTCCCATTATGAGGAGAAGCCATTATGAGAGCCCAGACATTTGTGGAACCCTAACCTCCAAGTTAGATGAGGTCTATGTGTGACGGTTGATGGTTATAGATGATCTTTGTGAGCATAGCCATTAGTTTAGGTAGGGCATAAACTTCCAGACCATTGGGTTGCCATTTAAGGTGAAAATAAAGGCCCTGTGGCATCGTGCGGTTTCCCCATAGAACCTTAATGGCGGGAGTGCAGAGGGGGTCTTGCCCCCTTCTGCGGGGTCAAGGGGGCCTATCCCCTTGGCTCGTAAGGCCGAGATGGTAGGACATTTGGCCGTGGAGATATTGTTGGATTGTATATTTTACCCACTATTTTTTTATCTCTCGACTACGTTTATGTATATCAAACCGCCTTGTAAAAGCTATATAAGCACGACCCATGTTGAGCTTTACATAGCATTGCACACTAGTAAGCCCTTCATCTAGAGTCTGTCTAGATCGCCATCTAAGCTCCACATTGGGAGTGCACGGGTGGACAACACGATCATTGTAACTGAATTACACTCAACAATATGAGAATTTGAGTTCTCTATCTCTCAGTCTGCATCTATTTTTGTCTACATTTTTCTCTCGACTCTGTCTACTAGTCTATTCTGAAGAGTTGCCCAAAATTGGCTGCAAAAGATGGAAAGAAGAAAGAGGTTGGAATGGTTGTTGCAGAGGCCCCTACACCTAAAATTAAGTCTGCTTATCTTGTTCAAAATGAAGAATGGGCATTTACTATTGTATGAAACTACAAGCCACCTTCTCATGAGCAATGTATGTCTGCAATAGCCTCATATGTTTTGTACTTTGATAACATGGCAACCAAACATATTACCTCACAACATAATTTCCTTATTTCACTTGAGCCTGCCCCTATAGGGAATTTTGTCACATGCGCTAACAACTCCTCTTATCTTGTCATGGGAAATCGTAAGATCATTCTGATTACTATTAATGGTACTTCTTTCACATTTTCACATGCTTTGTATGTACCAGGGATCAAGAAAAATTTGTTATCAATTTCAGCATTAGAAAAGATTGTATTGGTTATCAAATTCGTTGATGACAGATATATAGTTCATGATCTCTCAAATGAAGATGTTATTATTGCATCTAGCATTTTATGTCATGGGATCTATAAGCTAAGACTACAAAATATGTGAATGGTTCAATATCTACAGTTCAAGGTTCTCAAGCTATCTCATATACAAGCTTTGGCATGCATGCTTTTGGTCACCTCAATTTTTCTAGTTTGTTATGCTTGCGGAAATTCGAAATGATGTCCTCTCTGCCGAAACTTGAGGCACCTTGTAAACATGTGTGTGAAGGTTGTATTTTGTGCAAAATGCAGTGTTCATCCTTCCCAAAAGATGGTTTAGTTTGAGCTGCTCATAAACTCATAGTGATATCTATGATTGTATGCAAACACCTTGTTTTGGGAACTATCTTTACTTTGTGACTTTTAGTGATGATTTCTCTAGGCATGCATGTGTGTATCCATTGAAATAAAGTGTGAAGTGTTTGTGGTTCAAAAAGATTTGGTTATGATTGAAAATCTATCTGCATGTTAATTGGGCACCCTTCATTCTGATCGAGGGGGGATATCTTCCGATTTTAATGCATTTTTGGCTGAGTGTGGGATAAAAACATTAGTGTACAGTGTCATATGCAACTCAACAAAATGGAGTTGCTAAAAGAAAGAACATGTCTCTTATGGAGATGGCAAGGTTTATGATCAAAAGTCAGGCTTTACCACATATCTTTTGGTTTGAGGCTGTTATGTGTGCAACATATGTACTTAATAGGTGTCCCACCAAAGCACTACAATCTATCACTCCATATGAGGCTTGGCATGGTCACAAGCCATCTGGTGCTCATCGACGTGTCTTTGGTGCTCATCGACATATGTACTTAATAGGTGTCCCACCAAAGCACTACAATCTATCACTCCATATGAGGCTTGGCATGGTCACAAGCCATCTATACAACTCATGGTGTATGTGGTTAAGAAATATCGTTATTTGTTTGCAAATAAGTTCAAATTCTTTGCATACCATCAAGCCTTACTTTATTTAATTTAGTTGAAATAATTCAAGGACGGAAGATGATCAACTTCTCACCAGACAAAGAGGATGAGTGGGTACATTCAATGACTTTAACCAATCGAAACATCACCCATCCCCTATCCATCTTTGATAAGACCTACACCGGTAGTACCACCATTCAGAATCAATGTACCATGACCAGTAATGCTAGAAACCCAAGGATAAATCATCCACGAACAAACCACAGTAGAAGCAACCACCATATAGATTGAAGCCACTATGGTTGAGAGATTTTTCTTTCTAGTCATAGACATAATCACGATTGAATTTGGAACAACCTTTGATTTTGAGATCCCAGACCCATTAAATTTCGACTTTCAATTTTTGGATACACAATTTGTTTCGCAACAACATGAAAGACAAAGATACCTATATTCTTAGATAGACATGGATGGTTAAAGGGAAAAGCATGATGAGTAGCAACATGATGAACAAGACAAAGATGAATTAGAAGTCAGACAAACATTGAAAGAAGTCACGTCTTGTTAGAACAGGAGGATACTAACAGTGGCTTTGATGCGGCTTTTATCAAGACCATGCATCTAGTCTTAGAAGCTGTGGGAAAGGTGGATGCACTCTGATTCCTAATGAACAAACTGACCACCAGGCATGATCAAAGAAGAGCATGGCAACAAATTGACTCAGCATCCACTATCAATGTGCCAATATATCAAAATGTATCATGACAATGCACCCATAGAGGACACACCCCACCTTCGATTCCATCTATTGATACATCCACATTTTCCATAACATTTTCCACCTCTAACCACTAGCAAGTTGTCCAAAGACCACACCTTCCTCTTTGAAATGCCACCCTACCAAATCATATCACCTGTTCTCACCACCTCTTCACTCCCACTCAAAAACTCATTGCACTTGTATTTGCACCCCCACCACGTATCCATTCCACAACTTCAATTTCTCCTTCTGCCACAACAAGAACTCTCCCCACACTCCATGATTTGGCATAATTGTTGAGTAATTACATTCCTCATCTTCAACCATGACCTATTGCTTTCGTTATCCCACCTATACATACCACCAAATCAACCCTTTCCCAAGCCACCCCTGCTCCTATCCCCATTTTTAACATACCCTCCTCACAAGAGAATTTCACGGAAGCAATGGATATTTCATCAAAATTACTGGTGATCCTGCCCCCATCCCCACCCCTCCACCTTCTTCACCACCAACATATTTTCCCATTCCCCCTCCACGACCACACACAAACATACACACATTCTTGGCCCCTCTTTCCATGCCCTCCACATTTTCAACTCCTTCCACAAAAATCATGCATGTGAACCCCATCTTCTCAAGCTCGAACATGGATAATACTTTTTCACAAATGTTCTCTTGTATGCATTGAATTCATGAAGAATATGTTGCTTTAGGTCTATTGAATGACAAACTATAAGCTTAGACAACATCTCTCCAGACTCAAGTCAATTCATTAATGGTAGAGATAGTGCATCACTAAACCCTCACTACACCATGTTAAAAGAGGCTCACATTCAACTAGAAGTACAATTAGAAAGACAAAATAAGGGAGCCATAGTGCAATTGGAGGATAACCTGCAAGTTCAAATGGAATGCAATGTCAAACTAAGTAGGAATACGGGATTACTCCCCAGTTGCTTGGCAATTGCATGTGTAGAAAATGCAAGACTATAGAAACAAAATCAAGAGTTCAAGTCAACAATGGAAATGACAGACACCACCCCATAAGACCCTCTAGATTTTACTGTTGGAACATCAAGCTTGCATTATACTTGAGATGGATATGATCTTCATCAAATTTTTATCATTTGGTTGGTGAAATATATGTACCTTGAAGGATAGCACTTATGTGCACATTATTTCTTTGTATTAATTGGTTGATCACTATGATCATTTCTTGTACGGTCAAGGTATTTACCTTTGTAAAACAAAAGAGTAAAAGGCCTAAAAGCCACAAGTTAGAATTTGAGATTGATTCTCAATCAATCATTCAAGAAGTAGATATGACTTCAACTTTCTCTTTTTTTAGATTGCAGAAAAAGATTCCAATCAATTTAAACTACCAAACCCACCCAATTTCAAATTCAAATTCATGAAGAAAAGATGTGGTCATATCCTTAAGAGCTATATAAAGACTCCAAAACATTTTTACATTAAGTAGGGTGTTGATTTGAAGCAATACATATACTCTTTGATCATTGCTTGGTGCCACCTCTACTCTTTGATCATTGCTTGGTGCCACCTCTACTCTTTGCTCCTTCCTTAGACTCAATGTACTTACAAAGATTTCTACCCTCTCTACACAACTTCAAATCAAGTCTTTAATCATTCATTGGTTTACATCTACAAATTTTCAAGTCATTTGGTTCATTAGATTCAGAGAAATCTAAGTTTTATAGTCTCGGGGTCATTGTTTGCACATCCCTGAAAAATCGAGATGATATCGAATCAGTGTTAAGGTGATTACTCGTTCATTGATTGATATAAATTAGGGATTTCATGCATTTTAGCAAGCCAACACTATGTATGAAACTCCCTTAAGAGGAATTTTTCCAATTTTTAATGTGTTGGCTGCTCTCAGTGTTAACTTTCATTCATTTTTAGAAGGTTTTTGTGAGCTATTCAAGGTGCAAGGTACCTGTTTTGCATCAACTTGTTTTTGTTGATGTTCCAAAGTAACTATTGGGTTTTATTGCACTAATCACAATCCTACAAGGCCTAATTTACATATCCAAAGAGCTAGGGCTGGTCCTATGCTGGTTTGGTGGACCAACTTCACCACTTGAAAAATCAACTTTCCAAGCCTCTCCAAGCTTCTCCAACTTCTTTCAGTGGTATCAGAGCAACTTCAAGATGGGAGATGGCTTTCCATAAATGATTGAGAAGCTTGATAGACACAATTATGCTACTTGGAAAATTAGAATGGAGGCTTATTTTTAAGGAAGAAATCTATATGGGATTCTATCAGGTGATGAAGCAATGCCTTTTCCAAGATCCAAAGGAAGAACTACTCAAGAGGAACAGATAAGCTCACACTTTGGTGTGCAAGGGATGCTCAAGCAAGGTCATACATACTCAAATCTATCTCTATTTTTCTATTACCACATTTAGAGGATGCAAGACATCTCAAGTGACTTGGGATGCCATACAGACTTTCTTTTCTGCTAGTACAAAAGCAAGGAAGAACCATATTTGGAATGAGTTTAAGTAGATGAACAAGACTCCAAAATAGACAATCAAGGAGTTTGTTGGAAAGGTCAAGGAGGTTGTTGATCGATTGACATCCATTGGAGAGCTGATTGAAGAAGAGGCCATCATGAAGCAAATTCTCAATGGGATTAGAGGTGACAAGCAATGGAAATCTTTCACCACAACCTATGATCTCATCATGGATGTGCAAATTCCAGACTTTAACATCTTTTTTGGACAACTCTTCAATCAAGAGGCCAAAGATAGCATAAAGGAAGGAAATTCCTCATCGCAGGCAAGAGCAAGTGGAAAGAGAAGAAGAATGGACCAAAACATGACAAGATCAAAGGAAAAAATGTTCAACCTTGTTCTGTGATAAGACCAAACACACCAATCAGAAATGCTGGTTTAATGGGAAGGTCCAAAAAGGAAGTGAAAGAGGTGGATATGGCAGCAATAGAGGCAAAGGTGGACATAACTTCAACAATAACAATAGAGGCCATAATAGAAGGACTACAACAATTATTCTGAAGATCATCAACATGAAGACTCATTGTTTTTGATGCATCTAAGCCAAAAGAAAGGTAAAGGAGATGATCATTTATTCTACACAGATTCAAGATGTTCAAATCATGTTGTAGGCAACATAGCTCTCTAATTTGATTTGGAAAGTCCAAAGCATAGACATGAAGTTCAAACAAGGGATGACACAAAGCATAGTGTGGAGAAGATTGGTAATTTCAAAGCTTCCAATGGTAGGACAAATATTTTGAGTGAGGTACTCTATGTTCCCACTATTACAAAAAACCTAATAAGTATAGGCCAAATAGTTGAGAAAGGCTTGCAAGTTAGGTTCACCCAACATGGATCTTTTGTGGAAGATCCATGTCAAGACTTCAAGAAGATAGCCAGAGGCGGGAAGCATGGTAGCCTCTTTACTTTTGAAGTAGGAGAAACCTAAAGCATAGCTCTATTCAACTTTGGGTCTCAAACCCTAAGTGAGCTTGAAGTGTGGCATAAGAGGCTAGCTCATGTGAATGAAAGAACCTTGAAAGATATATGCAGGGATTAGAATGTTCTTAGATTGTCAAATATATCAAAGCAACACATGATCAATAGATGTGATGCATGTTAGATTAGGAAGGCACAAAGATAACCATTCAACCACAAAGGCTACATCCACAATGTTGGCAGTAGCTAGAGGCATAGAAGATGCGGAAGCATGTGAAGACAGACCACAACAAAGTAGCCGGGAGTCAGTCGAATCATTTTTTCAAACAAATATGTTTTAAAATACTTTTCCAAAAACCTCCAACAGTGATTTTCATCACTTTTGTACCATATGTAACATAGGAAAAACCTTTTAGTAATTTGTAGCTCCAATTTGTGCAAGCCGAGGAGTCCTCGAGCTTGAGGAGCTTAGGTAGAATGAGCCTACCAATTTTGGCTATTTTTAGATACCGTTTATCCTTTCAAATAGCACATAGAACCTATTTTTTAACTATGCCAGTCACTAGATGTGAAACAGGTCAAAACTAGTCTAAAAACTATAAATAGAGCTAGAGAGCTCATTTTTGAGGTTAACTTGTTTGAGTAGAGAAGAGCTTAGAGCTATTTTGAGCTTGTAAGAGTGTTATTGAGTAATAGAGTTGATTTCCTACCTTCCATTGTGTCTTGCTTGTCTCTTCATTGTGTGTGTGTATGTGTGTGTGCATCTCTATGCTTCTCACCTTCACTCTCACTACATCTCACGTTCACGATCTTCATATCACTCCTATCTCTTCCGCGGATTGACATTAAGGAGGTGGAGCTTCTTAATGTGGTTCTCACCATTATGCTAGAGCAACACCAAATTTAGCGCTGTTGCTAGGGATCGAGTCTAGGACGAATGTGTGATGGTAAGAGTATAGCAAGAAGTGGCGTTGGAAGGTAAAAAATTCAGTTTTTGTTGTTGTTTTTACTTAGTTTTTGGTGTTTTCACCTCCCTCACACTCCATCTTCATCACTGCATCATCTTCTTCCACTTTGAAAAAATTAGAAAATTCACCATATCCACCCATTCTCCTCATTTTCCCTCATTTGTACATGCGAGAGAGAGAGAACTTTTGTGCTTGTGTGTACTTTTGTGTTTTTGAGTTTTCTTGCAGGTACAGAGCTCCAGAACATCAGAAAAGCTTCCAAAAGGTAAAAAAATGTACTTTCTGTCAAAAATTGCCGACTGCGTCAGACCATCGCGATGGTCTGGCAAACTCGGAATTTGAGGTAGGCGACCACACCAGCGTGTAGGCGATCCTTGTGCACGTAGGAATCCACATTTGCTTTTTGAAAATTTTCATTTTGGTGGACCATTGCGATTGGCTCAGGCCATCGCAATTGTGTCACACCATCGAGATTGGCTCATGGCATCGCGACGGCTGGGCCGGACCATCGCGATGGTCTCATGCCATCGCGACAGTTCACTTGAACCATCGCGATGGTCCTTGACCACGCGACAATCCCATCGACCCCACGCCATCGCGATTGGCTCATGCCATCGCGCTGATGCTGCCATGTGGCAAGCTAGACCATCGCGACGATACCCTCAGACCATCGCGATGCCTCGAAATTTGAACCATCACGATTGGCTCAAGCCATCGTGCCTCGTGACCATCATGATGGGCTCACACCATCGCGATTGTCGCGTTGACCGTTGACCGATGCCATTGAGATTGCTCGCCGATTAGACCATCGTGACGGTTTATTCACACCATCGCGATTGTTCACTTCAGACCATCGCGACAGTTCGCACCTTCGGACCATCGCGATTGTGCCACGCCATCGCGACGGTTGACCTGAGCCTTCGCGACGGTCCCAGGCGATCGCGATTATCTCAGACCATCACGATTGTCTCCCCAAACACAATTTTTAGGGTTTAGATTTTTGGGCAAATTTGGGGCTATTTTTTGAAAATTTTTAGCTCATTGCACTCATAGGAGACCCCTTAGCTCATATTTGGAGAAAAACTTGGTTGTTAGTTTCCACCCCCGAGGGCCTGAACGCTCATATATTTTTCATCTGAAGTCCGTTTTTTGAGCTTTATAGCTCGTTAGAAAGCTCTTTACGAATTCTACGTGACCTCAACTGTTTTTTTTCAAAAAGAAGGTGTTGATTTTTTAGAGTGGACAAATTGAGGTTGACCATCTTTGGGACTAGAAATCCAAGGGGCATTGAAATTTTGGGCAAAAGGGAAGGCACCTTTAAAAGTGTATATATTCAATTGCTTGATCATCCATTTGAGAATTGATCTAATAGTGAATTTTACAGGTCTAGCAAGGACAATCAAGGCAAGGCAGTGAAGAACGAAAGGCTTGGGAAGTGCGACTTCTTGGACAACAGAGCAATCAAAGCAGCTGACTCGAGGTTGGAAGAATACTCACCCCCCTCAGTCAATTATTAGCTTAGGCTAAACGATTAGCATTGTGGATTAACGATGATAGGAACACATCAAGTTCAAGAGATTTAATTTTTTAAGTCCAAGACTAAAGTAAAGGTGTGTGATACGAAAACCTAAAGGGAAAGAATTAAAGTCTGACGGAACGAGAACTCAAAAGTACCACCGAAAGTCGATTTCTGACGTACACATTGGATACGAGACAAGAATCTAAAGAAATAATAAAAAAAATAAACAAGCAATAAAGAACAAAGAACCTTTGACGATCAGAGAGTGCCGCGAAGTAAATTCATGAACCTTAGATCGGGCAAGCATATAGGTAAGTCAGACCGACGAAGCGCCTTAGATTATCAGAAGCAAGCGTAGGGACTACTGCACGTTCGTGTGCACAACAATTGAATAATAGTTATCCCTACGAGTTGAGCTCAGAT
Organism: Ceratopteris richardii; assembly: GCA_020310875.1. NCBI lineage: Eukaryota > Viridiplantae > Streptophyta > Polypodiopsida > Polypodiales > Pteridaceae > Ceratopteris > Ceratopteris richardii. The sequence continues at coordinate 107,349,322 of CM035428.1, read as the reverse complement.
ACGAGTGAATAAAAAATGGCTTTTAGCACGGAAAGACCAGAGGGGGGGGGGTCAAAGGTAGCATATTTAGAAAGACCCGAAGGACCCTATAGGACGCAATTAGAATTTCTCCGAACCAACCGCTTAGGTGCTCACATCTATGAGGATGGTTTGCGAAGGCAAGTGGTGCAAATGCACAACCCTGATCAACCCATTGGATTGGAATGTCCAGTTGTGAAATTCGAGAGAGATGCGTACATAAACAAGGAAGGAACGATGTACATCTTAAGTACTCAGCCAAATAATACCAATGAGTTTGGCGTAATTCAGTTAGAGAAGGAAGCGAGAGCCTAAGGAAAAGAACCATTAGAAGAACCTAGGACCCCTAGAGGGAAATCTGTACTGACAAGAGTAGTAATCCCAGAGTGGATCACTCAGGACAATAGGAGCATAGAGTTGTTTGTGAATAAAGAGAGAGATGAAGCATTTTGGAGGTACATAATGGAACAACCTAGTGAGGTAGGCGCCATCATGGTTTACGAGTTCAAGGACACCTGGAAAGGTTGTATACCTGGATGAAACTTCAGAAAGAGTATTTGTGGTACCAGACCATGCAAGAAATACCTACACATGGAGAGGAGAGCTAGTATTCCCTCCATCACGAGCAAATGTAAACACAAGCCATCAGGGTGCTGGAACATCCTCAGCCCATGGTAATCAAAGAGAGAAAAACAAAGAGAGACCTGAAGTAAGTTTCAATCATCCCATAGGGAGAGATAAAACCACCATAGACACGGACATAGTGGATAGACAAAGAGAACCTAGAATACCAGGTGGTAGAGATGATTTTCCTCTACCTAGACCACGTGAACACGCAAGAACATTAAGACCCACTCAGTTAGTAAAATCCATGAAAAACTACTTTGATGGGACAGGAGATCTCGATGATCATGTTGCAGAATTTAAGCAAGTGCTACGAGCAATACAATGCATTTGGACTAACGTTAAAGAATACCGCTTTAACTTGGTTTCAACCATTGCAACAAAGGCAATTTAGAGATATCCATCACTTTTTAGAGTCATTCATCATGGAATTCTCTAAAAGTGGAATCAGACATGATACGTCTTCATTGATTCATAGTTTCAAACAGACCCGTCAAGAAACAGTTAGACTGGCAGGACGCAGGTTTCGACAATATGTTGAAAGATGTCCAATGCAAGAGTTACCCTCATAGGCCAAGCAAGTGTCATTGTTTCTAGATGGTCTGTTGAGCTCTAAACTACGCTCCTATGTGTACTTGAAGGAACCCAGATTGCTAGAGTAGTGTGTAAGAATTTGCATAGACATTGAAGATAACTTAGGAGACGAGTTGGAACTCTCAGAGGTCTATAAGGACTCAGATTGTTCCTCTCTAGCATCTTCAAAACTTTGAAGCTCGATAGAGGACCTAGCAAAAAAAGTGGCCCAGAAACTAGGAGTTTCTAGCAAACAGATGCGTAGGCTAACAACAAACAAGCGTTGTTACACCTGTGGTGGTGATCATATGGCAAATGTGTGTCCCAATGCAACACAACCACAAGCCAACCCTAGTGGCCAATATTGTACAATTGAGAGACGATACATGAATCATACGGCTCAAGACTGCCCATACAACAAACAAGCAGTACGACAGAACTACCCGCAAGCATACCCACAACCAGGTAGGTATCAAGGTCAATACAATACTCAGCCTCATTACTATAGGCCTCCTCAAAACTATCCATATCAGGCTCAATAGAGACCTCAACCTATCTTAGCTCAGTAGCCACCCCCACGAGCGAATGTCATCTCAGTTAAATATGCTGCTGTAGAAGAGAACCTCAGTAGGGCTTTTGTGCCTTCATCACCCTTGATCACAGAAAGTGACTCGAACTCAAACAGTTTTGACTCTACTCATATACATAGTCCACCCGCATATTACACAGAGTCAGGAGAACACGTGGAAACACATCAATACGATAGTCCACCATTGGAACCTAGTTGGGAGCCCGATTATGCTAATGTGATGTATACGAACCCTAATCCACGGCCCTAATTGAGACAACAAAGACCACAGGGCCCTAGAGGACCATGCTGTAGATGCCAAGGAGATCATTCCATAAAATATTGTCCACATCCTCCTATAGCAGGACAGTCACAATACTATAACATACAAGGCTTTTGTGCCGATTGTGGCAAAGAGCATGTCATAAAAGACTGTCCTAAGAACCCTGTTAATGCTTCGAATGTGACACCCATCAACGTGATAGGTATTGTACACAATGTAGATGGATCCGACCCTACATACGTGCCTAACCAAGCTATAACAAGAGCCCAGGCACTCTTACAGAAATAACTACTTTATCAGGAGAAAACAACTAGAACCAGTGAAGTTGGAGAATCTAACAGTAAAAAAATGAAATCATGGAAAGATTCCAGAGAAAGAATTAAGAGAAAATGGAGTAAAACGATAACTGAGTTGGAAGGAAGTTTAAAGGAATCGAGAGCCAAAATCCTAGAATTGACTTCGCAAGAATTGAATCAAGAGAACCCAACTCAGAAATTAGGATTGGTTTTAGCAGAACCCATACCAGAAAACCTAGACATGATGTTTCGTGTGTATCAAGCAAGATTAAAAGAAGGACCTCAAATGTCTGAAATGAGTAAGAACTACCCTCGAGTAGACTTAGAAATTGAGAGAACTAAACTTTGCATGAAGATGGTAGAATTAGCACAAGCTATGTTTGAAGCCTCTAGATATCTTAATTTGGATAACATGGCAAAACCTGAATTGCACTTTCAAGGACTGATGGAGAGATTAGAATACCTGATTGATAGGAAAGAGAAAAAGAATCAGCATAGGAACCCTATTGCCTCAGAGACACAAGAAAGGAATACACCATCCCTGTCTCGAGTACCCAATACAAAAAGTGAAGACAACCTGTCTTCCATATATAGGTATTCACATGAATTTTTGAGAGAAATCCAAGAAGAGAAGTGCAGAAAAGAACAAGGAACCCATCCTCCTATTCAAGAAATAGATGACTTGCAAGACCAATTTCCCCAAGACATTCCCTCTATTTATGATGAAGTAGAGGAGCAACTGAGTGAACACACAGGTTTTGAATCCAATTCTTTGCAAGAATTACCTCAGTTCACAGGACCTTGGGAAGCTAAGTCTATTAGTATGAGAGCACCCATGATAATAATGAGGAATGAAGAATCAGTGATCCCTAGAAACACGGAAGTGATCAAGAAAACTAAGGTACAATGTCACCTCACTCTAGAGGAGTTGTTGAAGATTAAACCAGAACTGTGGAAACATGTAGCAAATCAATTCCCTGAGCTTGCTACTGCTCCCTCACAAATAGGATCACACAAGAAGGTACCAGAGATACCCATACAAAGAATTGGAGATGTAAGCGAAGGAGAGGAAGGTAACACTTATCTTCCAATAACCCATCAAGGCTATACCACCAAAGCCATATTAGATTCAGGAGCCGGAGTAGCCATCGCTACCACTGCTTTATGGAAACGTTGGGGTAAGCCAGTATTAAGACCTACTAGGATGAAGCTACAAATGGCTGATGGACATATAGAGAAACCATTAGGCTTACTAGAAGGCATATCTCTCACCACTTGTGGTGTGGAGTTTGAGCATACTTTTGTAATTTGTGATTTTACGAAAAATCATGCTTACAAGATGATTTTAGGACGACCATTCATGCAACAATTGCAAATTGTACAAGATTGGGGAACTAATTCTTTGTACTTGCAAAATTTAGGAGTGACTACTAATTGTACTTAGTCAATAAGGCATGTAACACAGGACGGTTGATACGTTGGTTCTATTACTCATGGAGTACGACTTTGAAGTAGTAGTCAGGAAAGGAAAAACACATCTTAGAGCTAACCACCTCTCGAGAATAACCTCAGGAGAAGCTCCTCAAGGGATAGCGGATGAATTACCCGATGCATATTTGTTTAACCTTGAGATAGTACTAGAATGGGCTAGGTCGATAGTCCCTATTCTCACATACGGACCCAAGAATCCTAGGATAAGGATCAAGGAAGGAGAGATTACCAAGTCCCAAAGATATCAAATCATAGCAAGAAGCATATATAAACAGGATAATCAAAAGATTCTTGCTTGTTGTGTAGATGAATTAGAACATGCAAATTGGTTGCAGTTAGCACACATAGGTGCAATAAAGCAACATCATTCGAAACATCGTACATTGCAAACTCTGCATAGAATAGGAGTATATTGGCTTACGATGGAAGCAGACGTCTATAAGTTATGTAAAGAATGCCCGGTTTGTTGTGAAAGACCACCAGTAGAACATGCTACATTATATCACGTGTCTCTCACACCAGAATGGAGTGAACCTTTAGTGACATACTTGAGGATGAAAAAATTCCCTCAAGGAATGACCTTAGCACGACAACGAAGTCTAGAGCAGGAAGTTGAGGACTATTCACTTATCGGCGACAATCTATACAAATGAGGACGAGACGGATACTTAAGACAATGTGTTCATGAAAGCGATTATTTGAGTGTACTAGAGATTGCACACCAAGGTGTTGCAGGAGGTCATTTTGGCCCCAATAGGATCATCAAAGCCATCCTCTTTGCAGAATTATGGTGGCCCACTCTTCACATGGATGCACATACCTATGTTAAGAGATGTGATGTGTGCCAAAGAACGCAATTTCATACTCGCAGAGATGAAATGCCATCGAAACCCATGATGGGAGGACGTGCATTTTCTAAGTGGGGTATAGACTTTCTAGGACCCATTAACCCTCCTACAAAAGGTACTCATGCTGAATACATTATTGTTTCGACATATTATCTTTTTAAATGGGTAGAGGCAAAGGCCACAAAAAAGAATGATGCACACATGACTGCAAAATTCTTATTTGAAAATGTCTTTACAAGATATGGATTGCCTATAAAGTTAGTGAGCGATCGAGGAACTCATTTTCTAAACCACGTCATTGAATATTTGTTACAGGATTTTATGGTGATTCACAAGAAATCCGCACCATATCATCCTCAGGCCAATGGTCAGGCTGAAAGCACTAACAAGATCCTTTGTAACGTACTGACGAAACTCGTGAACAACAAACATTCAGATTGGGACAAACAATTACACCATGCTGTTTGGACATATCGAGTGGCCTACAAGACCGTACTCAATGCAACTCCCTTTCAGATGGTTTTTGGTCAGAATGCTGTGCTTCCTTTGGACTTCTTGATACCGACCCTTAAGGTTGCACAAGAACATCAATGGAATGGGCATGAATTATCATCAAGGATAATGGACTTGGAACGATTAGGAGAAACCAGACTGAAAGCAGTAGCAGAAAGATACGCAACAAAGAACCGACAAAAAGCATATTTTGATGCGCATGTGAAAGATAAAGGCTTAAAAGAAGGAGATTTAGTCCTAGTATATACACTGAAACAACACGCACGGAAACTGGAAAAACGAGGTTATGGACCTATGATCATTAACAGACTCTCAACAAGTAGAGCAATACAATTAGCCACCTTAGAAGGAGACATAATGCCTAATTACATTAGTGGTTGTAGAGTCAAATCATATTAGGAACCTCTTATTGAGGATATGCTTAGACGACTCACGTTGGCAAAGAAGTGTAAGCAGGAAGAAAATAGAATACGTGCTGAGGTTCAGGCAAAAGCTATAGAACGCATTAAGTGCATGAAGCTAAGAAGACAAGGACTAGGGAGAGAACATTATAACCATCTAGAAATAACACCCAGATACACCATGGCCATGTGTCAAGTAAAGTCAAGTACTCATCCTAGCATAGTGCATAGGAGACCATTCATTACAGTCAGGCTAGAGCATGACAACCCTTGCCAAGAGCTCAGGGCTTTAATTGACTCAGGTGCTGCGACTAGTGCGATTAGATGGTCCCACTATAAGGACTTAGGAATAGAAATGCGGCCAATTGAGGCATACCTCATGGGGCTAGGAGGCATGGAAACCCCTTGCATGGGTGAGGTGGACCTTCCTATCCTCATACATGATGTGACCATGATAGCGAAGCTACTAATGTGCCATGACGAGGACTTGATAGAACCCCTAATCCTTGGCCAAGATTGGCTATACGATCACTCAGTGGACCTAAAGATTAGACAAGGCTCCTTGCAGATTGGAACCTTAGATCAGCAGCGAGTGATACCGCTTGATTTCCCTAGCAACACTCCGCCTGAGGTATGTAACCCTAGACCCTATGAAATTCTTGCGATGGAGGACCGGAAGATCTTTAGTGAGATCCCTCGGCTAAGCACGCTCATTCCAAAGTCAACCCATTAGAGCTTGCCGATGGATAGGGGCTAGCCAAAAGGATGTCAACACATTTTCTCCTGGTCCTCCAGCAACGGACAAATGGGGACCATTGCAGGTCAGGTGGACTGCATCAACAGCCACATGGGCAAGATACCCTGCGGTGCCCATCCTTCCACACTTACTGCAGATTGGCCTAGATTAATAGTACAAAACGGAGCACTTCCTAATGGGCAGGTTTCGCAAGTGTTGGACCTCCCTTCTTTTCCAAAGCAGAGTGTCCATCCGACCTCTCAACCTCAACCACAAAGGAGTCAACCACAACGGAGGAACCCAAACCGACGATCATATCAGACGACACAAAGAGGAAAGCAGTATCAGCACCACAAAGCAAGAGGCATGAGACAAGTATGGGTGCCAAAAGGATAGAAGGCACGGACATATTTCAACGATGCAGACAAGGATAAGCAAAAGTTAAAGCAGAAGCAGAGTCAGTATCCGACATCTCCTCAACCTTCTTCTACAAGTACGAACCGTGGACAGATTTGGATCGCCAAGAAGTACCTTGCGAATCGACCCACACCCACGCAGATTTGGGTACCCAAACAATGTATCATAGCTCAACACTCAAGCCATGTAATATATAACCCTCAAAAATCTTTTCACCCCTTATTACCACCACATCCAATATCACCTTTTGCCCCCCAGCAGACACATACCACCCACTCAGAAACTCTTAGGAAATGGATACTGAAACGTATCTAGACGTCTTCTTCGACCCCCTTATCTAACATTATTCCCATCCTGACTAAATACTACCCTTGTAATAACTCATTCACGACTGAACCTTGTACAAATCCACACACTATAACCCAACACCACTTGTAATAACATCTCATCAAGAAATGTATGCATCATCTGAAGCATGTAGGTGTCTAGAGACCTGCATTAGTTTTGCAACAATCATTCCATAAACCACATCACTACACTCGGCTACATGGGTTACACATCGATTATGGAAAGGGATTGCGGTCTCACTTTAATGGGATCATGATTAATTTCCATACTAATGTGTTAATCTTTTGTAGCAGATCTGCTACACACTCACATCATTCATCATGCAGGCAGAAGGACCATCTGAAGCTGGCCCCAGTGTACCCACGGCAAATATTGGCGAATTACTAGTTGAACCACATCCTACAGCTCAACCACCATAATTTCAGGGATTTCCAGGACCTATGCCGATTGACGATCCTCCTAGGGGATATACTGAAAAAATTCATCGCAACTCTCATTGGTTCCAAGGTTTAGCAGGCCCATTGGCGGATGCAGATTTCCTTTTTGAGGTCAATTTGACTTTTGATACCCGTACGTGGGGCAAGTACCAGTTTTTCTCAAGATAGTTTGAAGCACTACAGAACACAAAAGACTTGAAGCATGTTTGGGCGAGAGCTGGCTTCACTAAATACTTCAGTGATCCATTACCTAAACCAGATTTCTACAAATGCTATTATCTAGTAACCTCTGACAGCTTCTGAGAACAAGGAATTACCAGGCACATTCATTTTGCCGTCCTTGGTGAATGACCCCCCATTCAAAAGGTTTTATTTGACAAAAGATTTGATTAGAGCTACAATCAAGCTACATGGAACGCACACTCCAACAGAGCGAGAAAGGCTGATTCGAGAACCAATGAAACGTGGAGATGTCATCAAGTGGGAAGATATTTCAATGATCACACCTGAGCTCTCTAAACCATTGAGGATATGTATGCAACATTTCGCATTCCCTGCTCAGGATCGATTCACCATGCCCCACAAGCGCATCTGGTTTGGACTATATTTGTCTTGTATTGGACCCCAGATAGTTGATCTTGCAAGCTGGATAATTGATCAGTTGTACTTAGCACAACATAGATGGGAAAGAAAAAAGGTAATCCATGGATGCTGCGCCCTCACGAGGATTATATACATGTGTTTGGCCTACGACTTACCAATAGAGCGCGCAATGACAAGCGAGGAGTTGAAGGCATTCAAAGGGACAACAAAGAAAGCTAGGAAAGCTAGCAAAGGATGAGCAGGAAAGCGCATGAGAGGAACCATTCCATGCCTACAAGTTTTGGAATCACCATCACCGCAACCCTCTCCAAAACAGTCTCCGACGGAAGCCTTTGTAATTGTACAACCTATTCGCATATGATTATCATGACCTATCATTACAGAAGGCACTACTAGTGTGATTACCTCACAACCAATATCAGTTCAAGAACCTACCACCATTGCAACAGAAGTTCCCACCACTATTGGTGCGGAAGCATTTTCTTTTCCGATATCCAACTTGGAAGCAGAACCAACGGACACAACATTCGATTTCTAGATGCAAGATGTGTTTTCAAGTGAATTTCAGTTTTTAGAAGGACAAATCTTTTCTCAAGAATATGAACGTCCAAGCTACCTGACCACTCCCCCAGATAAACAACAAGAACAAGTAGTATCCAGCTCAGAAGAAGAAAGAACAAAAACAGATGATGACGAGGGTGATGATGAAGCCAGCCAGGGCACTCATGACTCCCAAGAGAATGTGCAGACAGATGAATAAGGACAACAAACCGACATCCAAGGTGACACCAGCACGCACGAAGACGAAACATTTGAAGCAGCGGCATACACCTTGGCAATCAAGAAGTTATATCGCACCATGGAAAAAGTTTGGGCGCATAAGAAGTTATCTGAGGAAGAAAGCCAGGCACTTATAGAATAGGAACTCATCACAGGCGGTTTCGAAGAAGTATACATCAAAGGTTTCAGGGAACTTGTTAAATCAGTGGGATCTAACAAAGCATTAAGATATTTGCAAAGAAGACCACTTCCATAGTTTGACCCCCGACGAGTACGTTTACTATCAAAACCGGGTGAATACATTCGTGTACTGACAGGTGCTCTCTAATCCCAATAGGCCAGGGAAGCACGCCTAATTCCTGAAAGATCTGTGGCCAAAGAAACTATCCTCGTCGACTCCCCACCCCACACTACTATTGTACATACCACCGCTGTGATCGAAGTACCCACCACCCCAACCGCTCCTCTTTCACCTCCCATCTCTCCAATCTCCCCTGTACATCTGATCTCTCCCAAACCATCCACATCTTTTGATAGTGCAGTAGCAGAAGCCTTTGTCACCTCCATTCCTCTCACCCTGTCCACACCCACTCAAACTAGTCTACCCCCTAGGACTTCTACCCTTCTATCCAATCCATTTCTCCATCCATCCTTCCCATCCTTCCCCGCACCTCCAAGACCCCTTTTTCCATTTCTACCCCCGTTGACTTTATCCCTTGTATCACCTCCCTGACCCACCATATTTCCGCTTTCCCCTTTCCACCAAGGAGTACAAGAGACCCCCTCTGTAAATTACTCTTCGAACTTTGTAAACCCTGTATTTACACCCACACATGCACCCACTATCACTCCATTATTCATAGTCACAACACTCGACACCACATCAAACGACATGGATATATCACCACCCACTGCACCACCACTCCCTTCATTCATTTCACCACCACACATAGGCACATCACAATTTTCCACAATCACCACAACATCCACTCTCCCACCCCCATTTCCCTTTCCCCTTGCATCATCACCCACACACACAACATCTACATTCACTACACCATTAATTTTATCTCCCACCATTGACACTGCATTCCGTCAGATGTTCACCTACATGACTCAAGTGAGAGATGAATTTGCATCTCTTGGCAATAATTACTGGACGTTGCAGCAGACAACCAACGATTTATAGTCGCAACTCAATTCATTATCCATCGAGAATGGCTCACTAAACACCCGCTACCAAGAGCTACAAGAGGCATATCATAAACTTGAACTAGAAAGTGAAGAAAAGAAAAAAGAGGCCATCACTGACATAGACAACTTGTTAAGGACGCAGACTATTTGCAATGCGACACTTACTAGGAACATGGGATTGCTAAGACGCCACTTGGCAGCAGTTAAAGAACAAAATCAACATCTAGAGGAATAGAACAGAGAGAATTTGGAAGCTGCTCTAGACCAATGTTGTTAGATTGATAGATGAATATGACAACATGAACGAGGAGTTCCAGAAGCTCAAAGAAGACCATAAATTGCTCCAATTAAGAGCACCTATAGAGCAAGGACCACCAGCTCTTGTGGACCCTTCTCCTCAGATCCTAGAGGAACTCAACGAATTACGGGCCCAGGTATTAACTCTTCAATCACGGATAGCAGTATATGAAGCACCCCCCAGGCCAGACTCCGCATCGGAACTACCAGCACAGGAAGAAATAGTGACTATTCCGGTGGAGGAAACTTTTGAAGAAGCATATGAACCCCAACCCATCCGAGGCAGTCGAGTCACGGTCGAAGGCCAGATGACTTTTGAACTTCCCACTCCCGCATGGATGAAGACAATTGAAGAACTTGGAAGAACCCACTCATCACGTGTAGAAGCTCAGTTACATGCAATGGCCATAATAGAAGAGCGAATTTTACAATCACCGTATTTTGCTCACTTGGCCCCTCGCAGATACATATCTGGGCATGAGCTACAATACAAGCCATACTTTATGTTAATGGTAGAATATCAGTTGGCCATCGAGAAGGAAACAGGCAAGAAACCCTCCCACGCGACCCAGTTTGAGCCTGACGACTGCTCTCCAAGGTGTCTCCTTCATTTTTGATGCTAGTGTAGGGCTAATCTAAGCCCTCCCACCTCTACCCCAACTCAATTTTGTGAACTAATTTTTATCGCAAGTGTGGTGATGTTGTTTCAACGACGATTATGTCAATGATTTCAAATGCCACTTCCTCAACTCAATTGTACTTACCCTCTTTTACACGAATATTCATGCCAAAAGATGAAAGGCTGAATGGCACAAATTACAACCTATGGAAGGATCCAATTAGGGCCTATCTTTATACAAATATGTTGTACGAGGTCATCGATGGTAGAGAATGAGAGCTCAATAAGGCAACCGATCTAGAAGCTTGGAATATATGGAATGTAAAAGACAAGCGGGCATTCAACCAACTTCTCCTCACATGTGATGAATTGACAAAGGATCACATCACTGCATGTAAGACTTCAAAAGAAGCTTGGGATACTCTAGCAAATCTATTTGAAGATTAAACACCTTCTAAGATTTATGTGTTAGAGGCCGAGTTTCATAATTTCACTATACGTCCACAAGACCGTCACAAAAGTGATAGCTTGATTTGAAGATTATCAATGCAAGTTAGCACTTTGTGGATGACAAATTTCCAGTGAAGACATGGCTAAAAGATTGCTTAACAAGTTTCCTAGGTCCTATGAAACATTCATGACTACTCTCTATAAACACTCACTTGGGAAGAGGTTAGAAGATTGTTGTTTCTCCATGATTCTAGACAAAAGACCCAAGCTACCCAAGAAATAGCCATGAAGGCTAAAGCCACCTTCCACAAGAATAAAGGAAAAAAAGGAGATCAAGAATCAAAGGACAAAGGCAAGAATAAGTTCATTTGTGTTAAACTTCTATGGTTTAATCTATTATCAATCCTGGGTTCTTGGGATGGTTAGAGATCTGTAAACAGAGGCCCTGTTTGTATTTTCCCAAATCTACAGACTCAAAGTATACTACTTCACAACCTTTAATGCATTCACTGTTTTGAATATGTTTATCAAAATACTTCAATCTCGCATAGTTACTGTGTACGTCTATACTTATTGTGTTAATCCATTAATCTTTAATACTTCATTAAGACTTAATTAATTATTAAGCTTAATCAACAAAATTGACAAGTACTCAGATTACAAAGGATTTCAGCAGTACTGTGCTTCAGTTCCGACTCTCGCCCAGACAAACAGTCCGATGATACACCTTTTGCTTTGCGTGACTCTTCTTTCATTAGTTCGTAAGGAGTTACAACTTTTTGCGCTATGCCTTTTCAGTATGCGTGCAACTTTTCAGGGTTATATTACAGAAATTATGAGTTCCTTTCCGGCGGCTCACACTGGCACGCATGGTGGACTCGAACCCAAAAAATGAAAATTACAAGATTCAGGGTTCATTGATGATACCATGTATATACATAGATCGAGCTAGTTTCAACATAAAAGTCATCTTCTGCTTTAATGAATCTAACATATTCTTCAAAATTGCAGGTTCAATAAGCTGTGCATCAGTTCTAACTGAACTGGCAGCTATGACCTGGCTTATTAATGACTCCGTCTGCGTCTTCAAAAATGATTCCTGTAAATAAAATTCATTGGCGAGAGCAGCATCTGCACAGCTTCATTTCAGCTACTTCTGCATCAATGCGAGAGAGCCTGTCTACCTGAACTCCCAATTGCAATTAACGCATGCTCTTCTTCCTCTGTTAGGTCATGGCCTATGTACGTGCATCTCTCCTCTCCTTCTTCTAGTGCCACTACTATTTTCTTGGTGGTTTCTTTGTTATCATAGGCCTCTCCTGCTTGAGCCTCTCGTTTAGGCATTCTTATCATGACTCTCCTGTCGTCTATCTCATACTTCTTAAAGTTTTCTGGGACCTCAAACAAAGATTCTTCCTCTTCTGGTGAGACTTCTCTCTTCTTCCGTTTCTTTCCTTCTTCCTTTGGGGTCACATGTGTGGCTAATCTTACATCATTTGTAAGCTCTCCATGCCTCTGGGGTTGAGATTCTACTTCATGGAAGTATTCTTCATCTGATGCAAAGGGTGGGTCCATGATGATTGACTCTAGGTCGGAGTCACTTGCATCCTCAAAGACATCAGGGCTAGGTTCGCATTCTTCTAGAACTGCCTCTCCCATGATTGGCTCTATGGAGAAGACTGAAATATCATAGCCATCCTCATCACAGTGAGGTGTCCACTGTTCTTCATTGATGGCTACGTCCATTGTTGCTAGGATTTCTGCCCAGCCGTGGGGTTCGAATTCTTCGTCAGGAAATACTACAGGTGCATAGGCTGGGTCTTGAATTGGTCTATGTGTTTCGTTTGCACCTATATCTCTGGCCTTCTCTCTCTTCTCTTCTTCTACTGCTACTTTGCACATCCATAAGTGGGTGTCTTCATGCATCCATGAGGATCCTGATCCTATGGAATGCACAGATTCCGTATCATCTTTGGCTCTATGGATGGGATTCCATTGGATAGGGGGAACATCTCTATGAGAGTAATCCTTGAGATTGACTTTGGTTGTAACACCTAAGTGCTGTAGGTACAAAGAATTGGTTCCCCAATCCTGTACCACTTGCAACTGTCGCATGAATGGTCGTCCCAAAATCATCTCATAGGCATGATTTTTGCTAAAGTCACATATAGCAAAGGTATGTTCAAACTCAACACCACAGGTGGTGAGAGTTATTCCTTCTAGCAATCCTAGGGGTCTCTCTATGTGACCATCGGCCATCTGCAATTTCATTCTCGTTGGCCTGAGTGCCGGCTTGCCCCAACGTTTCCACAGGGAAGTGGTGGCAATTGCAACTCCTGCACCTGAGTCCAAAATTGCCTTAGTGGTGTACTCCTGATAAGTAATGGGAAGATAGGTGTTCCCTTCTTCACCTTCACACATATCTCCTATCTTATCCAATGGTATCTCTGGCACTGTCCTATGTGATCCTACCTGGGAACGAGATTTTGCTATCTCAGATACTTGTTTGGCTACATGTTTCCTTAATTCAGGTCTAACCTTGAGTAGCTCTTCTGACTTGAGACTGCACTGCACGTTAGTGTTCTTCACTACCTCTGAGTTCCTAGGTATGACTGAATCTTCATTTCTTACCATGACCGTGGGTGCTCTCATACACATGGATTTTGCTTCCCATGGGCCCGTGAAGTGGGGTAATTCCTGTATGGAGTTGGATTCAAAGTCCAATCTCTCGTGAGACTGAGTACTCTCATGTTCCCCGTAAATAGATGGGATGTCTTGTGGGAATTGGTCGTGTGCATCATCCACAAGTTCAAAGGGAGGGGCGACTTCACTTTCGTTATCCCATTTATCTTCTTGAATTTCTCGTAGGAAGTCTGGTGCAAACCGATTCATAGAAGAAGAAGTGTCTGGCTCCGTAGAATTAGGCACATAAGCAACCTGGGAAGGAGGGCTTATTCTATCGTTGGCTCTTTCCTCGCTCTCATAGGTGTTTGGAGCACAAGCTTCCTGGGGAGGATTACTTATTCTATTACTTTTTCGAACAGGCTCATATGCTCCCTGAGAAGGAATGTGGACAACCTGTGTAGGTACGTGAGCTTTCAGGGGAGGCACATCTGCCTTTTGGGGGGGAAGATAAGCTTCTTGAGGAGGCACCTGGGCTTCCTGAAGAGGCTGGCTTATTCGTTCTCTTGCCCTTTCCTTTCTTTGAGGGGCAGGTTCCTTCTCTGATTGTGCAATTAGCCTCTCTATTCTTTCTAGCAGTCCGTCAAAATGTAACTGCGTCTTAGCTGAGCTAGAGATGTTAAAGAGGCGACTAGCTTCAAACATGGTCTGAGCCAATTCCACCATTTTGGCACAAATTTTTGTTCGTTCAAGCTCTAGCTCGGCTCTAGGGTAGCATTTTTCATGATCGGTTATGGTTGGCCCTTCTTGGATTCTGGCCTGATAAGCTTTAAGCATCATATTAAGGTCTTCGGGAGTGGGATCTGCTAGGACTGATCCTACTCTAGGGGGTGGTGGGTTTATGTGAGGCGGGTTGGAAGGTGGCTGGTCGGATGGCGATGGGAAAGGTGGTGGTGGGGTAGTGTGAGAAGGAGTTTGAGATGTGAGTTCAGTTATCCTGGCTTTGGTTTCTCTTATGCTTTCCTCAAGTTCACTCATCTTTTTAGCCCATTGTCTTTTCATTCTTTCTCGACTATCTTTCCACGCTCTAGTCCTTTTCTTGGTTATGCTCTCAGTTTCACTAGCTGTTGGGCTCTTTTCCTGGTCTACCCCTTGGTTTTGCTGCAATGCTTGAGCTCTAGTGACTACCTGTACTGGTGCGGTGGAAGTCACGCTCCCTGTGGAGTCTACCACTAATCCAACAACGTTGATAGGAGTGATTTTTGGCATGTTATTGGGATTTTTAGGGCAATCTCGTAAGAGATGCTCTTTTCCACAATCTTGGCAAAAGCCTGGGATCGTCACTGACTGGGGTTGTGTAGGTGGAGGTAAGGGACAATCACGAATGAAGTGATCTCCTTGGCATCTGTAGCACGGTCCTCTTGGGAATGGAGGTCTTACCTGCCTAGGTTGTGGCCTAGGGTTGGGGTTGGCGTACATGACATTTGCGTAATCCGTTTCCCAACTAGATTCATTTGGCTCTTCACCATAGTAAGACTCACCATGTTCAGGAGACTGTATGAAGTAAGCCTGGGGACTCTCAACATGCGTAGAATCAAAGCTATGGTCACTGGGATCACCTTCTGAAAGCAAAGGTGTTATGGGGACTATAGCTCGGTTTAGGTTTTCTTCTGCTGCTGCATACTTTACAGGGATTAGGTTGGGTGGAGCTGGAGGTTGTTGGACTAACACAGGCTGAGGTCTTTGCTGGGCTTGGTATTGTGGTTGGTAGGTTTGTTGAGGTCTAGCATACTGTTGTGGTGGGTATTGGTTTTGGTATCTTCCTTGCTGAGGGTATGGCTGAGGGTAGGCTTGCCTAACAGCTTGCTTGTTGTATGGGCAGTCTTGTGCGGTGTGATTTGTGTATCTTCGTTCGATAGTGCAGTACTGGCTACTAGGGTTTACTTGGGGTTGAGCCATAATGGGACATACATTCGCCATGTGGTCGCCACCACAAGTGTAGCATCTCTTCACAGGGGCAAATCTCGGAGTTTGTTTGCTAGAGACACCTAATTTCTGAGCCACTTTCTCTGCCAGTTCCTCAATTGATGTGGATTGCGTGGAAGAGTGACTAGATGCACTATCTGAATCTTTGTAGATTTTGGAAAGCTCTAGTTCTTCCCCTAGGTTATCTTCTATGTCAATGCACATGCGTACACACTCTTCTATAGTCCTAGGGTCCTTCAGATACACATAGGATCTCAATTTCGTACTCAGCAATCCATCCAAGAATAAGGCTACTTGTTTAGCTGGTGTAGGTAGCTCCGAAACAGGACATCTCTCAAGATATTGCCTAAATCTTCTTCCTGCAAGTCTCACGGTCTCTTGAGGGGTTTGCTTGAAGCTGTGAATCAGTGAGGAGGTGTTGTGTCTTATGCCACTCTTAGAGAACTCTACGATGAAAGCCTCTAGGAGTTGGTCTATGCTCCTGAACTGTCGCTCATCCAATGGCTGGAACCATGTAAGTGCTGTGTTCCTAAGAGTCAGACCGAAGGCATTGTACTGCGTGAATAGATCCTCCACTTGTTCGGCTCTCAAGACTTGCTTGAACTCCGCCACATGATCATAGGGATCTCCTGTGCCATCAAAGTAATTCTTCATGGACTTAACTAGCTGGGTTGGTCTCAAAGTTCTTGTGTGCTCTCTAGGTCTCGGCAGAGGGAATCCATCCACATTTCTCTGATTCCTGTGAGCTCTAAGTAACTCAGGTTCTACTCTATTTGTTTCCGTCCTCGTTCTTTCTCTGCCCACGGGGTTGGCAAAGCTTACCTCTGGTCTATCTCTACTTCTGTCTCTTTGCATTCCATGCGCTTGGGATGTTCCAGCTCCAGGGTGACCATAGGATACATTCGATCTTGGTTGGGGGAAAATGAATTCACCCTTCCAAGTGTAAGCATGCCTATCATTTTCTGTCACCACAAAGATCCTTTCCGAAGTATGATCTAAGTAGGTCACTCTACCTGGGCTATCCGGATCCTTAAACTCATAGATCATGACAGTTCCTATATCAGTTGGCTGATTAGATTTATATCTCCAAAAGGCTTCGTCCGTTTCTCGATTGAGGAGCAACTCTATGCTCTTGTTGTCTTGGGGAACCCACTCAGGCGTGATAATCCTAGTGAGAACAGATTTGCCTCGAGGGGTTCTAGGTTCCGCACCCATGTTTCCTTGCTCCAGGTCACCTAAGTCCGCTTCAGGGATTACATTTCCAAATTCATCTGTCCTATCTGGGTGACTGGTGACTACGTATATGGTTCCTTCCTTGTCCAGGTATGCACCATTTTCAAATTTGACAGCTGGGTGCTCCAATCCAATGGATTGATCAGGATTCCTAATCTGTACCACAGATCTTCCTAGGCCGTCCTCATAGATGCTAGCACCTAATCGGTTGGTCCTAAGGTATTCCAACTGTGTTTTGTAAGGGCCTTCTACCCTGTGCAAGTATGGCACTCCTGAACTTCCTGTAGGTCTGTCCATGCCTTGAGACATCTCTGATGTACTGGTCTCAGAGCTAGGGTAGTACGAGTGGTGGCTCAACTGCTGGGCCCAAGACCTAGCAGTGTGGTTAACACTAGCCTCTGAAGACCTAAGGCTTTGTCTCTCCCTTACTAGATGCCGTCCTGATCTAAGGTTCATATGCCTATCTAAGTAGCCCAATTTTTGCCCTGAGTACAACCTTGTTGCCGATCAATTGGTCTCAGTCACTTGGTTCGTTTTTAGTGAGTTATTATGTTTATGATCTTATCTGGTATTGCATCGTCAGGAGTACTTGAGTATTTTTCCGTACTTGGAATTGATCGTCCCACGTAAGGTTCTTTTCCTTATGTTATCGACGGTACAGAGATTCGGTTTTTAGCTTGAACTTGAGTTTTTATGTAGTCTTCAACTTGATACCTGCCTATCGTCGCCCTGACTTACCTCTAGCACTATTCGTACTTAGCCTGAGCTAAAAAATGACAGAGGGAGTTGAGAATATTCCAACCTTTTGTTTCCTGCTTGGTTGCCCTTGAATACCCAGGAAGTGTGTTCCCAAGCTTGCACTTACGCTTGCTTAGAACGCCTTTCGATGCTCTCAATAGATCTGTAGGAGTTCCAACGTTAGCTTTAAGATTTAGATTCCAAAAACAGAACCAGTGATTTTCATTCCTGAAGCACAAACACTAATTTGTATAGAGATTTTTAAGAAAACAATTCTAAATACCCCTGACTTTGATCCCCCTGGGTATGTTCAACTTCTAAATACCCTATCTGAAAATCAACGCATTATCTTTATAAAAAACAGTTGAGGGTGTGTAGTCTATGTCACGAGCTTTCCGACAAGCCCTAGAGCTCAAAAAATGGATTTCGTATGAAAAAGTTATGACTGTTCAGGGTTTAGGGGGTTAAAACAGGATTCAATCTGGCTGACGGATCCGAGGATTTTCTCCCAAATCTCAAGTGTAGGAACCTCCGAAGTGCTAATGGATTGACTATGTTGCCCCACAATTATCCCAATTTTGAACAAAACAACCCTAATTTTTGGCCGAAAAAGCCTGTCAATCGCGATCGACTGGTCTGTCAATCGCGATTGACAGAGGTGTCCGTCGGGCCTGTCAGTCGCGATGGACAGTGTCAATCGCGATCGACGGTGTCAATCGCGATCGACAGAGTCGATCGTGGCTGTCAATCGCGATCGACAGTATCAATCGCGATTGACACGTTTTCCGGATTTTTCGCCGAAATTTCAGTCAATCGGGAGTCTATCAGTCGCGATGGACACGTGGCTACGCGCAAAAGTCAATCAATCGTTGAATTTCAGTCAATCGCGATTGACGGTGTCAATCACGATTGACAGAGGTGTCGGTCGTGGCTGTCAATCGCGATCGACGGTATCAATCGCGATTGACAGGATCCTACGTGGCAGTTTGTCGGTCGTGAGGTCTGTCGATCGCGATCGACGGTATCAATCGCGATTGACAGGGTCTGTCGGTCGCGATTGACAGTGTCAATCGCGATTGACAGTATCAATCGCGATTGACAGAGGCTGTCGGTCACGATTGACAGAAAACCTCGGAATTTTTCTACTGTTTTTAGTGTTTTAGGATGTGCTCATCATGCTTGTGCTAGTGGTGCACTTTGTTTTACCAAATGATCGAAATTTCTGTCGATCGCGATCGACAGAAGCTGGCGACTGCGAGACAGATTCAACGAGTTTCGTACCTGCGCAGCGTGCTGGAGGGGATGGTGATGATGATACCTGCAAGAAACACAATAAACATGCAAAAACAGTGCAAGCAATATCGCTCTCTCGCTCTCTCTCACAAGTGGAATGAGGGAAATGAGGTGGAGATGGTGATATGATCAAAAAACAGAAATTTTCGCGATGATGGAGATGGAGGTGGGAGATGGTGATGATGATGATGGTGATGAAGATGGTGAAGAAAGTAAAAGAAAATCGATGAGAGTGAAGAAAATACCTACAACTCCAACGCGTCAACTCTACGTCTTACCATCACACGCTCGTCCTCAAAGCTCGATCCCCGGCAACGGCGCCAAAATTTGGTGTAGCTCAGTGATGAGTAGCACCTCCTTTAATGTCAATCCGGGAAGACGTGAGGATGGTATGAAGACCTCGAGCAAGTGGAAGCACAAGTGCGTGAGTGAGAAGCACACCAACATGCACACACATACACACACACGCGCACACACGGTAAGACAAAGAGTGAGGAGCAATGGAGTTCTTTAGATTACTTTCACAAGCTCTTACAAGTTCGTTTCAATTACAATCTAACCTCAAAAATGAGCTCTCTAGCTCCTTTTATAGTTTTTGACTAGCTTTGGCCCTGTCCAGACCTAGTGTCCGGCCTAGTTAAAAATTAGGTTCCAGGGCTTATTTGAGGGCTCAAACGAGATCTAAAAAATATGAAAATTGGCAGGTAGATACTTCTAAGGCTCCTCAAGCTCAAGGACTCCTTGGCTTGCACAAAATGGAGCTACAAAAATACGAAATGATATTTACAATGGTTTTTAGTGATGAAAATCACTATTTGTGTGGGGTTTTCTCTATTGATTTGTCATACACCTCTTTGAGCTCCCTACTTGCTCTTTCTTCTCGTGTGCTCAACTCCTTGATGTCTTGAAAAATTAGATGGCCTACTTGCCAGATCTTCTTTGACTCCCTTGTCTGCTGCTAACACTTATGTACCATCACAACTCAGACATAAGCTTGAACCAAAAGCTGAAAAATACGTGTTCATCGGATATGATGAAAAACAGATGGGTTATAGGTTATGGAGTCCTTTAACTAAACAATTTATTGTTCCCAGAGATGTGACATTTGATGAAGAGAAGAGTTGGTATGCAGATAAAGAACATAATGATGAAACAATTGAAGAAGAGATAAGAAGAAATGAAAAAGGTAAATCACATATGCAGGTAAATGGAGATGAAGATTATATGCATGCAAGTACATCCAAGATCCGATCAACTATGAGAAATGAAGATGGACTGAGATTTGATGAAGAAGTGTATTCAGATACACATGAAGAATATGAACCAAGAAGGTCAAATAGATTAAGGAAACAACCAACAAGGTATTCCTATGATACTTCTTATTTGACTCAGAAAAACTATGCTTACCTAGTAAAGGAAGATGAAGAGCCTCAGAATTATAATGAAGCAAAAGGTAAGGAAAAATGGGAAGAAGCAATGAAGGAAGAGTTTAATGCACTTGAGGAGAACAAGACTTGGGAACTTGTTCCAAAACCAAATGGTAAGAAAGTGATTGGAAATAAATGGGTTTACAAAGTTAAGAATCTTGCAGATGGAAGAATAGCCAGATACAAAGCTAGACTGGTAGTAAAAGGTTATGCTTAGACGCATGGCATAGATTATGATGAGACATTCAGTCTAGTGGCAAAGATGTCAACCATAAGGATAGTGATTGCTATAGCAGCATCAAAAGGATGGAAGCTAAGTCAATTGGATATAAAGAATGCATTTCTAAATGGATATATATCAGATGAGGTTTATATGGAACAACCTGAAGGGTTTGTAAGTTCCAGTTACACAAATCATGTTTGCAGATTAAGAAGAGCACTCTATGGATTGAAGCAAGTTCAGCTTGGAATTACAGACTTGTAAAGTATCTCAATGATCTTGGATACCAAAGTTCAAAGGCAGATGCAAGTCTACTCATCAAGAGAACATATGAAGGTATGATCTACATTTGTATTTATGTAGATGACATTATAATCACAGGTACCTAAGATGAAGGAATCAAGGCGGTAAAAAGATTGCTTGAAAAAGAGTTCAAGTTCAGTGATCTAGGAAAGTTATCATACTTTCTTGGAATGGAAGTCACATATACAGATCATGGTGTATATGTTTCGCAAGAAAGGTATCTTCTTAACTTACTGAAGAAGTTTAACATGGAGAATTGCAGAGAAGCTTCAACACCACTTGAGGTTAATCATACACTCAGCAAATATGATGGTGTAGAGTTTAAAGATATGAGAAAGTATCAATCTTTCCTGGGAAGCTTGATTTATGCTATGCTAACAAGACCAGATCTTAGTTATGCAGTAGGAGTTCTCTCACAGTTTATGCATTGTCCGAAGGATCAACATTGGGTTGCAGGACAAAGAGTTCTTAGATATATCAAAAGAACTATAAAGGAAGGATTATATTATCCTTTTACATCATATATAAAGCTGAAAGCATACAGTGATTCAGACTGGGCAGGAAGTCAAGATGACAGAAGGTCAACACATGGGTATATGATATACCTAGGAGATAAGCTTGTCAACTGGTGTTCAAAGAAGCAGCATACAGTGGCTTTATCGTCAACTGAAGCTCAGTATAAAGGACTTGTGGAAGTAGCAAAAGAAGTGATATTGATGCAGACCTTATTCAAAAGCTTGGGTATTGATCAAGGTATACCTATCATACATGGAGACAATATGAGTTCATTGTATCTTGCAGCAAATCCAGTATTTCATGCAAGAACAAAGCACATAGAGATTCAATATTATTTCCTGAGGGAAAAGGTAATGGAAAAGGAGATTGAAATAGTATACACTGCTACAAAAGATCAGATTGTAGATATTCTGACAAAGAGCTTGGATGGAGTAAAAACAAGCAGATTCAAAGAAATGGCAGGAATAAAAGAAAAGAAGAATATATCAAAGATCAGAGGATGCTAATTAGTGATTGAGGGGGAGCTGTTGGAGATTCACTCACTAATTAGACATAAAGACATGAAGACATACGAAGGATGAAGGAAAACGAAGAAAATCAGAAACAAAGCATTCAAAAAAACAAGCCTTAGTGAAGGGACAAATTCAGGACTGTAATATAGTTCATAGAAACTTCCAGAATCACGAGTTTTGAATCTCGGAACAAACTTGTATATATATGAGTTAGAAGATCATAATAAGATAGATGAGAGGACATAGTAGAGCTGAAAAGGAAAGAGACAGAAAGTCTGAGATAGCCGGAGAAAGAGGCTAGAAAGTGTGCGTATGTAGAGATGAATAATAGAACCTGAACAGTCGGATATTCATCTGAGAGAGAGATGATAAGGAAGAACTACTCAGAATAGGAGATTTTTCCATGGCTATGAGCAAAGTGAGGCCAAGCCATTTTGTACACATCTTCTCTAATAGAAAACACATGTTTATGTGGAAGAATTTGAGTGCATTCTCTTTGTGTGAAGAAATTTAAGTGATTTCATGTTACTGTGAAAGTTAGTTAACAGTTACAGTTTTCTCAGTACACATTTTACGGTATTTCTACAAGTTAGATCTCAGTGTATAGTGTAAAGTTTTTCATGAGAGATAGCTTATCTTGAACCTAGTAGTCTCAACTACAAACTGATCAAAAGAGTTTTGTGAAACGAGACATGTACGCATAGTACTGTGTCTGATAGTAAAGGCATTCAAAACTGGTGAAGTTTTTCTCAAACTTCAAATAGAGTTCATTCACTAAAGGAAGCTCAGATATTACTTCCTTACTTCATCTACAATCATTTGGAGTAACTACAACAAGAATTGCAGTTTATTCCGGTAACATTCCGATGCAATTATGGTGAGATTACGACGACAGTCCGGTAACAGTTCGGTGAAGTTTCGATGATATTCCGGTGAGTTTAAAACACAAGTTTGGCACATCTAAAGTGGTGAAAAGAATATTTAACAATAAGCTAACATAGAATTGAAAAGACTGAACTAAACCAGATCAAAATTGAAGCCTGTAGGAAGGCAAAGGTTTCTGTAAAGTGAATTTTCGGAGTTCACTAAATAGAATTATAAAGTTTTCAGTTTTCAGAAGGTTGCTAAGCTATTGATGATTATAGAGGTGTTCTAACATCACTTTAGCTTAGTTCTTGTGGTGTGGCAAAATTCCGCAGCTTGAAGTTAAGCTCTTGCCGCATCAACATATTTCATGAAAGAGAAGAGTGAGGTGGTCACTCACTTCTAGAATTTTAAAGCTATGGTGGAAAAGCAAAACAGGGAAGTATATTCAGACATTAAGATCTAATGGAGGAGGTGAATACATGTCAAATGAGTTCAACAACTTTCTAAAAAGTCATGGAATTTGACATCAGTTTTCATGTAGGTACATACCACAACAAAATGATGTTGCTGAATGCAAAAATAGAGATATTGCAAAAATAGCAAGAGCCTTGATGGTTGAGAAGAATATGCCTCATTGTTATTGGGCAGAAGCTATGCATACGACTGTATACATTATGAACATAACTTCAACTACTACTGTACATCAAGTTACACTTGAAGAGAAGTTCGTAGGTAAAAAGCCAAACTTGTCACATATGAAAGTTTTTGGCTGTATTGGATATGTACATGTTCTAGATGAGCCAAGGACAAAGCTTGATCCAAAAGCAAAAAAATGTGTCTTCATTGGATACTCCCTTGAGCAAAAGGTATATAAATGTTATAACCCACTCACACGATATGTGAAGGTGAGCAAAAATGTGGTATTTGATGAAATGTCAAGCTTCTATGCAGATGCCAAAGAAGGACTGAATCTTGAACCAAATGACAAAGAAAATGTTGAAAATTCAAGTGAAGAATCTCAGTTTTGAGTGGACTAGATGCATCACCAAGCAATAGTTCCAACTCAAATCTATGGAGTGGAAGATTGCATGGAAATTTGAGTCCAGCAAATTCATCAAATACATCCAAGAAAGGTAAAGAAAAGCTTTCTGCTAGTAATAAAACATGTGCAAGTTTTGAAGACGTTGATGGAGATTCAAGCAGTTTAGAAAAGAGTCTTGATGAGGAACTATGATTTCCCCCTGTGAAGACTCGAGGAGTAAGAAAGGCACATGCAAATGATACAAGGAGAAGTGACCTAGGGCCAAGAAGATCTGAGAGGATGCGGAATCCAATGCAACAATTGATGTATGACAGTTATATGGCTCGTCACTGTGCCTACATGACCAATGTAATACAGGATGCTAAACCTTCTTATTTTGAATATGCAATTGGAAATGGAGATTGGGAAAAAGCTATGGATGAGGAGATGGCTACACTTTATGGAAAGAATACATGGAAGCTGGTCCCATTGCCACAAGGAAAGAACCCTATAGGCTGCAAGTGGGTTTACAAGGTAAAGCACAATGTTGATGGTAGCATAAGCAGGTACAAAGCACGATTGGTAGCAAAAGGATATGCACAAACATATGGCATTGATTATGAGGAAATATTGAGCCCTATAACTAAAATGTCTACTGTCAGAACACTTGTTGCATTAACTATAGCAAAAGGATGGACTTTGCATTAGATGGATGTGAAGAATGCTTTCCTACATGGTGAGTTATAGGAAGAAGTATACATGGACCAGCCACAAGGATATGAAGATTCAAAGCACTGAGAGTATGTTTGTAGGTTGCAAAAGGATTTGTATGGGCTTAAGCAAGCTCCTCGTGCATGGCATGCAAGGATTGCTGATTACTTAACCACCATTGGGTTTTCTATGTGTGATGTAGATCATTCACTATATGCAAGAAAGGGTGATGATGTCATCACAATTGTGGTTATCTATGTTGATGACTTGATTGTAGGTGGTGATAATGAAGAAAGCATTAAAGAGGTAAAGCAACTTCTTATGCAGGAATTTGACATAAAAGATCTTGATGTGCTGTGCTATTTCTTAGGCATTGAGTTTATACATATAGAAATAGGTATATGGATATCGCAAAGGCAACATGTCTTGAATATGCTGCAAAAGTATGGTATGGCTGATTGTAAGCCAATTTCTATGACGTTAGATCATAATTTGAAGTTAGATACTACATCAAGTGAAGCATTGGAAAATGCTACTATGTACAGGAAAAATGTGGGAAGTTTGATATATCTCACAATTACGAGGCCTGATCTTAGCTACACTATTGGACTTGAAAGTCAATTTTATGTAGGTTCCCAGGAAGCCACATTTAGATGCTCTAAGGCGCACTCTACGTTATGTGAGTGCTACTTTGGATTATGCATTGTTTTATGAAGGTGGTGTAGATTTGCACGTTCATGGATACACTGATGCAGATTGGGCTGGTAGCATTCCAGATAGAAGATCTACTAGTGGCGTTCTATTCTCACTTGGGAGTGAAGCTATTAGATGGAGCATCAAGAAGCAACCCACTGTTGCTTTGTCGAGTATAGAGGCTGAGTATAGAGGCGCTGCAATGGCATCATGCGAGGCATCATGGCTAGAAATGTTACTTGTAGATTTAGGTGTGGAAGTACAAAAGCCTATCACCATATATTGTGATAATCTTAAGACTATACAATTAGCACGGAACCCTGTTTTTCATGCTAGAACAAAGCATATCGAGGTAGATTATCACTTCATTAGAGAGAAGGTATTAGCAAGTGATATTGATCTTGTTTATGTGAGAACATATGAACATGTTGTTGATATCTTCACTAAAGCACTTGGAGCAGAGAAGCTGAAGAAGTTTCGAAAGTGCTTGGATTCGAGGATATGACATTGAGCTTGAGGGGTAGTGTTGAGATATCAAGCTCCACATGTGCTGATGTAGGATGACATGTATCAGTTTTTCATTTCTCTGACATGTATAGTGGTCACATCGATATATGTCAGGGATACTTCATTGAGCTATACTAGATTTATCTACCGAGAGTGATGGCACATTTGTTTCTTGCCAACTCACTCATTTGCGAACAGTAGATTTTTCCTTATGTATTGATCTTTATATATTGCACTTATTGTATTCTTGTTTTTAGGTCATTCTTGTACATTCCTTTTTATGTAACAGAAGACGAAGAAGATCATTCTTCCTTGCCTCAATCTGAGTGTGCGCTTCTCTTTGATTGTGAGAGTGTGTGTGTGTGAGCTGTCTTCTTTATCTCCTTCCTCGTGACACCCATATCCATAGCCATACCCATAGCCATACCCATAGCCATACCCTACCCATACCCATACACATACACATACCCATACCCATACCCATACCCATACCCATACCCATACCCATACCCATACCCATACCCATACCCATACCCATACCCACACCCATACCCACACCCATACCTGCACCCATACCCATACCCATACTCATACCCATACCGAGACCCATACCGAGACCCATACCCATACCCATACCCATACCCATACCCATACCCATACCCATACCCATACCCATACCTGTACCCAAACCCATACCCATACACATACACATAAACATGCACATACACATACCCATATATAAATACAAATAAATGTACCCATTGTCGGGAAGAAGGAGGTCGTGGCAGGAAGCCGGCGCCGGGGTTGGATCAGGCCCCGCTCTGGTGCATCGTTCCCGCTGTTCTATGAGCGGCGTCTGCGCGCTGGGCGCCTCGCCTGTGCTCTCAGGAGCGTGCGTGATCCTCGTGGGGCCCCTTGCCCTCGGAAGTGTCGAGACGTGCGTGCGTACGCACGCGTGGGACCGTGGGCGTCAGAAAGAGACGATTGGATACCGCAGTGAAACACATGATGTAGATCAAGCTCGAAGATACAATCGGAAATGAAACTGAAGCCTCTAATAAAATGAATGATACAAAAATAGGCCGCTATAGTGCGGGCCGACGGTACAATAAAACCGCTACAGTGCGGTGCGATGATACAATATAAACACCGCCGCTATAGTGCGGGCCGGCTAGTGTCTACTCTAGATCCCTCGCTATAGTGCGAGAAATCACCCACGAGATTCCGTTTCGGTCTTCGCGGTCCAAGCTTTTCTTCTAGGTCCTCACTTTGGTCCGCTCTTTACTTCAGGTATCCTCAACAGTATCCTCCCTTCTCTTTACTTTAGATAATCAGAAACCGCATAAACCTGTAGGAAGGTTCCACAAAAAAGACCACGGGGTGCGGGTAATAAGAAAACATCATTAGTTCCTCTGGAGAAATAGTAATATACTTTTCTAAATGTTTAAACAAGAAAAGAACATAAAAATTCAGTTTCTTGACACTTTTGGACTTCTCGTTTCTTTTATCTCTCTTACTATTGTATATCATTATGAGTCTTTATAAATGGCCTAACAGAAACTTCATCATTGGCAAATAATAGGAAACCCAAGGCAAAATTCTCAATGGATTACATTATTTAGAGCATGATCTACTCAGGAACTTTTGAATATCCATAGCCATCTCTTCAATAAAAAACTTGGTACGTTCACAAGGATTTGTTGGTGGCAAAGGGGACTCCAAATATTGGCTATCCATATCCATATACTATCACAGATGAAGAAAAATCAGGTCCTTTGTAGCCATATTTATCCACTTGCCATATTCATCCATTAAAGTAAACATATTCAATGTGCCAACTAGGTTTGGTTATGCTTTCACTTTGTAAAAGAACAATTTATGTTGGTCCTTTTCAAAAAGAATTACAATCCTCTGTATGATGGTTTCACCAGCATTGTTCCGTGTGACTACATTCTCTGCTAATCTCTCTCTTTGTTAATCAAAACTCTTTGTTAATCAAAAAAGGATCAAGCATATTCCCTCTCTCAAAATTTCATGGAGTCTCTGCCATTTCTAGAGCCGTGCGTGTATATGTTTGCCATCGATAGTCCATCTCTCTCTCTCGTGCGCACTGCCGCCATGGGGGGGGGAGAGATTCCCTCTCTCTCTCGTGCGCACTGCCGCCATGGGGGGGGGGGAGAGATTCTCTCTCTCTCTCTTTCTCTCTCTTTGTATCACATCTATGCGCCGCCAAGAGCTGCGTGCGCCCGAATTTGACTCTCTCTCCTGATTCTCTACTCGTCAACCAGCGCCGCCATGATCTCCTCTCGGCCCGGATCTCTCGACCAGACATCTTCTGCGCCTTCTGTTGCTAGAGTCTCTCCAGTAACTCTCTTGAGGTCGCGCGTGCTCTCTACGAGCTCTTCACGTGCATAGTTGGTGAATTCAACTACAGCGTGCTCCAAATTCTTCTGCCCACATTTTCTGCAGTGCCGACATCGACCCTCTCTCTACCTTGGATTCTACAGCGCCGCTTATTTGCTTTCTCTTTTACTGCAGGGACATCAGACCCGATTCTCTCTCTTCCCTATGTGCCGCCGCCAGCTCTGCCCTCATGGAGCTGCTCTCTCTCCTCCGCCTTTATTGCACGCAGCCAGAGTCGCGACTCGCCAGACGGACTCCATAACTCTCTCCACGTAAGTGGTGGACCTCTACAGCACGCAAGCTGCTATCTCTCTCGCCCTTTTCTCTCTCTTCCACTGCGAATGAGCGACGGTTAACATTCTTGTTCTCTCTCTACAGAAGCGGCAAGCTCAGATTCCACCACCGACGTCAATCTCCCTTAATTCTCTCTCCATACTCTCTATTTTCCTCTTTCTATCAAGATCCGTGTGTTTCTCTCTCCTGCTATGCGCAGCCTACTGAGTCCTCGTCTATGCACGCCATCAACAACTGACTCTCTTCCTCTTTCTTGCGTTGCGTACCATGGTAAAAGAACTAATGGCTCAAGGCGTTTATGCAATTCAACTTAGACAATAAAAAAATGCATTTGTCTAAAAAAATGCATTCATCTGATAACTACAAACATTCCATTGAAAACAAAACTCATAAGCTGAATGGCCACACGATTAATGAGAAGATGCGCTTCATCTGGAGGTATCATGGAAGAATGAAAAAGGAAGTAAAACATAAATGAAGAAGTAAAGTCAAGGAGCATACCTGTAGGAAGGTTCCACAAAAAAGACCACGAGAAGGAACAAATGAGTTTAAGCACCTATTTATAGGCCTCCCCACCCTTGGGCTTTCCTCTAGAAGCTTCCAACCTCCTTAAACAACTTTCCAATTTCAGACGACCATGCATGTTCACTTACTATTCTTAGAAAATCCCATCTCTTAATTCTATTTTTGATTTTCTCCTTTTTATTTTTAGTTTTGGTTTCATACTGTATATACAAAATTAATTATTTTCAAGGGTTTCACCTAGGATAAATGCCAATTCCAAGGGTCCGACCTAAGGTTTTTAGTCGGGAGAATGAGGATTTTGATCACAATTAACTCAAGCACATTAATCCAAGGGTTTATTTACAATTTTGACCTAAACTCCAAGGGTTTCCAAGGGTTCGAGTTCATTTTTCATGGGATAAACCCTCATTTTCAGTCAGTTTCAAGGGTCAAACATAAGGTTTTCATGGGTCTAATGTCAGTTTCATTTACACACAGGTCTAACATACATCTCAATCTTGTTTTCGCATCGCACAATCAATTAATTTGACCAAAATATGTACAAAATATACCACTCTTTAGTCAAAACATCACACAAAAACTAAAAAACAATGAACTTTTGAAAAAAAACAATGCACACTCCCTGCGGGATTTCATCCCGACACCATCCCCATATGCATACCCATACCCATACCCAGACCCATACCTATACACATAAAGCTGCACATACACATACCCATATACACATACAAATAAACGTGCCCATTCCCATATGCATGCCCATACCCATACCCATACCCATAGCCATAGCCATAGCCATACCCATAGCCATACCCATAGCCAAACCCATACCCATACCCATACCCATACCCATACCCATACCCATACCCATACCCATACCCATACCCATACCCATAACCATAACCATAACCGTACCCGTACCCGTACCCATACCCATACCCATACCCATACCCATACCCATACCCATACCCATACCCATACCCATACCCATACCCATAACGATAACCGTAACAGTACCCATACCCATACCCATACCCATACCCATACCCATACCCATACCCATACCTATAGCCATACTAATACCCATACCCTTACCCATACCTATAGACATACACATAGGCATACATATACACATACTCATTCACATATCCATATCCATATGCATATGCATACATGTATATGTACTTGTGAACACACACACATAGTTATGTGTGTATCCACATGTAGAGATATGGATACACATGTGCACATACATACATGTACCTGTGCACATACATGTACTTGTGCACATACATGTACACATATGTGTGTGCATACACATACACATACATAGACCCATACCCTTTCCATATGCATACATATATGCATACTTATTCCCATACACATATGCATATGCATACGCATATGCACATGCATATGCATACGCATATGCACATGCATATGCATACGCATATGCACATGCATATGCATACACATATGCACATGCATATGCATACGCGTACGCATATGCGTACGCATATGCATACACATACACATACGCATATGCATACACATACGCATACGCATACGCATACGCATACGCATACGCATACGCATACGCATACGCATACGCATACGCATACGCATACGCATACGCATACGCATACGCATGCGCATACGCATACGCATGCGCATACGCATGCGCATACGCATGCGCATACGCATGCGCATACGCATACGCATACGCATACGCATACGCATACGCATACGCATACGCATACGCATACGCATACGCATACTATGCATACTACGCATACTACGCATACTCGTACGCGTACGCGTGCACATACTCGTACACATATGCATACTTGTACACGTACGCATGCGCATATGCGTACACGCACGCATGCATACGCGTACGCGCACGCATGCATACATGTATGCGCACGCGCGCATACGTGTACACATACACATACACATACACATACGCATACACATATGCATATGCATATGGATACCCATACACATATGGATATGCATACCCATACACATATGCATACACATATGGATACCCATATGCATATGCATGTGCATACACATCTACATACACACACATAGGCATTTGCATACACATATGCATACACACATATATATACGCATATGCATATGCATACTATTGCAGAGTAAAGAAGCACAAAAGAGGAGCCCCCAAAAATTTTCAAATTACGAGCATAATTTTTCTTCTTCAAAATCGTATGAAACTACCTTGAAGCTATGTAAATGCACTACAGGAGTCCTGTAGATGCATAAGCCAAAGCATTGTAACATAACTCTTGTAAAATAGTAGGAAATTAGAGTTAGTCAATAAAGGTGCTGGTCTCTTGTGGAAAGGACCATTTTTAGGGCACATGTATATAAGTCACTTTGTGACTCTTGTAAAGAACTTTTTGCCATTGTGAAAGCTGAAGAAGAATTTTGAATTTTCTTGTTTCATGCTGATTTCCTCCTTCTCCATGATCTTTTGTGTGTGAGTAATGCTTGAAATGTGTGTGTAGGACTGTTGTCTACCCCTTCCCATCGCTTGTGAACTGCAGTAGTGTGTGTGTGTGAGCCATTACAAATTGTGGAGCGAGTGTTGGTGTTTCCCACCATTCACTATTTTGCCCATAACTTGAAGTTGGTTTGTCAGATTTGATTGAAAATACCCACTGTCAGATGCATCTCATTGAGAGCTTCAAAAGGAACCCACTATTGGCTATATTTGGAGTTCGAAGCTGAGAGAAAAGTTCAAATTTGTGCTTATTGCTGTAAATGGTATCACGACATGCATTTTTCAGAGGATTAGTGAGTCAGAGAGATAGTTGAGGCTAGTCACATGTATTGTAGCTTAAACACTTCACTTACCATCATGTGTACACACGTCTTCATACACTTGGTTCTTGTGGTTCACTAGATTGATAATTAAATGTGTATTAATCAACCACTATATGCACTTGTGAGGTGATTGAGGTGTAGTCATATCAACACAAGTCCCTAAGGCTTCATGACTTGCGTACACATGTTTTTGGCATTGTTACCGAGGAAAAACATCTAACCAAGGTGCCTTCCTGATGGTTATAGCTCTAGGGTGAAGGAATCATACTTGTAGATGTGAATTCATTCAGTGGCAAGTAGTCAAGTATTTCAACACTTGTTACTTCACACTCCTAGGGTGTGTGTAATGAGCTTTTAGGTTTAGGGTTAGGAGTGAGGAAGTAAGGGAAGAGTTAGGGTTAGGTAAGAGAGAGGAGTAGAGTAGGCTCAAGAAAAACCCAAAAAAATTTTCAAATCTAGTTCAATTTAGGTTCTAGGCAACACAAGACTATAAAAACAAAAAAAATCAGTTCATTTGGTCACTTGTATGAACAAGTATCATGGGAAAAGCAGCGACTAGTATCGCCGTGGTGGTGTTGGGTTGTAAGGTATGCACACACCCTCAATTGTGCATGAGAACCCTCACTAGACCATGAGAATAACCCTTTTGTATATATTTGAGTGTCACATGTGAACACTCTCCTAAAAGCACTTTTTAATATTTCCTCATACTATAGGATAGTAGACTTGAGAATCTCTCACCTTTATGGCTCTTCTAGAATACTCTCCACGTAAAAAACCCATGCATGCCCTTCATTGGGATTTGGTTGTTACAATTTTGATCTTAGAATATCCTAGAAGATATGGCAGTTAGAGAACGAATCACCTTTCTGACTTTTCAAAAGAGCACATGGGGAATAGAGCTTAGCTTATAAATAGAAGCTCATTTTTGTAAAGAAGGGGGCTTTTGGTCGACGTGCTATCATGTAATTTCTCTTATCAATGGAAGATGCTCTCATTTACTCCAAGAAGACTATTTACATTTACATGTATTGTGTCTTTGTGAGTGTGTGAGTGGTGTGTGTGTGTGCCTATGCATGTCTCTCCTTTGTGTGAGTAGAGTAGTTGCATTTGCTTATATTTTCCTCATGGACTAGGATCCTTGACTCCCTATTCTCCTTGTTTTCAAGCATGTGGCATAGCATGGGGCTGATGCCAATGGCTTGAACATGTGGGAGGTAGGGGTGGATGAGAGGAGAGTCACTCTTGAGCTTTCCTTCTTGCTTCCATGCAAGGTGGTGAGGGTTTTTGGTCATTCCTTGCTACAACCTCAACACATTTTGGTGCCGTTGTCGGGGATGGTCGGCCTTTCATCACTTGGAGAGCTCAAGAACATGTGGTCAAGTATTGTGTTGCAATTTTTTTTTGCTCAATTAAGTAGGATTTGAGTTTTTGCTTGGCACTTTCACCCTTCCATTGGGCCATTAGTTCCCCAATTTCTTGTTTTTAATAATTTCATTTTTAGTTCATTTATGTTTGATGCACAAGAACACCCCCTTAACCCCCTTCTCTCTCACCCTTTTACACATACACACTTCACACACTCATTGGGACATCACTCTCACCACTACCACCTCTTTTTCAATGATTATCTTGGGTAGAGGGATGAGGGGTGCCTCCTTCTTGACTCCTCCCTTTTGTTGGTTTTCCTTCAAGAAACTCTCCAGAAAAAAGAAGGTAAGTATAGAACTTGGGTGTTTCAAATCCATTACCCATGAACCCACTCCCTTCCTGCTAATTTCCAAGAGAAATATCTTTACTGACCACACGTATGGACACAGACAAGATGGAAATATCATTTTCTCCATCAAGGAGGTACGCAAGTAACAGTCTGGTCGGAGGTGTCAATTAAAACTTCATGCATACTTTGAAGAATCCAACATTGGGGGTAGGTGGCATAAGTTTAACTCTCCATTTCTTTTTCCTTTTGTGACCGCAAAAGTCACCGTATGGTAGGTTCTTGGGGAGACTTCAATTCCTCCAATCATCATTAATGGATCAGTTCACTCGCGAGTTGTCCCCTCTTTCACCATGCGGAGCCTTTCTTGCCTCTCTTGGGTTCGAGCTTGCATGGGCTCACGCCTCCTCTCATGGGTGTTGCCATGTGCATTGGCTTCCTCATGTCTTTGCATCGATACTTTTGATATGGAGGAAGCGATGTGAGACACATTGCCTCTATCTCCTTCACCTCTACGCACATTCAGTTCATGATCAGGCTTCTGTTTGCTCCGAGGAAGGGCCTCCAAGCTAGCATTGTGCTTCTTGCTCCTTTCCTCCTCGATGACTCCCAGTCGGTGCTGATCCCTCAGATTAATCTCGCCTCGGTGTGAACATTCTCTTCTATGGATATGGTGAGGAGAAGCTCCATGTGTACCTCTCGGCCTGTTCACCTCATAAATGAGTCAAAGGACTATGAGGCTCCTTCCTCCTGCCTAAGTTTTGATTTCATAGCACCCTTGCACCTGTGTAATAACTTCCTACTACGACGATGATGGCCTATCATGCTTCTTGGTATGAGCCATTGTGCTCTCTTTCACTTGCGAAGAGCTGAGTTTTCGATCAAGACAAGGGCGTCGAGGCTAGATTTTTTCTCAGTTTCTCTCATACAGTCTCACGACTTCAGGGCAAGCACAGTGGATTGCTTCCCCTTCTTTCCCTACCATTGCTCCTTGAACACACAGATGTGGGGCTAGGCTCAATGCATAGTTCATTGCAGTAGGATCGATTGACACTTCTAATGCGAGATTTCGTCTCCATGCGCAAAAAGATATGCAAGTGCTTTTCCCCTCTTTAAACTTTGAAGGTTGTGAGAATGATCGTCTATATTGGCATAATCCAATGTCCACCCTTTCCCTTTGGACAACAGACAACTATCATCCATTCATTGGGACACGACGAACCTTACTTCTTTTTGACATATTGTGATGCTCCTTTTGTGTCTATGGTTCTTGCTCAGTTGATATTTTCCCTCACAGAGTCTGTGTGCTATGTTTCATGCTTAAATCATGTAACTGTTTGGGGGTTATTTCTCTACTTGTCATGATGCAATTTTTCTATGCTGCTTAACAGTGGACTCCATTGTGCAATTGTCTGCACTCGGGCGTTGGCTCCCTCATTCTTGCTCGATATTGGAAGGAAAAGGAGTCTGACTTCTGTCTGTTCACGATAGACTTATGGTTGCCTTTTGCACTTAAAGAATTAGGGGAATCAGCACAAAGGACTACTCGTCTCTATAATGGCACTATTAAAGATATGTTGACAAACAATCTACTCCCCGGCTTGTGACACTTTGCTAGGTGTCCATATTGATGATGAATTTCATGATAAGTGTCACCACAATACAGATCGATCGTTGGTTGGTTCTAATTTTTAGGAGAAGTTGACTTGAACAAAGAAGCCATTGATTTTCATCGATGTGGTCTGACGAAATCACCTGTTCGGCTTAGAAAGCAGGTCAAGGTTGGGAGGATGTGCTATTGTGGTGTAAATCCACGTTTCTAGGAGCATCTTTTAGGACTGCTGTAAACCTCGCACGATGTCCAAATTATGCTGATGTAATGTTTTTCAAAAAGGTGCAATTTATTGACTTGCTTGTTGCGTGTAATAGAGGATAGTATACTCATTGTTCTTTTCAAGTTGTTCTCAGATCAAGAGTTGAATTACACATCATGATTCAGATCTTTGAATAATATTCTCTTAAACTGTGCTTTCATGGTTTAACATTGCTTTGATTTTCAAGGTTCTAGGAGTTGTCAAAAACATTTATGATCTCTGCCCATGCATCATGACCATAATAGCATCTATTTTACAAATGATACACAGTTTCTTTTTTAACTACGAAAGTGATCTACATAAATTCCTCGTGCTATTTCAAGATATATGTCGAGATATATCTATTCAAGCCTAGTCCTTGTGCATGTTTTCATCTGCAGCTTTCTAAACTATCATGCATGGACAATATCTCTGTGGGAAAGGCTCTCTAAACCTTGTTCAACCATAAAGATTAGAGTACTGGATTAGAATGACTACCCCACATGGGGGATTGTATCCATAACCCCTGCATATGATAGACATGTTATTTTGATTGTCTCCTTGTTATGTATGTTCTTCACATTATAAGTGGAAACCTGGAGGAAGCACTTGGCTTTCCCATTACTTGGCCTTCCTGAGAGTTTAATTGTCCTTTTCATGAAAAAGGATATGAGCTTTGCAAGAATCAACCCTGATTAGTAACTAAATGCTTGCTTATCATGGCCTTCATTTTCTTCTTAATTGAATAATTCATGGATGTTTTATGTTCAAAAATACATGCGCTTTGTTTTGCTCTTATGGATTCTTTAAGATCATGAGGATGTGTTAGGAAGCTGCACATATGGTCTAAACGATTGACTTTGATTTTGAAACAACATCACTTGCCACAAACGTTTTTTAACATAGTGAGGTGAAGGTTATTTACTCACATTATGCTAGTCATAGACTTCCAGAGAATGTGACAGGCATTCATGCATTTTTATTTGGCCAAGGAACATCTCTGAGTTGTGGCACTTTGTTATAACATATTGAGTTCCCTGTTCTATGTGTGTCTTAGGATGGAAGCCTCTCGTAGCCAAGTCATTTGGGGGATGGCAGTAATTTTGACCACACTGCCTGCTATCACTCTAAGGGCATGTCAAGAATTTTTAATGGAATTATAATTGATTGTTTCATGCCAGTACTAATTATTAGTGTTCAGTTGTGCTACATGATCTTTTGGTTTTGCTATATATAAATGTAGTACTGTTCTTCAAATGATAATTCTTTGAAAGGATGACAATTGGAGAAGATACTCTTGGGGTGTTTAAAATGCTTGAAACTTGAGGGTTTGTCCTTGGTTTATGGTTCACATGTCTACACATATCCTTCCAATATGAAAGTATTCATAACATTTTGGCTCTCAGTCCAAAGGATCTAACTGTCATTTGCATTGCGAGTGTCTGATTTATATTACAGGAAGAAGTCTTGACCAAATTTGTGAAGCATCTGGTTCATCTTATATATCTTTTGATGAAAAGGCATTGTTGCATGATCACTTTCAGTGAAGCATGGGAGTTGTCACAACTAATCAAACCATTAATGAGGATTCTACCTAAACTTGGCCATAGTTTAAATTTTGATTTGTATGATTTGGCAATGCTCAAATGATTTATTTTATGCTATGACATTAGGAATGAATGCACAATCATCAGAAGCACTACAAGAGCATTGTGTATCATGGAAAAGAATGTCTTGAGGTTCTCTTGTTCTAGTAAAGCTGTAAATTAGAGGGAAACACTCTGAAATGTAGAAATAAGCAGATTTGTACGAGGACTTCTCTCGAGAAGTGCCAACTACCAATTGAACTACATGTTATATTCTACCTCTTTTAGAAGCAGTCTACTTGTTGTGCATGTTTTAATTTCAGGATTGGGAGCTACCTAGGAAGGCATTTTCAGCCTTACAAAAAGACTGCATAGTGGGATGCATGCTGGGTTGACTGCCCCCCAAGGGGATTGTGTCGCCCAACTTTGAAGATTGAAGATTTGCAGATTGAAGTAAAGATTGAAGACTTGTAGCCTGAAGCCTTGCAGACTGAAGAATTGCAAATTTTGAAGACCTGAAGATTTCCAGATTTGAAAGACTCCAACTTGGAACAATTCAATTATGTATGATCCTCTTCTCTTAGCTTTGTCGAGGATGATAAAGTCTAGGGAGGGGAGAGTGTTGGGTTGTAGGGTATGCACACACCCTCAATTGTGCATGAGAACCCTCACTAGACCATGAGAATAACCCTTTTGTATATATTTGAGTGTCACATGTGAACACTCTCCTAAAAGCACTTTTTAATATTTCCTCATACTATAGGATAGTAGACTTGAGAATCTCTCACCTTTATGGCTCTTCTAGAAGACTCCTCACGTAAAAAACCCACGCATGCCCTTCATTGGGATTTGGTTGTTACAGTTTATGATCTTAGAATATCCTAGAAGATATGGTAGTTAGAGAGAGAATGACCTTTTTGACTTTTCAAAAGAGCACATGGGGAATAGAGCTTAGCTTATAAATAGAAGCTCATTTTTGTAAAGAAGGGGGCTTTTGGTCGACGTGCTCTCATGTAATATCTCTTATCAATGGAAGATGCTCTCATTTACTCCAAGAAGACTGTTTACATTTACATGTATTGTGTCTTTGTGAGTGTGTGAGAGTGGGTCGTGTGTGCCTATGCATGTCTCTCCTTTGTGTGAGTAGAGTAGTTGCATTTGCTTGTATTTTCATCATGGACTAGGATCCTTGACTCCCTATTCTCCTTGTTTTCAAGCATGTGGCATAGCACGGGGCTGATGCCAATGGCTTGAACATGTGGGAGGTAGGGGAGGATGAGAGGAGAGTCACTCTTGAGCTTTCCTTCTTGCTTCCATGCAAGGTGGTGAGGGTTTTTGGTCATTCCTTGCTACAACCTCAACAGGTGGTATCATGCCAAACAAGCAAACAAGGGACCTAGTGATCCCAAAGCTTAGGCAAGGCATCCTCGAAGGTGAGTTCCTCAAAGATTGTATCTCAAAAAGACCATCAGAACATGCACACACATGATTGAAGTCACAATCAGTATCGCGGGGTAGGACAGAGAGTTTCTTGGAAGTTTTTGAGTGATACAGGGGGTCAAGAGTGAAAAGGAGAGAGAACTAAGCAATCTGTACTCAAAAAAATTAAAATTTGATCATTTTTGGCTATAGTATCGTGATCGGTTGAGTTTTGGTATCACGATACTCGCCGGGTATCATGTCGTGCATGCCCAGTTGAGGTATCATGATACCATCACGATATCGTATCATCAAGTGTTGGTATCGCGATCGCGGTCACTCGGTGGTATAGTATCGTGGTCCACCTGGTATCGTATCGTGTTGATCACGATATCGTATCGTTGATCGAGTGGTATCGTATCGCGTGCACATTGGTATTTTTTTGCCAACTTAGTATTGTATCATCTCTTGTTTTGGTATCGTATTGCAAGGAGTAGTATCATATCGCAAGGAGTAGTATTGTATTGGGTAAATCCTAATATCGTATTGTCTAGTGATTTTTTGGTATTGTATCGTTCCTATAGCAAGTATCGTATCATGGGGATCGGTATCGTATCATGAACAGACCAAGTATTGTATTGTTGACTACTTTGGTTTCGTATCATGGGGTTGTAGAGATATCATACCGTCTACATCTTGAGTATCGTATCGCACCACCCAGTGGTATCGTATCGCCTGTGTGGTATTTCCAACAGTGGTATCGTCGAGAATGACTCAAGCTAATTCAAGGCAAAATTTGAAGTGATTGAGGAGTTAATTAAGCGGAAGAGGGAAGAACATATAGACCTAAAGGGGTGAATGAACTTAAGATCAGGACGGGTGCTAAGTAGCTAGAGAAGTATTATTTTGTCGATACGAAGTGTAGGCCAAGCGAGCCATCATTCGATCTACTCGGATACTTCTAGTGACTTAGAGGAGGAACTATCCATGGCCTCAAAGGACATGCATGGTTCTGTTCCCAGGGAGAATTTTATGTCAACCATAGAGGGTGAATACCGTACCTCTCTATAGTATGTGTCAACTAATCGACAAGGAATCCCTATTTACCTTGATGGCTTAAATAGGTCGGTCGCAAAAATGATAAACTCTACCAAGTCAGCAATAGTTCCCATACCCACAGTTAAGTACGAAGGAGGAGTGTACATGGACAAGATAGTTCAAATCTACGTAGTGACAGAGAACCAAGATCAGATCAACAAGAGAGGAGAACTAGAATGATAAGGAAACTCAGGAAGATCTAACCCCAAAGAACGTGTGACTACCCCAAGGGGCAAGTCTGTGGTGACTTGAGTCTTGAGAGGGGATTTGATACCTCAAGATGATTACCTGTTGGATGTATATCTAATCCACGGGTCAGACCTGCTGTTATAGATAGATTCTCCCATACGAGGACAAGAAGTGAGCCTAGTGACCATCTATGAGTTGAAGGATCTGAAAGAGGAGTCTAGAGTCACATACCTAAACCAAAACCAAAGAAGGTACTGGCTAGTAGATGAAGTTGATAGGTGTTGTAGAGAAAAAAGGCACAAAAGAGGAGCCCCAAAATTTTCAAATTAATGGACACAAAAATTCTTCTTCAAAATCGGAAATAATTCGCTCAAAGCTATGTAAATGCACTAGAGGAGTCCTCTAGATGCATAAGCCCAACTTATTGTAATATATTCTTTGTAAAATAGAAGCCCAAGAGGCCAAACATCAATGCAACACACTAGAAGCAGAAAATTAGAAGCTAAAAGAACAATTGAAAGAACTGCAAAGCAAATATGAGGCTAGCAAAGAAGACAAAACACGAATGAATGCTAGAAGCAAAATTCTTGAATGTCAAATCAAGGTGTAGATGGACGAGGCTGATAATTTACGGAATAGGAATAAAGAACTAATGACAGCCCTATTGTGCAACCAACCAATAGAAGCTCCTGAAGTAACAGAGAAATACACACGAGCATTGAAAGAAAGGATAGCAAAGTATGAAGAATAGCTGAAAATAGAGCAAGCTATCATAGCAAAATGGGAAAAAAGATACATGAATGACATGGCAGAGCTCCGAAAGAAATGGAAGATAGCAGAAAATCAGTACTTTGAACAATGCAAAGAAGACACAAATCAACTCACTGCCATAGGAGAGGAGCTCCTCAAAAACAAGGCAACGATTATGAAAGCCACAGAAGAAATTAAAGAAAAGGATGAATTAATAAAGCAATTGCAGGCTCAATTAGAACAACAGGTTAATGAGGGGACACCAATAGTTCCACACTCCACAGCGGCTACTGAGGAGACTGAGGTACGTCCTCTTTCTTCCCCTCTACATCATTCACCGATAAGGGAGGAAATGAAGACCAACATTGAACGACATACTCGGGCTGTTGTAGAACTAAGCCAAAATGAGTGGGCACTACTGGTGTCCCAACTTACTGAAGATTTTGAAGATCAAGTAATCAAGGTCATGAGAGAAGCAAAAATTGAAAGCAAAAATCTGGAACAGGTAATGAAAACCTTGAATGTACCATATGGATTACTCAAGGAACAAACATGACAGTACATGAAGACCACGACAAATAAGGAGCCAGATAGCAATTTACAGTTCAACATGCAAACATTTATCTATACACAAGAGGAATTTGACAGAGCCGATCCTATATGGAGGAGGAAATTTTTGGAGAAGAATCCTACTCTACGGGTACAATGGGAATCATCACCATATATACTTCAAGTAAATCCATCTTTTTGCCCAGTACCAAGAAGACGCTCTTGGATGCAATTTTGGGAAGGACAGTGTGAGGGAAGCATTAATAATCATTGGCTCAACTATCCCTTACTACCCAGTCCACCTCGTAATTACTTACCAACGGAAGAGTACATGGTTAAAACCATAGAATTTTGGATTTCCAGATACGCAGCTATACCAAACTTAGCAATCAAAATTACTAACAAAATTTTGAGCATGTTACTGATAGTAATAAAGGTATGGAAAGAATTGATGATATGTCAGGCCAATTTGCTTAACAGAGAGAGAAAAAGGTCATACAAACGTACTCATGTCGCAACAAAAAGCCTGTCGGGGATGATAGAGTTTAGGAGGAGGGAAATCGAGCAAAAGAAGAAGAAGAAGAAGAAGATCAAAGAACAAAACAGCTCAG
Organism: Ceratopteris richardii; assembly: GCA_020310875.1. Lineage (NCBI taxonomy): Eukaryota > Viridiplantae > Streptophyta > Polypodiopsida > Polypodiales > Pteridaceae > Ceratopteris > Ceratopteris richardii. The sequence continues at coordinate 107,307,330 of CM035428.1, read as the reverse complement.
TGAAGAACAAAAGTTCATAAAGAAAAGAGCAACCTTCTGCCCAAAGCCCTACAGGGGCATGCATCAGGTGATAACACCAAAGAACTAGGTCCTGAGGATTGGAAAGAAAGAAAGATAACAACTACGACATTTCATGGGAGGTTGCATACAGCTTCCTCATCCAGCATGAGCAGGCGATGAAGTGAAACAAGCAAGGAAGAGAGATAAAACACAAAGGATTCTTCATCGGATAAGATAACCAATTGTCTGAAGGTCCTAACTGTCTCCTCGTCCACTGGATGCGTGCGGTGGAAAGAAATGAGTTAGGTCCCAGAGAATGACAAGAAGATTCAAGAACAGGGCCTTTGAAACGTAATGCTGACTTAAAAGAGAGTAAAGGTTAGCAAAGTAAGGTGTGCGACAGGAAAGAAGTAGACAGGCTCCAAACAATACAACAGGGTTAGATGTGTGAAGACAAAGACATATCAAAAGACCAAAAGTTAGAAAGAGGTAGAGGCTGAGAAGTTGAAGAGAGTGACTAAGAATATCACATTCTTAGCCATTGATGGCATGCGTGACAACCCGACTTAATACAACAACCCAGACTTGTGATATAAGGAATAGCAAGGGGCTTAAAGAAGAAAAGGATTAACTTCGGATAAAGTAACAAATTCTTTGATAGTCCTTATTGCTTCTTCGACCACTAGGTGCGTGTATTCTTGAGCCATAGACAATCTGCAAACGAGAAGCAAAGCCTTTCAAGGGATGATAAAGACAAAGAGGGGGAGAGTGTTGCAGAGAAAAAAGGCACAAAAGAGGAGTCCCAAATTTTCAAATTAATGGACACAAAAATTCTTCTTCAAAATCCAAGATAATTCCCTCAAAGCTATGTAAATGCACTAGAGGAGTCCTCTAGATGCATAAGCGCAACTTATTGTGATATATTCTTTGTGAAATAGTAGGAAATTAGAGATTAGCCAATAAAGTGCCGGTCACTTGTGTGAAAAGAACATTTTTAGGGCACATGTATATAAGTCACTTTGTGACTCTTTGTAAAGACTTTTTGCTATTGTGAAGGAGAACTAAAATTTAGAATTTGCTTCTTTCCTGCTGAATTGCATCTTCCCTATGATCTTTTGTGTGTGTGTGTGTGTGAAGTTGGGAATGTGTGTGTAGGACTGTTGTCTTTCCCTCCCCATCACTTTTGAACTACTATAGTGTGTGTGTGAGCAAGTACAAGTTGTGGAGTGAGCGAAGGTGTTTCCCGCAATTCATTGTTTTGGCCATAACTTGAAGATCAGTTGTCCCATTCAAGTGAAAATACCACCAATATATGCGTCTCATCGAGAACTTTGAAATGAACCCACTTGGCCATATTCAGAGTTCGGAGTTGGGAGAAACATTCAAATTTGTATTTGCTACTGTAAGTGGTATCATGGCAGACACTTTCAGAGTTTTAGTGAGTTGGAGATGTAGATTAGTCTTTTCTTATGCATTTTTGTTGTACCACTTCACTTTCCATCATGTGTGCACATGTCCTCATACACTTGGTTCATGTGGTTCTTCGGATTGATAATTAAGTGTGTGTCAATCCACCACTATATGCACTTGTGGGGCAAATGAGATTTAGTCTCTTTGACACAAGTCCCTAAGACCTCGTGACTTAGGTACACACCTTTTTGGTGCTGTTGCCAGGGAACAAACTCAACCAAGGTGCCTTTGTGATGGTTATAGCTCTAGAGTGAAGGAATCGTACTTGTAGAAGTGAATTTGTTCAGTGGCAAGTAGTGCATTTCTTAATGGATGGATAATAGAAGAGTTATGCATGGCACAACCACCTGGTTTTGAGAATCACATATATCTTCATTATGTGTGTAAACTTAATAAAGCCTTGTATGGACTCAAACAAACCCCAACAGCTTGGAATCAGAGGCTTGTCTCATTCTTGGAGGATAAAGGATTTCAACCTACCAAGGTAGATCCACACTATTCATAAAAAGGAGCAATTATGAAGTCATCTATTTGTGTGTGTATGTGGATGATATTATACTAACAGGAAATGATGAAGATGGAATCAAGAAAGTCAAAGAGCAAATGAAAGAAGAGTTTAAGATAAGTGACTTAGGGTCACTCACATACTTCGTAGGATTGGAAGTGGTTTACAAGGATCATGGTCTATATCTTGTGAAGAGAGATGGTGGATGCAATCCAAAGATGAGTAGGTGCTGCTACAACCAGCTTCACACCAGCCAACTGAGACTTCAGAGTTGATTAATAGACCCTTTGAGCTTCCTAAATCCACCAAAATATCAGCCAAGTACTTTGGAACATGTATCCCAAAAGTTTAAGTCAAGACAGACTAGTTGCAAGATGACTAGCTCCCAAAAACTTGCTATTTTTGGACTTACACCTGCTGGAAAAAATGAACAGTGCTCTCAACCTGGTAGGAATTAGAAAAATTCCTTTTGGGCATAGCAAATAGACTTAGCAAGCTTCCCAATCCAAGTTAAAATACTTCAAATGATGGACTGAGCACTGAGAACAAATTTTTACAAAGTCTGGAACATGCCCGCCATTCTCGGGGCTCTGCAGAGATAGACCAGTGATCAGTAAATTGCAGATATCTTCAAAAGTATTAATCTAATGACCATGAAAATTTATAGGTACAAATTAGACAGTATGAGCTATCCAACTCACATTAAATCACTAAAAAAGATTCGTAGAACTCGAGATATGACCTTCTGAAGTCACTGCTCTGAGTGAGTATAGCAGAGAATAAAACAGAAAAGTAGATGATGATAAATGTATAGATTCACATATGATTACAACCACATTGGAAATGAATCTTTGCACAATGGGAGTAGAATGATAGAGCTATGGAGTAAGCTCTTCAATCTCTACAAAATGACATGAAGTGGTCACGTACAAGGCTTGCTAATTGCCTCTTCCTTCTTGCTCTGTTTATAGCTATTCTTGGAGGGAGTTTTGAATTCAAATTCGAATGGATCCACCAAAAGTGATCCCCAAAGTTAGGAGAGATTCCCTCAGCTCAAAATTCGTGGTTTTAGGTAGTTAGAGCCACGAGTTTGCTTTTACATCATGGATGAGGTAAGCCATCCTTTTCCTTTTTTCTTTTTTCATTTATAAGAGATAAAATGAACTCTTTTACAAGAGGTGTTCACATGACTACACATGTGACTTACAAATGAGGATAATATCAAGCATATCAAGCATGTAGGCTTGGGTAAAATGCACCAACATATCTTACTCAAAGAAAGTACATTAAAGACTTGTTGACAAAGTTCCAAATGAAAGATTGAAGGATTGCAGGTACTCCACTGGAGGTTAATCATAAATTGAGCTCATATGAGGGTGAACTCATAGAGGATGTGACAAGTTATCAAAGCCTTGTGTGTAGATTGAACTTTGTCAACAAGTCTCTAATGTACTTTCTTTGAGTAAGATATTGACCATGATCCTTCTAAGCCACTTCCAATCCTAGGAAGTATGTGATGACCCTAAGTCACTTATCTTAAACTCTTCTTTCATCCAAATTTTCACTTTCTTGATTCCATCTGCATCATTTCCTATTAGTATAATATCATCCACATACACACACAAATAAATGACTTCATAATTACTCCTTTTTATGAATAGTGATGGATCTGCCTTGCTAGTTTGAAATCCTTTGTCGCGCAAGAATGAGACAAGCCTGTGATTCCAAGCGCTTGGGGCTTGTTTGAGTCCATATAAAGCTTTATTAAGTGTACACACATAATCAGGATATATGTGATTCTCAAAAGCATGTGATTGTGCCATGCATACCTCTTCTCTTATCAATCCATTAAGAAATGCATTTTTTACATCCAATTGAAGTATCTTCAAATTCTTGGAAGAGGAAATACTAAGCAATATCCTAATTGTGGGCATCTTTGCCACAAGAGAGAAGGTCTTTTCATAATCAATTCAGTGAGTTTGTGCAAAGCTGTTTGTCGCAAGTCTTGTCTTCTTCCTATTAATGGAGACATATTAGTTCTTCTTAATTTGTAGATCCATCTTGAGCCTATTACTTTCGTTGCTGGAGACTTGGGAACCAACTCCCAAGTTTTATTCTCCTCAAGAGCTTCAATTTCTTCTTCCATTGCATGCCTCCATTCTCATTTCTTCTTTGTTTCTTCAAATGTTGAGGGTTCCTCTTGATTTATGTCCTGTGCTAGATAGATTGAATGATAAGTGACTAGAGAAGTATCAAACCCACACTTGTTTGGTTTTCTTTTCTCCCTCATGGACCTTCTTAGGCCATGATGGGATGATTCTACCTCTTGTGCAAGTTCCTGCATTTTTGTTTTACCTTTAGACTTCCACATTTTGAGTTTTTCATACTGATTTACTTCATCATGTTTTGAGGTATCCTGCTCTTCAATTTTAGGAGGATTATCCTTAACAAGTTTTGGAAAATCTTCTTTAAGATCATAAGGTAAGTTGACCTTTCTACATTATTCTTCATAGCAAGAACTATTCTCATCAGATACTACATCTCTACTCACCAAGAATCATTTGATTGTTGGGTTGAATAATCTCTAGCCCTTTTGATTGTTGTCATATCCAATCAATACACACCTTTCTGCTTTGCGATCCATCTTCCCTCTAACCTCTAAAGGAATATGAGCATACACAATGCATGAAAAAATCTTACAATGATCCAGACTTGGTCTTCTTCCATTCCAAGCCTCATATGGTGTCATGCCATCAAGTGATTTTGAAGGTAACCTGTTAACCAAATAGGTGGCTATGGATACAACCTCAGCCCATAAGTAATTAGGTAAGTGCTTCTCATTTAGCAAAGACCTTGCGGCTTCAACAATTGTCTTATTCCTTCTTTCTGCCACTCCATTTCACTCAGGAGTGTACCTTGTAGTGATCTCTCTTTTGATTCCTCTTTCTTGAAGAAAGGAGTCAAACTCATGGGAGAAGTACTCTCCCCCTCTTTCTCACCTTAGAATTTTTTAATGTCTTACCTGTTTGATTCTCCACAAGAGCCAAAGATCTTTTGAAGCATGAAAAGATTTCATCTTTGTGTTTCATAAAATATACTATAGTCCATCTACTACAATCATCAATGAAAGAGACATAATACCTTGATCCTGATATTGAAGCATCCTTGCTAGGTCCCCATACTGTATGAACCAAATCCAAAAGATCTCCATGCATATATCCTTTCTTCATGAATGGTAAATTGTGAGACTTTCCAAATTGACATGCACTACAATTATAAATCATATGTTGTTTTGACAAGTTAGGGAGTCCAAGTACACTTTGGTCCCTCCAAATTAGCTTTAATGATCTTTCAAGAATATGTGCTAACATTTTCTGCCATACTTCCAATTCTATGAGTGTATCACTACCATAATTAAAGACAACAATGTTTCTAGTGTCTTGTAACTCAAATGTGAACAATCTACATGTCTTTACATCTTTTACAATTCTCCTAAATCCTTGACTTGGATCTTCAACAAATGCTCCTAATTTTTTTAACGTAACTTGTGAAGCCTCTCTCCACAATCTGTCCTACACTTACCAAATTCTTTCTGATGGTAGGGACATAGAGTACCTTGCTAAGTAGGTTGATATTTCCATCAAGTGCTTTCACATTTCCTATCTTTTCCACCAAATGCCTTGCATCATCACATGTCTCCACTTCATGCTTGTTCCTTGAATCTTCTAAATATAATAGGAGTGCCACATTTCCTGCCACATTATTGGAGCAACCTAAATCTATGTAGAAAGCATGCTCATTAGATTTACCTTGTGGCATGTCCATATTCATGATTAGCAATGAGGCCTCTTGATTTGAGTCTTCTGTGTAGTTATTGAAGTCTCTTGTTCCCCTATTGCCTCCTTGATAGTTTGAATGGTAGTAGTTGTTGTGGTAGCCATTGAAGTTGTTGTTCCTTCCTCTAGAGTAGACATAACTTCCTGTATTGTATCCTTTGCCTCTTTGATTCATAGAATTCCTAAAGCAATTTTCAGTTGTATGATTAGTTAATCCACAAATATAGCATAAATTTGAGGCTTGGGATCTCCTCTTGCCTTGCTTTTGTCTTTTGCCTCTACCTCTACCATATCTTCCTCTACCTACATAGTTAGCTTGATGTGTACCTGCTTCATCATCCACTTTCTTTCCTCTTCCTTTGTTTTCTTTGGACTTTCCTTTATCAGTATACACGACAGAAGATTGATTACCTTTTTAGATTTCTCCATTCTTGATAAGCTTATCCTCTTGAGTAAGTAGTTTTCCTATAGGTGTATTGAAATCTGGTATATGCATATCCATGTATAGATCCATAGCTGTGGTGAATGCTTCCCACTTGTCATCTACCTTCAAGCCATTGATGCCCTGCCTTACATTTTTCTCTTCCTCTATTACCTCTCCAATGATTCCCAATTGATTTGCTATGTCCTTGAGCTTTGTGACAAAATCAGTCATATTTTGTTTGGGAGCTTTCTTGAGAGTTGTGAAGTCCAGCCATAGTTGATGCTTCCTGGCCTTTGTACTTGAAGAGAAGAAGGATTCAAGTGCATTCCACACTTCCTGAGATGCTTTACAACTTCTAATGTGAGGCAAAAAAAAATCTGAGATAGATTTGAGGAGATAATACCTTGCAAGTGCATCCTTGGAGCACCATTTGCTCAATCTTTCTTTCTCTTCTTGTGTTGATTGACCTTTGTTCCTAAGACTTGGCATACCTTAATCTCCAGATATATAACCATATAAATTCCTACCTTGAAGATAAGATTCCATTCTTAATGACTAGGCTGAGTAGTTACCTCTATCAAATTTTTCAATTGATAAAGGAAATCCATCTGCCATGTTGTCCAACCTTGCTCTAATACCACTGTGATGAGATGGATTTGTACTTGATGAAGATGAAGTGGTGGTGCAAAAACTTTGCACCACACCAGCCAAATGAGCTCTAGAGATATGGGGTGGGTGCTTTTATCTTGCCAAAGGATGTATTAGAAACCCTATGTTCCTTGGAAGATCACTCTCAAAAAGATAAATAAAAAAAGATAGTTAGAAGTTGAACCAAGGGTTTAAAACTTGTTATTTAGGTTCATACATCTGTTCAGTGTTTTGAAGAATTCTCTACCCACAGTAGCAATTGACTTTATTCCTTTTAAGGAACTCTTATTAACTTAGTAAGCTAACAATCATGAGTTATTTCATAAAAAATGATGGACTACATGAAGAGAAAAGGTTTAGTAAGTCCCAACATCATCTTGATTTTCATGGGTTGTAGTAGTCCTCAGACCCATGAGCAAAGATATATTAATATCTCAAGATTAAATGACGCAATGCTTATGAAGTTTTGTAAGCATAAAATAGATAGCATTCTGATTCTATGATGCTTTAAATCATGGAAAACTATCAACTACACAGTGAGAACAAGCTCTAAGCAAATGAATAACTTGATGGAGTGCTAATAGAGAAGTAAAGTATGAAGAGATATAGGCGACTTCAAACGAACATATCTCCCGATTGAAAAGGCCAATTTCAATGACATTTTGTGAGTATATAGTAGATTTACATAACAAATGTTACCAATTTGAATCATGCAAAATATTGGATTGTGCGCAGAGAAATTATCTCTCCAAGCTCACTGAAGAAACTGAGAGATATGGCAGTGAATAGTACATTCACAAAAGCATGAAAATATGGACTAAAATGATCATGAAAATGAATGTATATTGATTGTAAAGTACAATGGTCTTACTCGTACATATGTGTGCCTTGAAACACACTTTGATATGGCATGAAGCCCTGCTCATGGAGGTACAAAAACCACGACTAAAGGCCATGTATATATAGTGATGTTTGGAGCCCAAATTTGAATTTGAATCTCACCTACAATCATTCTCCAATATTTTAGTGATTGATTCTTCAACTCACTCAATCATGAATTTTTGGCTTTCTCCTTCCAACTCATTGAGTGGACTCAACCACTTTAGATACTTTCATTTTTACATCAAGTAGAAGCTCAAAAATTACAAGAGTGAGTTCACAAGTGAACTCTACAAGGAATTGAAATTTCCTTGAAATTTCCTTCAAATTTCTATGTCTTTTTATGACTCAAGCCGCCACTTAGACTTGCGATGGAATTGTTCCAATAGCTCCCCCTCAAGTCAAGTGAGCTTGAGGTCTTCAATCTTCCAACATTACCTGCAAAGCCAATCATACCTTTAAATTTGCTGAGTTTGGTTCCATCTAGTGCCTTGGTTAAGATATCCACACATTGTTGATGGGTTGGCACATAAGATAGCTGAATTTCCTTGCTCACAATCTTCTCTCTTACATAGTGATAATTATGTACTTCAATATGTTTAGTCCTTGCATGGAAAATTGGATTGGCAACCAAGTGAATGGAGCTCACATTGTCACCAAGGATACTTGGAGTTCCAATCTCCAATCCAAGATCTATAAATAGTGTCTTCAACCACATTGCTTCTTGAGTAGCTATGGCAAGACCTATATATTCAGCTTCAGTAGAAGAGAGTGCAACTGTGGGTTGCTTCTTGGATGGCCATGAGACAAGTTTTGAACCTGCAAAGGAAAGAGATCCTGAGATGCTCCTTCTGTCTTCCTTGCAAACAGCCCAATTTGCCTTGAGGGGGATTGAGGTATAGTCTCTTTCTCCACAAGTCCCTAAGTTGGTGCTTAGGTACACACGTTTTTTGGCGCCGTTGCCGGGGAGTGTCGAATCAAACCGAGGCATTCGTGTGATGGTAAGTAGCTTTTTGCATTGAAGTGAGAGGAGGAGTGGTGATTTTCTCTTCTTTGGTAAGTCACTTTTAGCCGCACTTACTACTTCTCACTCTTGAAGTGTGTATAGTGAGTTATTAGTCTAGGGAAGTGAGTAGAATGAGTAGAGTAGGAGAAGTGAGGGAGTAGGTCAAATCATTAGAGTAGTTTTCAGTCATTGTTCAATTGAATTTTGTTTTTATTGTGAGTAGGAAAATTCCAAGTATAAAAGCCCAAAAAATGCCATTTGTAAATCACTTGTCTTTTGAGCAAGTATCGTGAGGAGTCTCCAGCCGAGTATCGCGTTCTAATAAGCCAAGCGATTGGGAGTTGCGCGGAACTAGAGAGGGTGATAGGACATTTGGGAAAGAGCTTTTAAGGTGAGCCATTGAGTCTGCTAATCATTTTCATCACGCAAAAATTAGGTATCAGTGTAAAACGATCTGCGACAGGTATCGTGAGGGACTTACAAGGGGTAGAAAGTGTGTTTGGGTGATACAGAGAGTGAGGAGAGGGTAGAAGAACCTGGAAAACCATTGTCTTGAGTCAAAAGCAAAAAAATCTAGCAAAAAATTTGAAAAAGGGTCAAGTATCGTGTTTTCCCGCGGTCGAGTATCGCGATACTTGACAAGTATCATGATCTCCTGTGGTCTCTCCGAGTATTGTGTATCGTGTCCTATCGATCACGATACTTGCTAAAGATCGTGTATCGCGTATCGTGTCTCTCTGAGTATCGTGTATCGTGTTCTATCGATCGCGATACTTGCCAGAGATCGTGTATCGCGTATCGTGTGCACCCAGATATCGTGTATCGCTTCTGATAGGTATCGTGTATCGTGATTTCTGAGGTATCGAGTATCGTATGATTCCCGATCGCGATACTTATCAAGTATCATGTATCGAGTATCGTTTTCACTCAGGTATCGAGTATCGTGCGAATCCAGGTATCGTGTATCGTGGTCCTTGATCAAGTATCGTGTATCGTCCTTCCTGAAGTATCGAGTATTGTTTTCTGGAAGTATCATGTATCGTTTCTGGTCAAAGGTCGAGTATCGTGAAATTTTGGAGCCAAGTATCGTGACTTGAGATTTTCCTTTTCAGTCATCTTCCAGCCAAATTTCTCTAGAATTCTGACCCATAGTAAAGAATTCTAGAAGACAAAGGTCAGCAAGGCTTGATCAGAGCTGTTAAGTGGATGAACCTGAGGTCCGGAAGAACCCTAGGAAGCCGAAGAAGTGTGAACTCTTCCGTAGGGAGTGTAGTTGAACCAACTAGCCGCTCACATTATTCTGAGACCTCTAGTGAGTTAGAAGAAGAAATTCCTATGGCTTCAAAGGACATGCAAAATACCGTGCCAATGATTGGCATGATGTCAATCATTGAGGGAGAATATAGGACATCTTTGGAATATGTGAACACCAACCAGAATGAGATTCCTATTTATTTAGATGGTCTAAACCGATCAGTGGCCAGATTGAAGAAAGCTTCAGAGGCTTACATAGTGCCTAGGCCAGTAGTCAAGTATACCGGAGGATTTTATTTGGATAAAAGGGACATCCAGTATGTGGTTACCGAACACCCTGAAAACATTAATGAACTTGGGGAAAAAAACAATGCTCATAACCCTAATGAAGAAGGAAATGAAGAGCGAGTGACCACACCTAGAGGGAGATCTACTGTTGTTAGGGTTTGGAGAGGAGACCTGATTCCCCAAGACGACTCCTTAATGGATGTGTATTTGATCAATGGAATGGAACATCTCCTTAGAGCCCACTCACCAATATGGGAAGCAGCCCCCAATCCAGTTACCATATATGATTTACAAGATCCTGACTTTCCCTCCATCATCACATATTTGGATAAGAATCAGAGAAGGTATTGGCCCCTAACAGAGTCAGAAAGAGCCGAGTTGAAATATCAGAATATTCCTGTGTTTCCCCCTAGGGACCAAGCCACTACTTCACGAAACCCACTTGGAACATCCCAAAATGACTCATATCAGCAGTCAGGACAAAGACAACAAACCCAACAAACACAAATCCCGGTCAGACCACATGTGCAGTTTGCAATGCCTGCAAATAACCCTAATTACTGGCCTCAACCACCTGTGGATCCAAGTCATGGAATTCCTGCCCCAATCAGACCACCTGTAGCAAGAGGACCTGGTATACCCATAGGGAGACCAATTTTTCCAGTGATGCCTAGACCGCCTGAAATAGGAAGAAGATTAAGGCCAATTCAAGTGGCCAAATGCATGAGAAATCACTATGATGGCTCTAGTGAACCTTACAATCATATAGCGGAATTCAAACAAGTAATCAGAGCCGAACAAGTAGAAGATTTTTTGATCCAATACGAATCTTTTGGTCTAACCTTGACAGACACGGCGTTAGCATGGTTCCAACCATTAGATCCTAATAATTTTCAAAACATGGAACAAGTCTATCAAGAAATGATTGAGGAATTCACTAAGTCTGGAATTAAAAACAACTCGTCATCATTGATCCATAGCTTTAAGCAAGCTCCTACAGAATCAGTGAGATTGGCAGCAAGAAGATTCAAGCAGTATGTGGACAGATGCCCAGTGGAAGAGAGACCTACCCAAAATAAAATGGTGTCATTATTTTTGGAAGGATTATTGAACGGATCATTAAGATCGCTGGTGTATGTAAAGAAAGTTCAAACTTTGCAAGAATGCATGAAGGAATGTATTGATTTAGAAGACAATCTTGCGGAGGATTTGAAAATACCTCAAGGCAGTGTCAAAAGTGAAGATTCAACCAGCAACACATCAAACCCTAAGAACAATGTAGAGGAAATAGCCGACTTAGTGGCAAAGAAGCTGAATGTCCAAGGACAGAGGAACTACCCCAACAACCCAATGAGAGTGCCCATGCTTAGGAGATGTATGCACTGTGGAGGAGATCATCCTTCTCATTTGTGTACTAGGGGAGTAGTCCCACCACCTGCTTATGCGTACAATAGACCACCTGTCCCGGGACCTCTGCAGTATTGCAGTATTGAGCAAAAATATACAAATGACAACACAGAAAATTGTCCTTACAATAGGCAATCAAGACCCATGCAACCTGTCATGAGACCTTACGGATACCCTCAGAGAGATCAAGGAGGTGAAGCCTTTAGATATCCCACATATCAGCATCAAACTCCAGTACCACGCCCGTATGCTTATCAAGGATACACTCAACCACAACCAGTGTTAGGACAACAACCGCCCCATCCTCAGAATGTTGTCCCGGTGAAAATAGCTCAACCTGAAGAAAACTTAGAGAGAGTGATAGTCCCAGCCGCACCATTGACTAGTAGTGAATCACATGACCCATCCTACGACCATAGTCAAGGAGCATATTCCACTTATGAAAGCTCTATGATAGAATATGGACAACTGTACGAACCATATGCCTATGGCATGGAAGTACCAGATAGTTCCTACGGATATGAGCAGGACTATGTGTCATTGATGTACACAGCCCCTAGAGCACCCATACCCCCCCAACCTATGAACAGACCGCCTGTACCTAGAGGACCATGTTATAGATGCGGAGGTGATCATTATATCAGAGAATGTACATTGCCAAACCCACCACCACCACAACGAGTCTGGGAAGGCTACTGTAGTGATTGTGGTAAGGAACATCTTTTCCGAGATTGCCCCAAGAATCCCAACAAGGTTACCTCCAATGTGCAAATCAATGTGATAGAAGTAATAGAATCGTCAGGGAGTGACAAGGAATACACTGTATCATTGAAAGCGATAACAAGAGCCAAAGCTAGAGAGACCACAGAAAAGGCAGAGGAACAGAATCAAAGCTACAAAGAGGCAAACCCACCTACACCTCAAAGAGTTGAAGACTCGGAAGAGCGTGAGAAAAGTATTGTAAGTAAATGGATAGAAAGATGGAAGAACCGTAGAGATAGGATAAAAGAAAAGAAGTTACTACAGAAGAAGGAAAATGAGAAGAGCAAACAAAATCCAAAAGAGGAACCAATATTTGAAGAAGAAAATAAAAATGAAAAGTATAAAAATGAAGAGGTAGGATCAATTTTAGCAGATCCCATACCTGAAGAATTAGCCATGTGGATTCAGGCATACAAGGCACGAATAAGAGCAGGACCTACCATAGAACAACATGAAAGAGAATATCATAGAGGTGACCTAGAGAAAGAGAGGTTGGAGATCTGCAAAAAATTAATAGAAGTTGCTCAACAGACCTTAGAAGAACATGCGTTGCCATTACCCAATACTCGAATTTCCGAAAGAGAATTCCAAGATGTGTTATTGCTAAAGATCACGAGAAACCCGAAGCAGGTAAGACACATGATGAAAATTATTGTGAGGAAAAAAGGGATGGTTCCATTTTTCCCGAAGTAGAAGGAGAATGGCCTAAAGATTTGTGGGCAAGAGTCCAAGAAGACAGATGGAAGAAAGTGGAAGGAATAGAACCACCCTTCAAGGAGCTAGAAGCACAAGATGGAATAGAGGAATCAATACCTGAGTTGAATTCTGAAGAAATATTACCAAATGATCCAAGTAATGAAGAAAATGATAGTGTAAAGGTTTTGCCAAATTACACAGGAGAGTACGAACGTAACTCGGAGCTATATTGTATTCCCTCAATGAGAAAAAAAGAACCAAACCCATCAGTCCAAACATCGAATATCATACAACATCTCAAAAAAGTAAAAATCCCTTGTACCCTAACATTGGAAGAACTTTTGAAGATCAAACCACATTTGAAGGAGAAACTGACCAGTCAATTCGAGATCAAGACGGAAGAAAAAGAGGTATCTGATGAAGTAAACACAGTAAAAATCCCAGTCGATAAGGTAGGAGATTTTAGTGAGGGAGATGAAGGAAACACTTGCCTTCCAATTACCTACAGGGGTTACACCACCAAAGCCATTTTAGATACAGGAGCTGGAGTAGGAATAACAACTAAGGAAATTTGGGAAAAATGGGGAAAACCAGCTCTAAGACCAACACGCATGAAGATACAAATGGCAGATGGACACACTAAAAGACCCTTGGGACTATTGGAACGAGTAGTTTTTACCACATGCGGAGTTGAATTCGAACATACCTTAGCAATATGTCAATTTGAAAGGCCTAGCAATTATGAAATGATACTTGGAAGACCTTTCATGAGACAACTAAAGGTAGTGCAAGATTGGGGAAAAGACGTTGTATACCTACAGCATGAAGGAACCACCACAAGAATAAATCTCCACACATACACATATCAAGATGTTCCCCCCTTACAATGGAATCAGATTCATAAGGAGGAAGATAATCAGTCGGTTCATAGTATAGGTTCAAGTGATCAATCATGGATGAACGAGGACATTCATCTATGGATATGCCAAACTGCAAAAAAGGAAGAGGATAGGAGAAAGGGATGGCAGCAAACACAAGGAGTAGCTAGGTCTGTACAAGATCCAACTTACATGCCTCAAGTCTTTTTGGATGAAGAGTTTGAACCTCATGGTTGGATGGAGATTTTAGCTACTCTCGATGTATGTGTGAACGAAGAAGTAATAACTATGAATGAATGTATTGATGAGGAAGGATATGACGTTAGTCTATATGTGGTAGTCCTTCAGGAGGCTGAAGAAGGAGAAGCCATAGAAAAGGAATGGAAGGAAGACTATGAGAGCATTGAAATGGAGCAAGAACACATGGAAACAGAAAATCAAACTCAAGAAATAAGTGTCATAGCTCATGAAATAAATCAAGAACCAACACGAGAAGAGGAGCTGGGATTAGAAAAAGCAAAAATTGATGAAGAAAACAAGCCTCAAGACTAATTTGAAGTGCTCGCACACTTCAAAAAATGAAGTAGAAGAGAGAAGAATTGCTATTCAAATGCCAAAACAAGAAGCACAGCCGGGAATAGCATACGACAACAAAGAGCAAACCAAGAAGATAGTAGTAACGTTAGAAGAAGGAGAGGAGCGATGTACTTTCATAGGACAAGATGTCTCAGTGGAGGAAGAACAAGAGTTAATACGCCTCATAAGGGAATACCGGGATGTCTTTGCTTGGACCTATAAGGACTTGAAAGGAGTAGATCCATCTATATGTGCTCATAGAATCCCCATGATATCCGAAGCCAAACCTTCTAAACAAAGACCGTATACATACAATGATGTGTACTCAGCAAAGATAAAGGTAGAGATAGATAAGTTGTCAGATGCTGGATTCATATATGAGATTGAGCACACGGAATGGGTGTCACCTTTGGTGGTTGTACCGAAAAAGAATGGGAAGTTAAGAGTATGCATAAATATGAAAAAAGTAAATGCCGCTACCATAAGGGATAGTTACCCATTACCTATTACTCATCATCTGTTGGAAAGAGTGGCAGGGAAGGAAGTGTATAGTTTTCTGGATGGTTTTTCAGGGTATAATCAGGTAGCCATTGCTCCTGAGGACCAACACAAAAAAACTTTTGCAACTGAATGGGGAGTATATGCCTTTAGAGTCATGCCTTTTGGTCTAACTAATGCCCCAGCCACCTTCCAAAGATTGATGTGCCATGTATTCAAAGAGTTCCTGAGAAAGACTATGGAGGTATATGTGGACGATTTATGTACTTATTCAGTTTGAGCACATCCCTGAACTAGAAAAGATCTTTTCCAAATGTCGACAATATCGAGTATGCCTCAACCCAGAAAAATGTGTCTTCATGGTTCGCCAAGGAAAAATTTTGGGACATATTGTCTCCAAAAATGGAATCTCAACAGATGAAGACAAAATCAAAGTAATTCTTGATTTACCGAGACCAAAGACTGCTAAAGAAGTCCAAGCATTTATGGGACATTGTGGCTACTACCGAAGATTCATACATATGTATGCCATAATTGCTAGACCTCTTTATGCATTATTGATGCAATTTAATTGGATTGAAGAATGTGAGAAAGCCTTTAACGAATTAAAGAGTCGATTGAGTTCAGTGCCAATCCTTCGAGTACCCAATTGGAATAAGCCATTTCACATTCATGTAGATGCATCCAAGTTTGCCATTGGTTGCATCTTAGCTCAACCTGCAGATACATGAAAGCTAGACCACCCTATAGCCTATGCCAGTAGACAATTAAATCAAGCAGAGCGTAATTATACCACAACCGAGAGAGGAGGCCTAGGGATGGTGTACGCAGTAAAGAAGTTTTGACACTACTTATTGGCAAACAAATTCAAATTCTTCATTGATCATCAAGCCCTACTATACTTAGTCAATAAGCCTTGTAATACAGGACGACTAGTACGATGGTTTCCATTGTTGATGGAATTTGATTTTGAAGTAGTAGTCAAGAAAGGAAATACCCACATAAGAGCGGATCACCTATCAAGAATGACACATGGAGAACCACCCATAGGAGTACCAGATGATCCCAGATACATACATTTTTAATCTTGAAGTATGTCCACAGTGGGTAGAAAAATTGATCCCTATACTTACGCATAGACCAAAAAATGGAATCACACCAAACTGAACCCAAGAGCTATGGAAGACTAAAAACCTTCATATCATTGCTGGAAGTTTGTATCACCAAGATTCAAATGGATTACTCATGAGATGCATAGAAGAAGAGGAACAGGAAATGTGGCTTCAGAAAGCACATGTAAATCAATGGAAAACTCATCTAAATGCGAACGGAACATGGCAAACACTAAGGAGATTGGGCATATATTGGCCAACTATGCAGAGGGATGCGCATAACTATGTATCAGCCCAACCTGTCAAGAACGGAATCCAGAAGAGAACTCCACTCTATGCTACTCCACTGTAGCACCAAGATGGAGCATGCCTCTGGTAAAGTTCTTAAAGACCCAAGAGTACCTAGAAGGAGCCACTCTAGCAAGAAAACGAGCACTTGTAGAACAAAGTAAGGACTATGCTCTTATTGGAAAACAACTCTTCAAAAGAGGAAGAGATAATCACTTGCGAATGTGCATTCATGAAGACAAGTATCTTGCTGTTTTAGAGATGGCACATACCGGAGCTGCAGGAGGACATTTCTCTGCAGATAAGATAGCAAAAATGATTCTCTTTGCTGGAATGTGGTGGCCAACTCTACATCAAGATGCCGTAACATATGTGCAATGATGTGATACTTGTCAACGAACGAAATATCCAATTAGAAGAGATGAGATGCCACTGAGACCCATGATGAGTGCCAGAGCTTTTACTAAATGGGGAATAGACTTCATAGGACCTATTAGCCCCCCAGCTAAAGGATCCCATGCCGAATATATAATTGTAGCCACATACTATCTGACCAAATGGGTTGAAGCCAAAGCAACCAAGAAAAATGACGCAAGAACTACGACCAAGTTTCTCTTCGAGAACGTTTTCACTAGATTTGGGCTACCGATAGAAATTGTGAGTGATAGAGGTACGCACTTTGTGAATGAAGTTATAGAAGCCTTACTGAATGAGTTCTTGGTAATGCATAAGAAATCATCACCTTATCACCCACAAGCCAATGGACAAGCCGAAAGTTCAAATAAAATCTTGTGTACTGTTCTCACAAAAATTGTTAACACTGGAAGATCTGACTGGGATAAGCAATTATGCTTTATGGGCATTCCGAGTAGCCTACAAAACCCCCATAGGCACTACTCCATTTAACTTAGTGTATGGACAAAATGCTATTTTGCCAATTGATTTCTTAATACCCACTCTTAGAGTAGCAACAACTTATGAGTGGACGGGACATGAACTCTCAGCTCAATTATATTAAATAGAGAAGCTACATGAAACTAGGTTACAAGCAGTAGCAGGGATTTATGCGGCTAAAAGGCGACAGAAGGCATATTTTGATGCTCATATTAAAGACAAAAATTTGAAGGAAGGAGATTTAGTTTTGGTATATACTCTCGAACAACACGTTAAGAAGTTACAAAAGAGAGGATATGGCCCATTAATCATCAATCGAATATCTACTAGTGGAGCCATCAGCTTAGCAACCCTAGATGGAGAAGTATTACCAAACTATATCAGTGGGTGTTGAGTGAAAAAATATCTAGAACCATTGACTGAAGAAACAATGTCACGATTAATCAAGGGCAAGAATAGACGCATCGAGGAGGAAAGGATACGAGAAGAAGCAAGACAGGAAGCACTAGAACGAATCAAGAAACGGAAAGAGTGGATGAGAGAGAGATGAGAGATATCGACTAGGAGAAGAACTCATCCCAATGGCTAATTTTAGAGCCACCGAAAACCTACGTCAACAAAGGACACAACCATATTTGAATTTGGGAGCCGGAAAAACGGAGTACCACTTAGTGGATGCTCTCATTGACACAGGAGCCGCTACAAGCTGTATCAAGTATTCATTAACACAGACACTCAAGGAGGAATTACGTCCATCAAAGGCACAACTGATAGGAATAGGAGGAAGGATCACCAAGTGTATAGGAGAGATTACCTTACCTCTACACTTAGGAAACAACACAATGGAACAAAAGATCTTAGTATGTCATGATCAGGACTTACTCGAAGACATAGTGTTAGGTCAAGATTGGATATACGAATATGAAGTGACCATTCAATTGGTCGTAGGATACATCTCAGCAAAGATAGGACATCGAGAGGTATTCAATATGCTAGGCGAATGACCAATCAAAACTGAAGAAATAGATCCGCGAGCTCACTCTCATAAACATAATGATGAATGTATGTTCACCAGCACTGTGGAAACGCCTTCCTCTAGTACTTCCTGTGAGGAGACACAAAATTCTGCTTGCCTTCCATCTTCTAGTTTAGCAAGTCACCAGAGTGTCAGTTCACCTGAAAACAACCCTAATGGAGAACCAAGCGCAAGAGAGACTAATTCCAAGGATCATCCCAAGTCTACACCTATTAGACTATACCCTATTCCGTACACTAAACAAGCTTGGATAAGGAAGGATCAAACGGATGCATATCTTCAACAACAAGAACATCTTCGACATCAGAACGACCAATCAAACAAGAAGGCAAATCATTTTGAACACCAAGATCAACGACGAATTGCTAGGATATGGATTCCAAAG
Organism: Ceratopteris richardii; assembly: GCA_020310875.1. Lineage (NCBI taxonomy): Eukaryota > Viridiplantae > Streptophyta > Polypodiopsida > Polypodiales > Pteridaceae > Ceratopteris > Ceratopteris richardii. Next base: position 107,288,488 of record CM035428.1, on the reverse strand, counting down.
AAAGTAGTAGCCGCCCAACCGGATCGAGAGCAAATATGGATTCCAAAATCATGTGCTCCAAAGACGCTAAAGCAAAACGATGAACCACTGCACAAGGAGAACCAATATGGTCTAAGGGCAAAACAACCAAAGAAGAATAGCTACAGGAAAGAGAAGGAGTCTGTAGTTGCAACACAAGCCAGTCCGAGATTCAAAAAGCATATAGAGCAGACGTACAACATGAGAAGCACCACATTCATCAGGCATGTTCGGATACAATACGTCCCAACAGAGTAAATCAGATTTGGATGCCGAAAGACAAGACAAGCTGCATGCATCATCCAAATACTTCAAGTTGCACACATTTGGAGTTATCAGGACCCAAAGTATGCATGATAGGGCCACATTATAAGGCCAAGAATTCGGCACATCTTTCTTCTATTTCAGGATAGTCGAGCACATTTTCCTCTTGGGAAGTAGGAGAGCACTTGTACATACATTAAGAAAATACCTCAAAAAAAAAAAAATAATAATAATAACCGCTTCGGCTATGACCTAACTTTTCTATTTTTTCTTTTCAAAAGAAAATATAAAAATACCTAAAATATGGAAAAATCCAGGTTTTACCTTTCTCACACCCACGGGAAAGGGACGACACCATTCACGCAGAGAATTGCCAATCTAATAAAGGATAAATGAAGGATGATTCTAAATATTATTCGATGACTAATTACTGCCATCAATTGAGTGCAGATGGCATCTCCCAATTCTGAAGCTACGCAAGAGGAAGAGGTGCAACTTCTTCCATTGGAATCAATAACGAAAGCAAGAGGCCATTGGTTTCTTGATGACCAACCAGTGTTGGACCTTATTTTCATGGCAACCATAAAGATCATGGATAGGGATCACTACTTCCCTATTATGTCACAAGACTTCAAGACTATTATACAAGGATTACCTCGCATGGTGGATGTCTGGACACAAGCAGGGATAGACGCATTTCTGAGAGTACCTATCTATCTACCAGATTTTCAAAGATGTACACAACTGATGAACACACTGCAACCTGTAGCGATGAAGATATCAGTTCCTGAAGCAAGAGTACTGGACAAAGTGGGTACTTGGAGAACAATTCAATTCACTCATGAGTTAATCAACAAAGCTTTTGGATGGAATCAAGAAGGAATCACTAACGTCAAGGAGGAATGTCATGACCCAAAAAAGAGATCCTTTTTGGATATTAACAGAACAGATATTGAAGATGCTATCCGCTTAGTGCATCAGCACTTTTGTTTCCCGAGTATGCATAGATACACAGCCCCGCAAAAGATTGTTGTACAACTACGATCTCATGCAATGAAACAAGTTGGAAACAAAGTGAATATGACTCCTTATATCCAAGAATGATTATTTGAAGCCAAGAAGAAATGGGGTCAGAAGAAGTTTCTAAATGGCAGTTCTGCGTTAACCTTACTTATCTACGAGGCCCTTGATATGAAAAATTGTCTCCGTGAGATGCCAACCTCAGAGGGGTTAGCCCAATATGCCAAATCCGCCACGGTTCCCAGAAAAAAGAAAGCAGCTATTTCCATGGAAGAAGCAGGAACCAATTCACAAAAAACCATGAGGGGTACAAAGCGCCTGAGAGAGGGAGAAGCCCAAGCTACACCTCAGTCAAAAAGGACACATACTTTACCAAACATTCCTGTAGTCCAAATGCCAATCACCAAGAGAGATCTCTCCGCTGCCCTGGAAGAGACACATCAGTACATGCAAGGACAAGTGAATCTGAATGTTCAAGGTCATCACTACAGACAAGCAAGTCAAGAAAAGCAACAACGGAGTAAAGAAAAGACCCCAGAACAAGCTGCCAGATACAAAGCACTGGGCTTAGATGATTCAAGCTCCAACGAAGAATCTAGTCCTGAGAAAGATACATTGGATACTGATATAAGAACAGAAACTCACGAGGAAGAATGGACGGAAATTAATCAAGTTGAAGTCACACCTGACAACCAACAGTCGCAAGCGAAGAATATCGAACAACATGGGGATAAGGTGCACATGATTCAACCAAATGACCAATCAAAGATAAGTGTGAAAGAAGTCCTTGTGAATAATGAAGCCCTCAAGCCACCTATCAAAGAGGAGATACAAACTCCAGTGAACGCGGACTCATACATATTACAAAACAAAGAGCCAATTGTAATCGAGGTGCCAGATGATACACCTCAAGGCAAAATCAATCACATGGAGGCTGAGCCAAGCATACAACTCCACATTAGGCAGCCCCATGACACTACATTACACATAGCACAAGGAAAAGATGTGACAACAGGAGCAGAACCAAATATTCCTAAAACCTGGTTAAATGTGGATGTTACTCAGTTAAAGCCGGTTGTAAAACAAATGATCAAAACGGCCATGGATACACAACAACAGATGATGGATATAGATGCAGATTATGATAAGGCCATGAGGGAAAAGAGTCAATTCCAAATCATGAGTGAACAATTGTCATCACAACTCATCCAGGCCCAGAAAGAAATGGCAACTAAGGAAACGGAGTTACTCAATGTAAAAACACAATGTGATACATTGATGAACCAGCATCACCAACTCCAAGCACAATTAATAGATCTACAAAGATTACATGAAGCCAGTGAAGCAGACAAGGAGAGAATAAAAGCTAGAAGCAATCTGCTTCAAACACAACTAAAAGTGTACATGGAGGAGAATGATACTTTACGAACAGAAATAAAGAACTGATGAAGTCATTACTTTATGATCAGCCCATTGAAAAGCAAGAGACATCAGAAACCGCACAACAAGAATTAAGAGATTAGGTTGCAAAATATGCAGATTTGCTAAAGCAAGAGCAAGTCCGAGTAGAAGAGTGGGAAAGAAAGTACACCAATGAAAAAAATGAACTGAAAACGCAATTACAAAATGTGAACGCCAAACTGGTACGAAGTTACAGCGAAACATGGACCATGTAGCAGAAATTGGCAATGAACTGCTTGCAGCAAAAGAAGCACTCAGAGCAGCGATGCAAGAAATAAAAGAGAAGAATGAACGCTTAACACAATTGAAGACCCAAGCGAAAGAGAAAGCACCGATCGGGACACCAGTAGAGCCAACAAAAGAAAATCCTACTGACGAGGTAGAGGTACGTCCTCTATCTCCCCCGATTTATAATTCTCCAATACACGAGCAGATGGCGGACATACATGATGATCATCCAATGCCATATACTGCAGAAATAAGTCAGAAGGAACGGGCACTAGTGGTGTCCCGGTTGACAGAAAGTTTTGAAAACGAAGTCATCAAAGTCATGAAAGAAGCAAAGATTAAAGGTAAAGACTTAGACAAGATAATGAAGCCTTTCAACATTCCGTACGGATTATTGAAAGAGAAAACAAGACAATATATAAAGAAGATTACAAAGCAAAGTCCAGATGAGCAGCTAAACTTCAAACATGACGCATTCGCTTACACTCAAGAAGAATTTGAAGCTACACAACCTGTTTGGAGGAGAAAGTTTTTGGAAAAACATCCTACACTACGGGTGCATTGGCAAGCAGCACCATATTTCCTATAGGTAAACCCTTCATTTTGTCCTATACCACGTCGACGAGAAACCAGAGAATTTTTGGACATGCAAAAAACTAGTGCCATAAATAAACAGTGGCTAAATTATCCTCTGCTTCCAAGTCCGCCACATAATTACCTACCTACGGAAGAGTACATGGTAAAAACCATTGAATTTTGGCTGCAAAATTATGCAACAGTACCAGATGTAACTGTAAAGATGACAAATAAAATACTCAGTATGATACTTACAGTATTGAACGTCTTCAAACACGTAGCCTATACATTTTTGAATTTCATTGGTATTAATCAAGGAACGGACATGCTCATTTTTGACCTGTCTGTTATGCCTAGCCGACCTACAATAATGGCGTATTATTCCAGGATTATATTTTTGCCAAGTACTTATATGCAGACATTTGAAGAAGCATTCTTCACTGGATTTTTTGAAATAGATTCTGAAATATTTTTAAAGATGTCAACTAACCTGAATGCCAGATTAGTGGCATACGAACTGAGCTTCTTCGCAGACCATAGACAGCCACCAAATGACGGTGTGAAGGCAGAACAATGGAAACAGCTAATGATACGTGAAGCCAATCTGCTTAATGACACAGAGCAAAAAGTATATAGAACATATGCCCCTCGCTTGTCAAAGCCTGTCGGGGACGACAGAGTCCAGGAGGGGGGCAGTGTTGAGGGAGAATCAAGCAAAAAGAAGAAAAGAAGAAGACAACGAAAGAAGCTTCACTAAAAAGGTAATATTTGAAGACATATCTCTGCAAGAAGCCTCGTAGGGGTGCAACACCCATCTCTGCACAGAGCCCCGCAGGGGCACACACACCAAGAAAAAGCACGCAGCCACACGAGGGTGCTTCAACCTCTTGATCAACAGAAGGTTCAGATCAAGGCTAAAGAGCTACATCCTCATATGTCTACTAATGGCGTGCGTGGCAACCCAAATTAACAGGCTTAAGTAATACAACAGGGTCCGATGTGTGCAAACAGGACAAATCAGAGGACCCCTAAAACGTAATGCGAGTCTAACCAGTAGGTAGAACTGACCAAGGGATGCGTGCGATGACAGAGACAAACAAGAAGTAAAGCCTGTCAAGGGACGACAGAGACAAAGAGGGGGAGAGTGTTGCAGAGCTAAAGAGAGCATAAGGCAGAGAAAAAGAAGGGTCCCAAACTTTTTCCGATTTGGACACCCAATTTTTGTATTATAACCATTCTTGTAATATATTTTCCGATGTAAATGCACTAGAGGAGTCCTCTAGATGCATCCCCACAGAAGATTAGAAACTTACCCATGTAAATTAGTAGGAAATTAGTCTTTTAGTGAATAAAGTGCCGGTCTCTTGTGTGAAAGGACCATTTTTAGGGCACAAGTATATAAGTCAATTTGTGACTCTTTGTAAGGACTTTTTGCCATTGTGATAATCAAGAGCACAGAAATTCGAATTTGTGTCTTCTCCTATCTGTATCTTCTTCGTTGTGAGCTTGTGCGCATGTGTATTGCTGGAAAAGAGTGTTAGGAAGTGTTGTCTATCCATGAAAGTGTTTGTTTGCTGTTGTTAAGGTGTGTGCGAAGTGTAGGAAGTGCTGAAGTGTAGGAAGGTTTTCCCATGACTTAGTATTTTGCTCATAACTTGAGGTAGGTGTGTCAGAATTGAGTGAGACAATCACCATCGGATGCGTCTTCTCGAGAGCTTTGAAATGCATATGCTATTCACTATATTTGGAGTTCAGAGCTGAGAGAAAAGCTCAATTTACTGTTGGCTGCTGTTCCAAGTATCGTGACACCATAACTGACAGTTGAAGCTTGTTTGGATCAGTCTTTACCTTTTTTGCACTCTTTGAGTAGTTCATTTGCATTGATCATCATATGAATGTATGTCTTCATACACTCGGCTAGGTTTGTATACTCATCAGATTGATAATTAAAGCGTGAATCCCCACTATATGCACTTGAGGGGGATTGAGGTATAGTCTCTTTCTCCACAAGTCCCTAAGTTGGTGCTTAGGTACACATTCTCCAGAAGAGCAAAATTTCTTTTGAAGCATGAAAAGACCATCTTCGTGTTTCATAAAATATAATATAGTCCATTTACTACAATCATCAATGAAGGAGACATAATACCTTGATACCGATATTGAAGCATCCTTGCTAGGTCCCCATACATATGTATGAACCAAATCCAAAAGATCTCCATGCATATATCCTTTATTCATGAATGGTAACCTGTGAGACTTTCCAAAGTGACATGCACTACACTTATAAATCATATGTTGTTTTCACAAGTTAGGGAGTCCAAATACACTTTGCTCCCCACAAATTTTCTTTAATGATCTTTCACCAATATGTTCTAACCTTTTGTGCCATACTTCCAATTCTGTGAGTGCATGACTACCATAATTAAAGAAAGCAATGTTTCTAGTTTCTTGTAATTCAAATGTGAACAATCTACCTATCTTTTCATCTTTTGCATTCTCCTAAATCCTTGACTTGGATCTTCAACGAATTCTCCTACTTTTGTGAACCTAACCTATAGGCCTTTCTCCACAACCTGTCCTACACTTATCAAATTCTTTGTGATGGTAGGGACATAGAGTACCTTGCTAAGTAGGTTGATATTTCCATTAGGTGCTTTCACATTTCCTATCTTTTCCACCAAATGCCTTCTGAGATAGAGTTGAGGAGATAATACCTTGCTTGGAGAACCATGTGCTCAATCTTTCTAATTGACCTTTGTTCCTAAAACTTGGCATAACTTCATCTCCAGATATATAACCATATAAATTCCTACCTTGAAGATAAGCTTCCATCCTTAATGACTCGGCTAAGTAGTTACCTCTATCCAATTTGTCAATTGATGGAGGAAATCCATCTGCCATTTTGTCCAACCTTGCTCTAATACCACTATGATGAGATGGATTTGTACTTGATGAAGATGAAGCGGTGGTGCAAAAACTTTGCACTAAACCAGCCAAATGAACTCCAAAGATATGGGGTGGGTGCTTTTATCTTGCCAAAGGATGTATTAGACACCCTATGTACCTTGGAAGATCACTCTCAAAAAGATAAATCAAAACAGATAGGTAGAAGTTGAACCAAGGGTAAAAAACTTATTATTTAGGTTTAGACACCTATTCAGTGTTTTGAAGAATTCTCTAGCTACAATAGAAATTGACTTAATTCCTTTTGGGGAACTCTTATTAAATTAGTAAGCTAACAATCATGAGTGATTTCATAAAAAATGATGGACTACATGAAGAGAAAATAGTTTAGCAAGTCACAACATCATCCCGATTTTCATGGGTTGTAGCAGTCCTCAGACCCATGAGCAAAAATATAATAATATATCAAGATTCCAATAGGAAATGCTTATGAAATTTTATATCCATATAATAGACAGTATGTGGATTCTATCGTGCTCTAAATCATAAAAAATGATCAACTACACACTGAGAACAAACTCTGAGACAATAACTGTTCTGATGGAGTGCTAACAGAGAAGTAAAATATGAAGAGATATAGGTGACCTCAAATGAACATATCTCACGATAAAAAAAACCCAATTGCAATGAAATTTTGTGCGTATATAGTAGACTTAAAAAAGAAAATGTTACTAACTTAAATCACTGAAAATAATGGATCATGCTTAGAGAAATCATCTCTACAAACTCACTGAAGAAACTGAGAGATATGGCAGTGAACAATATATTCACAAGAGCATGAAAATATGGACACAAATGATCATGAAAATGAATGTACATTGATTGTAAAGTACAATGGACTTACTGGTACATATGTGTGCCTTGAAAACACACTCTTATATGGAATGAAGCCCTGCTCATGGAGTTACAAAAACCGTGACTAAATGCCATGTATATATAGTGATGTTTGGAGCCTAAATTTGAATTTGAATCTAACCTAAAATCATTCTCCAATCTTTTAGTGATTGATTCTTCTACTCACTAAATCACAAATTCGTGGCTTTATCCTTCCTACTCATCAAGTGGAGTCAACCAGTTTAGATACTTTCACTTTTACATCAAGTAAAAACTCAAAAACTACAAGAGGGAGTTCACAAGTGAACACTACAAGGAATTGAAATTTCCTTCAAATTTCTATGTCTTTGGTTGACTCAAGCCACCACTTAGACTTGCAACGGACTTGTTCCAACAAGTCCTTCCGATTCATAGGTTTAAGTATGGTCGAGAAATACTATTATTTGCATTTTTTGCATTACTGACTTCATAGTTTGCCATGGTTATGTGTTCCTCTCCCTATACATATCATTCGTCTCTTTGTCTCATCCACTCTTTTTGTTTCTTGATTCTCTCTAGATCTTCGATTCAAGCTTCTTCTCTAATCCTTTCTTCTTCCTTTTTTTGATTTTGCGCTCCTACAAGTCATGCTAACATTCTTTCCGTTAGTGGTTCCATATACCTCTTAACTCTACATCCACTAATGTAGTTGGGAAGTACATCTCCATCTAGTGTGGCTAAGTTTACTGCTCCATTGGTTGATATTCGATTGATCATTAATGGTCTATACCCTTGCTGCTACAATTTACATGTATACTAATACTAAATCACCTTCCTTTAAGCCCTTATCTTTAACACTAGTTCGATACTAGGACATTTGCGTGTCTTGGGACACTTAGGTGTCCTAATTTTACACCAAATTGCTTGATTCTTGAAGATACCCTTGAGGGTTTGATGAAATATTCACTTGGATTTGATAGCTAACATCATGTACGTTTAGAGAAAAAAAATAATCTTTAACATTTTACAACTTCATATGGGTTATTAAATGAAGAAGAAAATGGAGATTTCTAAAAACTCAACTTTTAGCATAACTGAAAAAATAACTCAATTCAAACATTTTGAAAATTGGATATGTTTTAGGAAATTTCAAGCTATTGATGGATTTTGGCAATGTAAAGAAAGTGTTTGGGGATCGGTGGAGAAGGTTGGACACTTCCAAAAGTGATAAACATGGACTCAAAACTTGTCTTCTCTAGATCACTACCATTTATTGCAACTTTTTAAGAATGGCTCACTATAATTTGTGTGTACGTGAGATTGCAAAGAATTGGCTAGTTTTCAAAGGACAACCTTCATGCTAATTGAATTGACATTTTTATTCAAAATTAGAAGGCCTTCACTTTGAACTAGTAGCCATTGCATTTGGTGTTGACTTTCTTGTTGAAACGGCAAAGCACATATTTCCATGCTCATGAAAAGAACATAGTTCCAAAGGTAGAATAAAAAATTATGATGAAAAATGATGAATATTTATATGCTATTATAAGTATTGAAAATTCCAAAAGATGCTTTCATGCCATGTTTCATTCTTAATCTTGTCAAATAATATGTGATCGACAATGGTGATTGTGATAAGAATGAAACAAATCGGCATACATATTTGATTTGACAAAAAGAAGATGGAATCCATGATGGAAATGATGAAATGTTTTCAAATGATCCTTATCATTTAATGATATCAAAGATTATGTCAAAGAAATTTGAGTATTATTTTGACCAAATGTGGGTGTGCGCAAGGGATTGTGTGTTTATGCACATAACAAGTACCAAAAAACTATTTTTATTAAATATGTTGAAACTAAATTTTCTTTTGAATCTATGTGTACATGAATCTTATTTCTTGGTAGGAACTAGGTTTTTTTCTTGGATATCAAACTGAATGTTTATAATTTTACATTATTTCAATTGTATGTTAATGTTTGTATGTGGATATATTGGTTGGTGTCTACATACATATCTACTTTGTTTGGTGTACATAGATCTCAAAAACCTGTTTGATTTTCACATATTGGTAGTTCCCTTATGTGTACACCTTGTTTGATGTTTGATTGTCTTGGCTCATGTGAAGAAATTGGATCTCTTCCATAAATGTAAATTCTTTGTTATATCTCCAAAAACTATTCATGATAGTATCTGTAGAATTTGGTTGATGCCCACACAATAGAAGATTCTTGGTTGTGTCCAAAGATGTGAAAACTTTGATGGATTTCCATAAATTATTTAGCCTTGTATGTGTAAGCCTTGGTTTGTTATGTCACACATTTTCTACTTGGTAACTTGAATGTGTACACCTTGGATGATGTCCATAAATTCTTTTGAGTCATATATGTAGGCTTTATTTATTTCTTTTGGAGACTAGAATCATGGTAGTTGATTTTAAATGTGAATATTTTCATTGTTGTATTCATACCTTGTTTGATTTTTTGGCATATTTGTACACCTCTACAAATTTCGATAAGTTATTTGAACCATGTTTAGAGCTAGTTGCTATTTTTGGTGTATAAAGTCAAAATAATTGATTTTATTTGATTTGAAATGCTTTTTCTAAGTGTGTTTGAGGTTCATACTACGTGCTCTATGTTTCAAGGAATGTGTATAATTTCTTCTTTCATATAATGTATTTGTTTCTTTTGATAAAAATATATTTGATTAGGAATTTTAATCGTGTTCACTACCATAGCATCTTGAGAGGCAATTAACATGAACATAAAACATGATTTATTGTATGTTATAATTTTGCATTAACCTTTGAATTATATTTAATATGTGTGTCAAAAGAATTTTTCAAATTCTCTTTGTAGAAGGTGTGTGATTTTTTGGAAAATTGTCAAAAAAGGACACTTGAGTGTCCTATTTTGGTATCAAACTAGTGTTAATATGTGCATCGTAATAGGCTTTCTCTCTCCTTTGAGCTACATAAGTTCCTGCCACAACTTGTAATTTTGTTTCATGCAATTTTTCAATTTGGCCCAATTGTTGGGATAGTTCATGGCCTATCCATTCATTTTGTTGTTCCAATGGCAGTCTTGTAAGCCACATGGAAGGCCCGAATGGCATGATGCAATTGTTTGTCCCAGTCTAAACTTCCGTTGTTGACTATTTTGGTCAACACTATGCATAGTACCTTCTTGGAACTTTCCACATGGCCATTGGCTTGGGGGTGGTAAGGGGCTGAATTTTTGTGAATCACAAGAAATTGATTCATCAGTGATTCTATCACTTCATTGATGAAGTGTGTTCCTCTTTTGCTTACAATTTCTATTGGCAATCCAAAGCGAGTAAAGATATTTTCAAAGAGGAATTTAGCTGTGGTTTGTATGTCATGTTTCCTCGTTGCTTTTGCTTCTACCCATTTTGTTAGATAGTATGTGGCTACAATAATGTACTCAGCATGTGATCCTTTTGCTGGAGGATTTATAGGTCTTATGAAGTCAATGCCCCATTTGGAAAAGGCTCTTGTGTAGATCATGGGCCTTAGATGCATGTCATCTCTTCTTATAGGATACTTGGTTCTTTGACACACCTCACAGCTTCGTACATACGGGTTGGCATCCATGTGTAGAGTTGGCCACCACAAGCCTACAAAGAGAATCATTTTTATAGTTTTTTCAGCTGAAAAATCTCCTCCCGCTGCTCTTGCATGGGGCATCTCTAAAATGGGTAAATATTCTCCTTCATCTACACATAACCATACCTGATTGTCCTTTCCCCTCATGAATAATTGTTTTCCAATTATGGTGTAGTTCTTACTAATTTCCTCTAGAGTCTGCTTCCTTGCTAGACTAGCTCCTTCCTCATGCGATCATGTTTTCAAGAATTTCACCAATGCCTTTCTCCAAGCTGGTGCTATTGTAGAGAATTGTAAAGATGCATGATCCTCTGGGGTATTCTCTCGAAATTCTTGGAAACTACTAATGTGTTCATGTATGTCTTTTTGCATGTCTGGCCAGTATACACCTAGTCTTTTCAATTCTCTTATTGTCCCATGAACCCCTTATGAATCTTCCATCAATTCACATGAGCTTGCTCCATTAAGTTTTTCTGTTCTGCCTCTTCTACACATCTCAATAATATGCCATTTGGTTCTTTGTAGTATAAACTACCTACTACAATATGTAAATTATGTGTCTGCAGAAACTCTTTCTTGTTATCTCGGTTGACCTTATGAAGTTGTCCATGTGTGAGGATGGGTATCAACTTTTCTACCCATTTGGAACACACTTCTAAATTGAATAAGTACGTGTCAAGTAGATCATCTTTCACTCCAATAGGTGGCTCTCCATGTATCATTCATGATAAATGATCCGCTCGTACATGAGTATTTCCTTTTTTTACTATTACTTCAAAACTGAATTCCATCAGTAATAGGAACCATCTTACTAGCCTTCCCGTATTGCAGGGCTTATTGACCAGATACAATAATGCCTGATGGTCAATAAAGAACTTGAATTTGTTGGCTAGGAGGTAATGACATAATTTCTTGACTGCATACACCATTCCTAGGCCTTCTGCTTCTGTAGTGGTATAATTTCTCTCGGCTTGGTTTAATTGTCTACTAGTGTATGTGATAGGATGATATAATTTTCCTTCATCTGCAGCTTGAGCTAGTATGCTTCCTATTGCAAAATTTGATGCATCCACATGGATGTGGAATGGTTTGTTCCAATTGGGTACCTTCAAGATAGGTGCTAAACTTAGTTGTCATTTCAATTCATTGAATGCCTATCCAAGTGAATTGAGTCACCAACCCATACAATGGTTTAGCAATTATAGCATACATGTGGATAAATCGATGAGTATCCACAATGACCCATAAAGGCTTGTACTTCCTTCACATTTGTCGATCTAGGTAAGTCTAAAATTACTTTAATCTTATCCTCATCTGTGGAAATTCCATTCCTTGATACAATATGTCCCAAAATCTTTCCTTGCTTTACCATAAAAACAATTTTTTTTTGGATTTAAGCATACTTGATACTATCGGCATTTTTTGAATATCCTCTGTAGTTCTGGAATGTGTTCACTTCTTTGACTCGAGTAGGTGCACAAGTTGCCTACATAAACTTCCATGCTTTTTCTTAAAAATTCCTTGAATACATGACACAGTAGTCTTTGGAAAGTTACGCGGGCATTAGTGAGCCTGAATGGCATCACTTGAAAAGCATATACTCCCTTGCAAAGGTGGTCTTGTGTTGGCCATCTACAGCAATGGCTACTTGGTTATAACCTGAGAATCCATCCAAGAAGTTGTAGACTTCCTTGCTTTCAACTCTTTCCAATAGGTGGTCGATGATAGGTAAGGGATGGCTATCACGTATAGTAGCTCCATTCACTTTTTTCAAATTGATGGAGACTCTACGTTTACCAGTCTTTTTGGGTACTACAACCATAAGTGATACCCATTCTGTGTGCTCTATCTCATAGATGAATCCTACCGCTAATAACTTGTCAATCTCTTCTTTAATCTTGGTCGAATACACTATTGGAATTTGGGGCCCAAATATCGTTCAAATACTAAAACCTTTTGAGCATACACACTTAATTAATTAAGATGATAAGTGAAAGATAGAAAGAAAGAGATCTTGAGGCAAGGATAGAGAACGTAAGCTGGATGCTTAATCACTAAACAATAGATGTCCAAATTACAACATGGGAGTACTACTCAACCATATAAAGTGGTGCTCTCACTAATGGAAGAATATCCAAGAAGATGATGATACAAAATTTAGATTGTGTTGAAATAATCTAAGTGTGTGAAGTGAATGAGCAAAGAAGCTAACCTTATTCTCACAAAATAGTGTAACAAAATTGTAAATCAACCAATCCTAATTTTGTGATTAGGGTAGAGAAACCCTAAAAACAAAATATAAGGTTAACTCACAAAAGATAGTTACCACCACCTTGTAGAATACCTCTTGCTTCAAGAGAGTAGCCTCTCCTTCACCAAAACTCCACCTCTAAAGCTTCAGAACACCAAGAGCTAGCTTGTAATCTTTGAGTGATCACCTCCTCCAAATGTGTGAGACTCCTCCTTGATCTCCTTGAGAGGATTTCTTGATGAGTGATGCTTGAACAATGAGCAAGGCTCTCTTTATATATTCTTTGAAGTACTATCCAAAAGCAAATATGAAAATCCACAAAGCTACGATCATTGTAGCCAAACTTCGTGCAATATTCAAAAATCAAACTCAAAAAATGGTGCTCGCTATCCGTGCATTTTTGGAATAGCTTTTCATAAAAACTATGTTTGTGACACATGCTACAGACGGGATGTGAACTTGCGTGGCATGTATGGGAGGCCGTTGCACTATCCCCTCCTTCAATGTCATATTGGTACAAGCTTCAGTAATCTACAAATCTTCTCAACTATCTAGTCAATGCTTTGGTAAATATATCTGCAACATTCTCACTAGAAGGAACATAAACCAGCTCAATGTGCTTCTTAGCTATCTACTCTCGAATATAGTGGTAGTGTACCTCTATATGCTTTGTCCTTGCATGATGCACTAGATTCTTTGCTATAGCTATAGCACTCTGGCTATGTGAAAATATCTGAATGGGTTCATGTACTCTTACATCAAGATAACTGAAAATCTTCTGCAACCATACTAACTCTAGAGTAGCTGTAAATGCTGCACGATATTCAGCTTCACATGATGAAGTAGCAATAGTGGGTTGTCTCTTCGAAAGCCATGAGATGCGACAATCTCCAAGATAAAAACAATATCCATTAGTACTTCTTGTCTGTCTATCACCTGCCCAATCAGAATCTAAAAATCCTTTTAGTAACAAATGTGTCGATTTTGAAAATACCATAGCAAAATTTGAAGTTCCCTTCAAATATTGAAATTTCCAATGTAACACTATCGGATTCTGCATGAACCTTGATACTTGAGAAACTGCAAACTGTATATTAGGACGTGTATTACAAAGATATATCAAGCAACCCACTGCTTGAATATATAAAGTAGCATCAAATGATTCTGCATCTGCTACCATTTGTAAAGATGCGTTCTGATCCATAGGTGTTTGCATAGGTTTGAATCAACCATCTAAAACCTCTCCAAAAGTTTCTCAATGTACTTCTGCTGTGTCATATAGATACACTCATCTGGAAACAGAAACTGAATCCCAAGATAATAATGCAAAATGCCTAAATCATTCACATCAAATGTTTGCTTCAATTGTTCTTTGAACATCTGCAAATCTTCATCTCTGGGACCTGTGACTATAATATCATCCACATAAATGATTGCTATAATCATCATACCTGTTTCAGCTTTGACATAAAGAGTTGGAGCTGCATCTAAGTTATGGAAATCAATGGACAAAAGATATGTATGTATCTTTTCATACCATGCTCTATGTGCCTGTTTTAAATCATACAAAGCTTTTATAAGCTTACACACTAAGTGTTCTTTATCCGTCTCTTCAAAACCTTATGGCAAGTTGATATATATGCCAACCAAAATGTGTTGTTAAAGCAAGTATTGACCTAATAACAGTCATCCTAGATGTAGGAGCAAATGTCTCATCATAATCAATACCTTTTTGTTGTGCATATCCTTTGACAACTAACCTGGCCTTGTATCTATCAATAGTACCATCTGCTTTCCTTTTGATTTTGAAGATCCATTTTACACCTATAGCCTTCTTTCCCTCTAGTAACTCACATAATTGCCAAGTTTGATTCTTATGAATAGAATCAATCTCTTCTTGCATAGCTTTTCTCCAAATAGGAATGTTAAGTGCATCTTTAACACATGCAGGTTCATCTTCAGCTGTCGTAAATGCCAAAATATCATGAATCTCAAAGTCTTCAGCAAAACTTACATGATCTTTTTGTTGTTGCTGTCTAGTCTGACTTCTTGTTCTTATATGATCTTGTTGTTGTTGTCTAGTCTGACTCCTTGTTCTTCTAGTAATAGTCTTTATAACACTATCTTTCAAAGTTTGATATAACCAAGTAGGTGTATCTTTAAATAGTGATGAAACTCTTTCTGACCCTTCAGCTTCCATAGGTTCTGGAACTTGTCCTTCCGAGGTACTAGGACTTTCTAGAACTCTAGCTTCTTCCATTTCTGGAACTGAAGTCTCATGTGGAAATGACTCTATAGAAGGTTGTGAAATTCCTCTTTCTTCAACTTTTTCTTAAGTCCTAGGAATTTTAACTCCCTCCTGATATGGCCCAGCAATATAAGCATTACGTGAAAGAATAACTTCACCTGTCTCTGGAACATAAAACCTGTATCCCTTACTCTCAACAAGATCTCCAATAAAAACAGCTTTCTTTGCCTTTACATCTAGTTTGCCTCTGTTCTTTTTCTCAATATGTACATAAGAAAGTGATCCAAACACTCTGAAGTAACTCATATTACGTTTTCTAGCATAATAAGCTTCATAAGGTATGATTACCTTTAAAGCTTTTGTAGATGACCTGTTTAAAATGTGGTTAGTTGTATGTACTGCATCAAACCAGAATTTTGGTGAAAGCTTCTTGGACGCCATCATGCTCTGCATCATCTCAACAAGTACTCTATTCTTTCTTTCTGCAACACCATTCTGCTCAAGAGTATAAGCAATAGTAAGGTGTCGAGTAATACCTTTCTCATCAAGAAATTTCTAGAACTTTTTTGACAAGTATTCTCAACCTCTATCACTTCTGAGAATCTGGATAGTTTCCTGACTTTCATTTGCAACCATAGCTACAAACTTCTTGAACATAGGAAAGACTTCTAACTTCAACTTAAGACCATAGATCCATGAGTATCTTGTTAAATCATCAACGAATAGAACAAAATACCTAAAAGCTGCTAATCCAATTTTTCATGCAAGGGATAAACATATTGAAGTTGATTATCACTATGTAAGAGAGAAGATTGTGAGCAAGGAGATTCAAATATCATATGTGTCCACTCATCAACAATGTGCAGATATTCTAACCAAAGCATTGGATGGTACAAAGCTTTGCAAATTCAAAGCCGTGATTGGTTTGCAGGTAATCTTGGGAGATTGAAGACCTCAAGCATACTTGGATTGAGGGGGAGCTGTTGAAGCAAGTCTATAACAAGCCTAAGTATTGGTTTGAGTCCCACAAATTCATAGCAGAAGCTTTAAAATGAAGACAATGTAAAGTTCACTTGTGAACTACCTCTTGTAACAATTCGTGATTGATGGTAGTTGGTGAATCAAATCAATCACTAATAGATTGAAGAGTGATTGTGGGAAGTTAAGCTCCCAAGATCAACTATAAATACATGGCAATTTTAGTCGTGGTTAAGAGAAGACCTCCAAGAGCTGAGCTTTATGCCATATCAAGGTGTGGTTTCAAGGCACACATATGTATCAATACATCCATTGTATTGTACAATAAATATAATTTCATTTTCGTGATCATTTGAGTTCATATCTTCATGTTCTTGTGAAGTGTACTATTCACTGCCATATCTCTCAGTTTTCTCAGTCAGATTGCAGAGATGATTTCTTTGAGTCAGGTGAATTATTTCAGTGATTTAACTTAGTAAAGTTAGCTATCTAAGTCTACTATATGCTCAACAAATTTCATTATATTTGAATGTTTCAATCTTCAATTATGATCATTTGAAGTCAACTATGTCACCTCATTTTCTTCTTCTCTACCAACACTCTCTTAGAACAGGCATTGTGTCAGAGCTGTTTCTCAGTGTGTAATTCACCATTTTCCATGATTTAAATCTTGTTAGAATCTTCATACTGTGTAATATATGCCTACAAATTGTCATGAGCATTGAATTCTTTAATCGTGAGATATCTCCATTTTACTGCACACGGGTTTGTGTACTATTGTAGCCCAAGAAAATCGGGGTCATCCTATGACTTGCTAAGTTTTTTTCTCTTTGTGTGGTTCATAATTTTTTATCAGATTACTCATGATTGTTAGCTTATTAAGTGTATAAGAGTTCCCCAAAAGGAATAAAGTTAATTGCTGCTATGGCTAGAGAATTGTTCAAAACTTTGGATAGGTGTATGAACATAAATAGAAATTTTTTGGCTCTTAAATCTACTCCAACTTATCTGTTTTGATTCAACTTTTTGAGAGTGATCTTCCAAGGTACATAGGATGTCAAATACATCCTTTGGCAAGCTAAAAGGGCCTACCACATGTCTCTGGAGTCCATTTGGTTGGTGTAGTGCAAAGTTTTTGTAGCACCACTTCATCTTCATCAAGTACAAATCCATCTCTTCACATACAATCAAGGCTATAACAACAACAACTATCAAGGAGGTTTTAGAGGAAGAAGAGATTACAATAGCTATACAGAAGACCAAGAAGATTCTCAACTCATCATGAATATGACATCCAAGCAAGTTAAAGATGATGAACATCTTTTTTATATTGATTCAGGTTGTTTAGTTAGCCTTATTATCTGATCTTGAAGAACCCAAAGGGAAGCATGAAGTACATATAGGTGATGATACTAAACACTCAATCAACTATAACCAAAAACCGAATTAGTGTTGGAGAGATTGTTAAGAAAGGTTTAGATGTCAGATTCACTAAGCATGGAGCATATGTGGAAGACCCTCAACAAGGATTCAAAAGGATTTCTAAAGGTGAGAAATGTAGTAGATTATTCACATTTGAGATTGAAGACACCACAAACATAGCACTTTTCAATTACAAGGATAAAACCTTATCTGAGCTAGAGATATGGCACAAAAGGCTAGGACACATAGGAGAAAGAACTCTGAAGCAAATTTGCAGGGATCAAACTGTGCTTGGAATTCCCAATGTGACCAAGTAGCATATGATATACAAATGTGAAGCATGCCAATTTGGAAAAGCTCATAGGAAACCCTTCAACAAGAAGGGATACATGCATGAAGACTATTTGGAACTTGTACACAATCATGGGTGGGGTCCTAGCAAAGATCCATCAATCTCATGTTCAAGGTACTTTATTTCATTTATTCATGATTATAGTAGATGGAGAATGCTTTATTTCATGAAGCATAAGGATTAAGAATTTACGTGTTTTAAAAGTACTTGGCACTAGTTGAGAACCAAACACAAAGAAGCTTGAAAAGGATCAGATCTGATGGAGTTGGTGAGTATTTTTCACATGAATTTTATTCATTTTTATAGGATAGAGGTATAAAGATGGAAGTAACAACAAGATATACTCGTGAATATTGAATGGAGTAGTAGAAAGAAGGAACATGTTAATAGTTGAAGCTGCTAGGTCAATGTTGAATGAGAAGAAGTTACCTAATTACCTATGGGCAGAGGCTATTTCCACAGTCACCTACTTGGTTAATACGCTCCCATCCAAATCCTTGGATGGTATGACACCCTATGAAGCATAGAATGGTAGGAGACCCTCATTGGAACATTGCAAAATATTTGGGTGCATTGCTTATGCACACATTCCCTCACAGATTAGAGGGAAACTTGACCCTAAAGCTGAGAAATGTATATTCATTGGGTATGATCAAAACCAAAAGGGCTACATGCTATACAATCCCACTAACAAAGCATTTATATTTAGTAGCGATGTAGTGTTTGATGAAAATAATTCATGGTTTGAAGATGAGTGCAGGAAAGTCAAGGTACCTTATGATTTGGAAAATGATTTTCCAACCCTCACTCAAGAAGATCAACAATTACCAGAAGACATCAATTCAGAGGATGAAGAGCAAATGGATTTCAAGGCATGGAAGTCAAGAGGCAACCAAATTCAAGAAATTGGAAGACATACCATAATCCTCCAACTAAGCACTCGAGATCTCAAAGACAAAGCAAAAGACCCATAAGGTATGGCTGTGATACATCATTAGTCACCAAGAATTCTATGTATATCACTAAAGACTCTATGATGGAAGAACCTTATTCATTTAAAGAGGCTAGTAAAAGGAAATAATGGAGAGAAGCCATGCAGCAAGAGGTAGAAGCACTTCAAGAAAACCATACTTGGACCTAGTTCCCAAGAAGGCAAGCATGAAGGTAATAGGATCCAAGTGGATATATAAAATAAAAAAGAACTCATATGGATCTATAAATAGGCTTTTGGTAAGTATTGCTGCCTCTAAGAACTGGAATCTATATCAGTTAGATGTCAAGAATGCATTCTTAAATGGATGGATATAAGAAGAAGTGTATATGGCACAACCACTAGGTTTTGAAGATGGAGATAAAACAGGGTATGTATGCAAGCTCAGGAAAGCACTCTATGGCCGAAAGCAAGCTCCTAGAGCTTGGAACCATAGACTTGTGACTTATTTGCAGGACCAAGGTTTTGTGGCTAGCAAGGCAGATTCTTCTTTATTTATAAAGAAGACCAACTCAGAGATGATCTACTTATGTGTCTATGTGGATGCCATTATCATTACAAGGAATGATGATAATGGCATCAAGTAGGTTAAGGCTCAACTAATGGGAGAATTTAAAACGAGTGATCTTGGTTTATTAACTTACTTTCTTGGCTTAGAGCTTGTATACATAGATTTTGGTATATTTATTACTCAAAGAAAGTATATACATGATATGTTGGGAAAGGTTAAGATGGAGAATACCAAAATTGAAGACACACCCATGGAACACAACCATAAGCTTAGTTCTCATGAGGGAGAACTTCTTGAAGATGTTACAGGTTACCCAAAGCTTGTAGGGAGCGTCAACTATGCTACCCTAAAAAGAGTAGACATTGCTTATGGAGTAAGTACATTGAGTCAATTTATGCATGCACCAAGGAAACCTCACATGGAAACTTCCAAGAGGGTGCTAAAGTATCCAAAGGGTACTATGAATGAAGGGTTGCTTTATCCCTTCACTTCTGACTTAGATATAAAGATATATTCTGATGCATCCAAGGATGATAGGAGGAGCACTTTAGGGTACCTATCTTTTGCAGGTTCAAAACCTATATCATGGTCATCTAAGAAGCAACCAACTATGGCCTTATCATCCACAGAAGCAGAATACAGAGGTTTGGCAAATGCAACTCAAGAAGCTATGTGGCTTAAGCAACTATATGCAGACTTTGGGATACACTCTTGCACTCCAATAATCTTTGGAGATAACACTAGTTCACTTCATTTGGCTGCTAATCATGTATATCTTGCAAGGAATAAGCACATTGAAGTGCACTATCACTATGTAAGGGAGAAATTGCTTAGCAAGGATATTCAACTATCCTATGCATCAAATCATTTACAATGTGAAGATATACTCACAAAGTATTTGGATGGAACTAAGATGAACATATTCAAATTGATGATTGGTTTGCAAGAAATCAATGAGGAATGAAGACCAAGCATGTTAGGCTTGAGGCGGAGCTGTTGGTGCAATTAAAACCAAGCCTATATACTTGGTTAATTAGCACATCTCTTATGGAACCCCATGTGATCAATCTCTTGTGAAAATCATTCACAATTACCTTTGTTGTTTAATGAGAGAATATATCCTATACTTTAGGATTCAAACTTAGACCTCTTTGAATTTGAATTCAAACTTTATCTCCAAAGACAACTATTAAAGGTGGATCAAATAACCCACATGATATCTCGATCCTTGAGATCATTGTGAAGAGAATTTATTGTGAAGTGAGAGCTCATATCATAGCTCATTCACCTCACACACATTGAACAATATATGGTTGCCAATGGCATTGTATTTGTATAGTCAATGAGGATTGATAACCTTATAAAAAGTTGTTTTTTTATGGAGCTTTCCTATTCTATGAATCTTGTCTCTCGATAGTTAGCAATGATCCAAAATCTCCATTATGCTTGCATTCATCCATTTATTGGTATGTGATCAAAGGTGAATAATTACATAATTATGAGAACCATGCATGCACATGAGGAATTATGCGATGTATTTAGCAAATTATTCATGATTTTAAAGGCAAGGAGAGGATGCATTATGGTATAGTGAAACTTGGGGAAGCCACACATTCATGCGGGTTATTCTTCTTTATATTTGCAAAATACATTATCATATTTGGAAATTTTTTCAGTGAAAATAGAAAGAAAATAGTTGAAATGTTCATGTGAATGTCAACAATCAATAAACTAGACCCTTTAGGGGAAGGCTCTATATTTTTAGCATAGGTTCAATCAGGGAAAGAAAATTACTCTGATTGGTTGAATTACTAAACCTGGGAATTGTAATGCAGAGGTTGCATGCATTCTGTTCTTATATAGGAGGATTGGTGTTTATTAAAACATACGAACAGAAAAAGGGATAAACTATAGCACTACCAAACTAGCACCCAGTTGCGACATAGAAGCCACACTCTAGATTATGTGAAGACCCCTGCACCAACACTGGATACATCTTTTCAATGGTCTTCTGCTTGTCTTAAGGATTAAGCCATTCAAGTGTGGGCATAACCCCGATGTATGGTGTAAAGGCATGGTCATTTCAGTATTAGCGTTGTATAAATTGGATATGAGACAAGAGTCCTTTTGCATGCATTTATGTTGTGAACATGTTATAGAGTTGATGTAACCTTGGATGCATACCAAGAGAGCTAGTGGCTGTTGTAATTTACCACATGACATTTCTGTTTTAAGCTTCCAATGCTAAACCATTTGGGCATAGTGATGCTTATCAGGTGGAAGTTTTTATGCCCCCATCCCTTATTGAACTTTTATTGATGTGAATAGCCAATATGGGCAACCTATCAATGCTTGATAGGAGTGATATATGAGGCAAGTTGAGAACATAATCAAATACTACCAACCGACTTCCTTTCTCATATAGAGTGACGATAGGTTTGCACCATAGCATTTCTTAGAGAAAAAGCTTTGAGTGCAAGTTCTATAATGGTTTGGGAGTGGAGAGCAACAAAAAGCTAGATAGTTACTGCTATTAAGATCCTAAAAGTAGAAAAGGAGCAAGAAATGAGCGAGTTGTTTTCCTACGTGGGTTGTTGGGTACTAGTTTGAGGGAATATCTATAGAGGCTAGTATCAGGGTATGTTTCTACATGAGTGATTAAGTGATTGAAAAATTAGGAGATAGTGCCAAAGTGAGCAATGGTGAGGGAGTACGGGAATAGGAGAAGGCATTTGATAGCATGAAAGTGTGAGCAAGGGAGGAAAGAAAAGATTATACATGTATAAGCAAGGGTTAAGATGAGAAAGAGGGGGTTACAAAGGAAGGGTTGGAGACAAGATCAGAGAAAGTGAGGGGATAAGGCTTAAGTAAAGCTCTTAGGAAGAGAGAAAGAGCAATAATAAAGGAGTGTGTGGGTGTGTATGAGTAAGCTAGTGTGCGAGTGATTGTGTGGCTGAGGGTGTGAGAGTAAGGGAGTGATTGAGTTTCTAGTTGAGTGTTGCTACGAGTGAATGAGATTAGGAGTGTGTTAGTGAGTTTCTTTGTTCAAATTGGTGTGTGTTTAGGTGAAAGTTTCTGACTTTGAGAGTATTTGAGATTCAGAGTGAGAGTGATAGTAGTGGATTGGAAGAGAGAAAGAAAAGATTGAGGTTAAGAGTAAAGCTAAGGTTGAGAGTGAGAAAGAGTGTGTTTGATCAAGGAAATAAGAGAATGAAAGGTAGAGAAGGGAGGAGGAAATGTAAGTTTGGGGTGGAAGTGGACCTTGAAGAGTAGAGAGAAGAAGTGAGGAAAAGAGGAGGAAGAGGGAAAGAGTGAGAGAGGGCAAAGTAAAAATGTGGAATTTGGAAATACTAGAAAACAATTTGGCTTTTGCGTGTGATTGGAGATCCAAGCCTTTTTCATATCAAGGTCCAAGCAAAGCCAAAGATTGAAGTATACATGGATGAAATTTTGGATTAAGATTTGGATGTGATCGTACCATACAAAAAGATTTCAATATACTTGGGATCAGAAAAGGGCTCCAAATTGTGCACATTTTTGGCTTAAGGTAAGAGAACCTCACAAGATATGAGGAATTGAGTAGATACAGCAAAGTTAGCTGCAAATATTTGCATATTTTCCCGTGTTCAAGGACTACTTCATTTTGGAAATCCTACTGGGGAACGCTTGGTATATCTCTATAAGAGATTTCCATACATTTGGCTTGCAGCCCATGTTGGCCCAGATCCCAAACCTAGTAACTAGTACATGAGCGAAGTAGGTTCTTCCTCAAGAAGAACCCAAACACAAAGGGAAGAGCCAGCCGCTTGAAGGGCTGAGACTCGAGAGAGGTGTAGGCAAGAATCACATGAAGAGTCCTCGAGTAGTTGGAAAAATTTGATAAAAAAAAGTATATTATAGTAGAAGGGTAGCCTCTCAAGACAAGGGACTCGAGGGGGTCCTAAAACCAAGGTCATTAAACTTCTTGGAACGAAGTGACATTGATATAACCCCCTTGTTTGAGATGGCTTACCAAACTTGGGTACATTTGGGAGACTTCCCAAGATTCTTGGGCCTATGGGACAAGGATCTGGATAATTTCATCCAACTTTTTGAGGTAAAAAGAATCTAGCCTATGAAAGCCTGACTTTGACAACGCGGGCTTTCATCACAACCATAAGCATGCCAGAAGAAATTAAACCTGGATTGAAAAAGGAACAAATAATGAAACTGGTGACTCAAGTAGTGAAAGTTGCCATGGCGATTCTGAAACACAACCAAGGTGTATTTAGATCTAATACATGGTGTGGAAAATGCCCCTACTATGGTCATATAGCCACAAAATGCCCCATGATCTCAAGATTTGTCACTGATAAACCTCCACCTAGAAGTTTCTACACCTTTTCCAAAAAGCCAAATCATACTGAGGATGAATGCTATAAAAAATAGCTTATGAAGAAGGAACCATGCGATATGGGAATACAAGGAAGCATCCTTACATAGGACTACCTACTCAAAGTGAAATGCCTATATTGCACTGGGAAAAAAGACAGACATATGGGCATGGTGCTCAAGGTCAGGGAGGTGGTTATCCTAGGGGGGCAGCACGAGAAGGGAGAGGTGTTGCTCCAGTTTAGTGTTGGAGATGTGGAGGTGATGGACATATTCAATCTAGGTGTCCAAGTGAAAAGAAGCCCATTGGGTTCACTTTGTTATACAGGTATTGTAGTGGAGAAGGACACTACGATGAAGATTGTCCTAAAACAAGAGCCGACAATGGCAAAGGGAAATGGTCAGTTGAATCTTCAAACTACGTTGAAATAAAAACCCAACCCACTCTCTAAATTACATGAATGAATCCCTACTATAGGGGTGGTGTTTAGAACACCAATATCTCGAGAAGGGCCAAGCTCTTCTATGCACTTTGTGGAGGCAGACCAAGTAACTAAGTCCAAAAGGAGCCTACTATAGTAGTAGTAATGCAAACCCAAGAATACACCAAGGAGGATGCCAAAAAGAAAAGTGCAACCATAGCTAAGGAAAAGATGTAGGAGTGTAGTGAATTGGAAGAGGAAGAGAAAGAGAAATTTTATGAACGAATGAAATTTTAGAAATTTTAGAAGAAGCGATGAAGTAGAAATACTTCTGCCAGTTACAAAGAAATTTCTACCAGGCATTCCCTGATTCCCCATAAGGTTGAAAACTATGGAATATCAAAAGGAAAAGCAAAGTGAGGGGAAACTTGATATCGTGTGAAAATTGACCAAAATAGAAGTTACCTTAGACCTTGGTACATTGCTCAAATGCTCTCCAATATGTAGGAAGCAATTCTATAACGAATACATCAAGAAACCCCAAAAACCCCAAGACAAGATGAAATGCAAAAAAGAGATCCAGGGCACCATTTAGAGTATTATGATACAAATTGACTCAAATTCCCGAATGGTAATAGTAGAGATCAAGGGGTACACAATCGCATGTGCCCAGTTGGGTAGTGGAGCTGCAGTGAATTTGATGACAGAATACATGATGAAGGTCCTCAGAGTTACCCAAATGGAGGATACTCCTATGTCCCTAAGAATGACTGACCAAAACCTAGGTAAAACTCGTAGGTCTCTTGAAAAATGTAAGTACCGTCATTGGGGGATGTTGACACTCAAGTTCAAGAACAAGGCGCACAAATGCATCAAAGAAGTGGACACACAAGAAGAGGGAGCATGTAGGGACTCCAAGAAGCATATGTTAGATTTTCAAACAAAGTCCCTATAAAAAGAGTGATTTTGATCACTAAAAACCATTGTAAATATCATTTCACATTTTTGCAACTCCATTTTGTTCAAGCCAAGGAGTCCTTGAGCTTGAAGAGTACCTACCAATTTTTGTAATTTTTAGACTCCATTTGAGCCCTCAAATAAGCCGTGGAACCTAATTTTTAAGTAGGCCAGACACTAGGTCTAGGTAGGGGCCAAACTAATAAAAAAACTATAACAAGAGCTAGAGAGCTCATTTTTTAGGTGAGCTTTTTAGTAGTCAATTGAGGTTGACTTGATAGAGATTGAAGCTTTTGTAAGAGATTTCTTTTGTAATTGAAAGCTTCCATTGTTCCTATCTTTGTCATCATGCCTTCGTTGTGTATGTGTGTGCGTGCATTTATGTGCTTGTCACTCACATTTGCTTGCCAAAATTGCTCACAATCTTCATATCCTCCTCACGTCTCCACGAACTAAGTAAAGGAGGTGGTGCTCACACTTGGGCTATAGCAAATTTTGGTAGTGTTGACGGGGAGCGCTGCTCAAGGATGAGCATTGTGACGGTAAGATCGTAGATGTGAGACATTGGAAAGTAAAAAATAGTCAATTTTTGTTAAGTTTTTTTATTTTTCCTCGTCATCTTCATCATCATCATCTTCTCCCATCTTCATCTTTGTAGAAAGTTTTCATTTTTGACTATGTGTTCATTATTTTCACCTCATTTTTCATTCATGGCTATGCAAGAGAGAGAAAGAGAGGCAAAGTGTTTGTGTATGTGAGTTTCTGTGCTTTCCATGACCCTCTGCATGATGTGCATCCAACGCACTGGATTTCGAACTTCTTGTCAAAATTCTCAAAAAATTGTGAATTTTTGGAGAAAACTGCAACTTTTTGGAAATTTCAACTTTTTTTTAAATTTCACGATTCTTTGGTTCCTGCCTAAAATCACTCAAGAAAATCACGATTCATTGGCTCTTTAAGAGTGAGAAAATTGTGATTCTTTAGTTCTGTAGGTGCAAAAAATTCGTGATTTCCTGGCTCTGTAGGTGCCAAAAAATTGCGACTTTCTGGACTTTGGGCTCTCAAGAAATCATGACTTTCTGGTGGAGTTTGAAGTGGAGAAAATAGAGAATTTCTACCATCAAGATTTTGAGAAAATTGTGACTTTCTAGAAGGCAATTTTTGAGAAAAACATGACTTTTTGAAAGAAGAAAAGAGAAAGAAATCGTGACGTTTTGCATACTTGTTGGGCAAAACATTGTGAGTTTTTTGGTTTTGAGAGAATCGCGACTTTCTACACTCCAATTTCTAAGAAAATCATGACTTTCTACAATCCAATTTTTGAAAAAATTGTGACTTTCTAGAAGGTAATTTTTGAAAAAATCATGAATTTGTGTGGCATCAAGATTTTGAGAAAATCGCGACTTTCTACACTCCATTTTTTGAGAAATTTTTGTAAAAATCATGAATTTCTTCCATCAAGATTTTGAGAAAATTGCGACTTTCTGCACTCCAGTTTTTGAGAAAATTGTGAATTTTTGCCATCATGATTTTGAGAGAATCATGACTTTTTGGAAGGCAACTTTTGAGAAGATCATGACTTTTTGGAAGAGATTTTAGATGCATTTGTGGACTTCAGATACATTTGTGGTCCTTGTTGATTTGAGCAATTATATATACATGCATAAGGTTGGGAGGAGAGTTATCTCTCTAGCATGTGGTGGTCATAGTTATTAGTCTCTTGCATTGGCATGAGAGCTAGATGAAGCTCTCATGAAGAACTTGCTTTCATCATCTCGGATTGAAATATGTATCTCCTCAAAACCATGTGAGCTTGAATTTATTTTGTACTCAAATTAAGTGGGTGCTTCATCTGATTGTATACTAGTTAGTCATATGCCAATGATTGATGGAGAGTGTTAATCTCCAAAAGAACAACCTACTCTTGTGATTAGAGCACCTCTATACCAAGAGTAAGTCAAAACCTTTACCAATTTAGAGGTCCAATCTTCAAATTATCAAAAATTGAAAGTTTCTGTGAAGAAGATGAAACACAGAAAATCTGCTGCACAATTTCTTCTTATTGACTTATCAAACCTTTAAAGTTTTCTATGAAAATTTGTATGAAGTGTCGCCTAAACATTGCGCACCTCCTCCAAGTTAAAGTTCTCCAAAATGTTTAGTATAACTTGAGAAATCAACTTCACAAGTTACCTATGTCCAAATCTGTACTTCTGAGAAGTCGATTTGACACCCCTAACTTCTTAACTTTGGTTCTCACAATGTCGAACCCGTTTTGCCAAATCCTTTTGGCTGTAGATAGCTTATCTCTCAACTTAGATTTTGAGCTATCACATGTGTAAAACTTTACACTGTGCACTGAGCACTACTCATTTCTTTGGACTCGAAAACTGCGCCTGTTTTAGGAGACTGTGAACACTCAACACATATGAATGTTCCTACAGATAATTCTCCTAACCTGTTTACAATTAGACTCTAAAATTTTGGTCACAAACTCATCAACTATCAACTTAGATATCCTCAAAAGGATTTCACAAATGATTTACCACAGAAGGAACAGACTCGAAAAGATCGGGCGCAAGATTTCTTTCATTTCTGGAGAAGACTACAACTGAAAATAAGAGAGAGACTTCCCTTCACTTCTCATGTATCTACTGACCTTTACAATCACTTATTTCTCTATTCCTATGCTCATACATAGTCTCTCATTGTCTTCTAACTATGCCCCGACATTTTTCAAAAGTATTTATAGGTAATTATGTACAAACTTTTATCAAGGCATAAGTATATGTAACCTATGTCATAACTAATGTACATATGTGTACATGTCCTTCACTCTTGTGAATATATCCACCTTCTTTGCTTCAAATCTTCAATTGGTGATTGATCTGCACCAACAACTCCCCCTCAATCATCAATTGAGGTTTCTCCTTTCTTCTTTATACCTGCCATATCCTTAAACTTCTGTAGCTTTGGTCCATCCAAGCTCTTTGTAAGCATATCAGCTATTTGATCTTTAGTTGAAGTATGTATGACTTCAATATCCTTGTCCATCACTTTCTCTCTTAGAAAGTGATACTGAATCTCAATGTGTTTGGTCCTGGCATGAAAAACAGGATTAGCAGCTAAATACAATGAACTCATGTTATCTCCAAATAAAATTGGTATCCCATGCACAATGTCAAGACTCTTCATTAAGGTCTTGAGCCAAATCACTTCCTTTGCAGCTTCAACCATGCCTTTGTATTCTGCTTCTGTAGAAGACAAAGCAACTGTATGTTGCTTCTTGGAACACCATGAGATAAGTTTATCTCCCACATAACACATGTATCCAAAAGTAGATCTTCTATCATCTGGATTACCTGCCCAATCTGCATCACTATAGATTTTGATATTTGTATCTGAGGTAAACCCATAATACAAACCTTCATTGAGTGTACCCTTAATGTACCTCAACACTCTTTGACCTGCAATCCAATGTTCTTTCCTAGGACAATGCATGAATTGAGACAAAACCCCTACTGCATATGATAAATCAGGTCTAGTTAAAGTAGCATAGATAAGACTACCAATCAGACTCTGATATTGTCTCATGTCCTTGAACTCTTCACCACCAAACTTACTCAATTTGTGATTCACCTCCATTGGTGTAGGTGCTACCCTGCAATCATCCATTTTAAACTTGATTAACAAGTTCTTCAAATACCTTTCTTGGGTCACAAATACTCCATGTTGAGTATATGTAATCTCCATGCCCAAGAAGTATGACAAGTCTCCCAAGTCACTTATTTTGAATTCCTTTTCCATCTGCTTCTTGAGTCTTTGTATTCCTTCTTCATCTGTACCTGTAAGGATTATATCATCAACATATATGCACATGTATATGAAACCATTATCACTTGCTTTGACAAGCAAGCTACTATCTGCCTTAGACACCTGAAATCCAAGTTCTTTCAAGAACTTTACAAGTCTATAGTTCCATGCCCTTGGGGCCTGCTTCAAGCCATACAAAGCTCTCTTGAGCTTGCACACATGATCTGGATACCTTTTATCTTTGAACCCTTGAGGTTACTCCATGAACACATCATCTGAAATATAACCATTCAGAAAAGCATTTTTCACATCAAGTTGACATAACTTCCATCCTTTACATGCAGCAATAGCTATAAGTGTCCTGATGGTTGTCATCTTTGCCATAGGACTATAAGTCTCATCATAGTCAACACCATAAGTCTGAGCAAACCCTTTGACAACAAGTCTAGCTTTGTATCTAGACACACTTCCATCTGCAAACCTCTTGGTTTTGTAAACCCATTTGCATCCAATGATTTTCTGACTATTTGGTTTTGAAACCAAATCCCATGTTTGATTTTCCATCAATGCATCATATTCTTCCTGCATAGCTTTCTCCCATTTTTCCTTACCTCTTGCCTCTTCATATGTAGAAGGGTCTTCATCTGTATTCATCATATAAGCATAATCTTTTGTGGCCAAAAATGAAGTATCATAGCTATACCTTGTAGGTTGCCATCTGTTCCTTGTAGACCTCCTAAGCTCTCCACTTCTTGAGGTTTCTGGTTCTTCATATTCAGGATCAAATCTTGGTATTTCTTCCACTTCAATCTGCACTTCATTATTCTCTTGTTCATCAAATATTTGAACCTTTGATTTACCTTTCCTTTCGCTCACTTCTTCTTCATTACCTGTATTGATATTAATTGTACCTGCATACCAAGTGCTCTGCTCATCAAATGTCACATCTTTAGAAACCATGAATTGCTTTGTAGATGGACTCCACAATCTATAGCCCATTTGCTTGTCATCATAACCAATAAAAACATATTTTTCAGCTTTAGGCTCCAACTTGTGCCTTAATTGTGATGGCACATAAGCATATGCCACACATCCAAAAACTCTGCAATGATCCAAGGTAGGTCTTACCCCACCAAGCCTCATATGGTGTCATACCCTGCAAGGCTTTACATGGTAATCTATTAACCAAATAAGTAGCTGTATTTACAGCCTCAGCCCACAAATAATTAGGGCAATTTTTCTCCTTCATCATGGATCTTGCAAACTCAACAAGTGTTCTATTTCTCCTTTCTGCTACACCATTTTGTTGAGGAGAGTACCTGCAAGTAACTTCCCTTTTTATACCTGCATTCCACAAGTAATCACTGAACTCATTAGAGAAATACTCTCCCCCTCCATCTGACCTTAGTCTCTTCAACTTATGACATGTAATTCTTTCTGCATATGCATGATAGTGTTTAAATGTATTAAACACTTCTGACTTATCTTTAATCACATAAATAGTGATCCATCTAGTAGCATCATCAACATAAATCACATAATACCTTGACCCATTTATACTGAAGTCCTTTGATGGCCCCCACACATCTGTGTGTACCAATTCAAGCTTCTCTGAGTACATGAAACCATGCTTGGAGTAAGGATTCTTATGAGCCTTACCTAATTGACATGCCTCACATCTGTATGTCATATGTTGACCTGCAACATTAGGCAATCCAAGCACTGAACGATTATTAATCATGTCTTTAATACCTCTTTCATTGAAATGTCCAAGCCTCTTGTGCCAAAGATCTAACTCAGAGATCTTATGTCCTCCATATGTGAACATAGCATGACCAATATTGCCTTGAATCTTCAATGTAAATAGTCTTCCTTCTTTCTTCCCTGAAACAATCTGTTTATACCCTTGACTAGGGTCTTCCACATATACTCCATCATTAGTGAACCTTACTTCATATCCCTTTTCAACAATTTGTCCTACACTTATCAAATTCTTAGGAATTGTAGGAACATACAAGACCTTACTCAATAAGGTACTACCATCCTTAGCCTTCACTGATCCAATTGACTTCACATTATGCTTTGTGTTGTCACCTGTTTGAACAACATGATTAAACACCTTATTCTCCAAATCAGTCATCAAAGATATATTACCACTCAGGTGGTTGCTACACCCTGAGTCAATGTAGAAGACTCTCTGATCTTCACTCTGACTTTCACAAGTAGCATTCATTATTAATGTTGAATCCTCCTTTTGATCTGAAGCATAATTGTAGTAGGTGTTGTTGTATTGTTGACTTTGGAATCCTCTACCTGCATTTCTTCCAAAGTAACTCCTACCACCTCTACCTCTGAAATTACCTCTTTGATTTCTGCCTCCTCTTCCTCTAGAGTTATAGTTCTGATTATATCCATTATTATTCTGAGTATTATGCCAACAATCATTAGCTAAGTGATTTGTCTTACCAGAAATCCAGCAAGCTTTGCCTCCATCTTTGTTATTCCTGCCTCTTCCTCTACCTTTGCCACCTCCTCTACCTCTTAGGAAGTTGGCTTGACTAGTTGTGCCTTCATCTTCATTTGCTTGTTGCTTTCCTTTGCTATTCTTCTTCTTGTCCTTTGAGTACATTGCATGACCTGCACTCTTGTCACTATCTCCTTTAACATCCTGCTCAAATGTTAGCATATGACCTAGCAACTGATTTAAATCAGGAGTGAAATGATCAAGTGATAACTCTGTAGACAAAATGAATGGCTTCCATTTGTCATCACCTCTTAAGCCTGTAAGAATTTGCCTTACCAATTTATCCTCCTCAATGTCTTCATCAACAGCTCCTAATGCATCTGCAATGTCTTTCATCCTTGTTACATAGTCTGAAATAGATTGAGAAGCCTTCTTCTTGAAGGTTGTAAACTCTGCCCATAAGGATGCCTTCCTTGACTTTGTAGTATTCTGGAAATGCTCCTCCAAAGGATTCCAAATATCAGTTGCACTTTCAAGACCTCGAATATGAGGCAACAAGTAATCATTGACTGCCATATATATAATGCTCCTAGCTTGAGCATCTTTCTTCATCCAATTCTTCAAATCTGCTAACTCTTCCCTAGTTGGAACACTAGGATCTCTGAAACTTGGCTTCTCCTCTTCACCTGTGATGTAGGCTATTAAATCTTTGCTCATAAGATGAGCTTCCATCCTCATTGACCATGCAGGATAGTTTTCCCTATCCAATTTCTCTATCTGAAGAGAATCTCCCATCTTGTGTCCTCCTGTGTATTGAAAACTTCAACCTTTATGAGCAATATGTGTACCTTTACTTCGAATTAGACTCCTTTTGTCCTTCTTGATGTTGTATGATCTCCTCCTCAAGCTTTGCCTTCAAACGTTCACCTTCTAGCTCTTCAATTGTTGAAATTCTTGAATCTGCAGCAGTCGGGATCCTCCTTTTCTTGATTTTGATGTCTCCTGCTCTGATACCACTGATGGAGAGTGTTAATCTCCAAAAGAACAACCTACTCTTGTGATTAGAGCACCTCTATACCAAGAGTAAGTCAAAACCTTTACCAATTTAGAGGTCCAATCTTCAAATTATCAAAAATTGAAAGTTTCTGTGAAGAAGATGAAACACAGAAAATCTGCTGCACAATTTCTTCTTATTGACTTATCAAACCTTTAAAGTTTTCTATGAAAATTTGTATGAAGTGTTGCCTAAACCTTGCGCACCTCGTCCAAGTTAAAGTTCTCCAAAATGTTTAGTATAACTTGAGAAATCAACTTCACAAGTTACCTATGTCCAAATCTGTACTTCTGAGAAGTCGATTTGACACCCCTAACTTCTTAACTTTGGTTCTCACAATGTCGAACCCGTTTTGCCAAATCCTTTTGGCTGTAGATAGCTTATCTCTCAACTTAGATTTTGAGCTATCACATGTGTAAAACTTTACACTGTGCACTGAGCACTACTCATTTCTTTGGACTCGAAAACTGCGCCTGTTTTAGGAGACTGTGAACACTCAACACATATGAATGTTCCTACAGATAATTCTCCTAACCTGTTTACAATTAGACTCTAAAATTTTGGTCACAAACTCATCAACTATCAACTTAGATATCCTCAAAAGGATTTCACAAATGATTTACCACAAAAGGAACAGACTCGAAAAGATCGGGCCCAAGATTTCTTTCATTTCTGGAGAAGACTACAACTGAAAATAAGAGAGAGACTTCCCTTCACTTCTCATGTATCTACTGACCTTTACAATCACTTATTTCTCTATTCCTATGCTCATACATAGTCTCTCATTGTCTTCTAACTATGCCCCGACATTTTTCAAAAGTATTTATAGGTAATTATGTACAAACTTTTATCAAGGCATAAGTATATGTAACCTATGTCATAACTAATGTACATATGTGTACATGTCCTTCACTCTTGTGAAAATATCCACCTTCTTTGCTTCAAATCTTCAATTGGTGATTGATCTGCACCAACAATGATGACAAAAAAAAGGTGGTTCTATCTCCTACATGCAACCTCAAAGATCTCCACTAAATTTTGAGTTGAGTGTGCATGAACTTGGATACTTGAGAAATTGCAAACTGAATGTTGGGATGTGCATTATAGAAATATATCAAGCAACTAAGTGCTTGACTATATAATGTAGCATCAAATGGTTCTGAATCTGCTTCTCACTATAATGATACATTGAGATCCATAGGTGCTTGCATAGGCTTGGATTCAATTAATCCCAAGTTAATAATATAAAATACCTAATTCATTTACATCAAATGTATGCTTAGGTTGTCCTTTAAACAACTGAAGATCTGAATCTTCGGGACTTGTGATAATCGTATCACTTTGTAGTGCATCTTGAACACTAGCTGGTTCATTCTCATCTGAAGTAAGTGCTAAAATATTATGCATCTCAAAATATTCTGCATAATTTACTTGGTCAATTTTTTATCTCCTTGTTTGACTTCTGGTTCTTCCAATGCATTCCTTTATACCACTGTCCTTCTAGGTTTGATAAAATCACTTTGGCATATTCTTGAAAAGTGGTGGAATCCTTTCTGGTTCTTTAATATCTTTTTCTTCTAGAACTCTTGAGCTTTCTCCAACTTCATAAGTCGGAGCTTCGAGAGGTACTGATGATGGACTAGGTAATTATGTAGGTAATAAAAATCTCTCTTCACCTGCATCTCTTAGGTTTTCAGAAGGTTTATCATCCTCCTTGTATGGCTCAATATAAGAATCCAAATTCCTTCTAAAAAACGCATAGTCATCTATTTTTATGAACGGTGGAATCTCTTCCTTCTTATCATTAACCACACTGTCTACAGTATATGTGTTGTGTGAGGGTAGGATATCACCTACATCTGGAACATAGAATCTATATCCTTTGCTTTCACTTGCATAACCAATAAAGATGGCTTTAGTGGCTTCTACATCAAGCTTACCATGATCCTTCTTCTCAATGTGAACATAAGTTTGGGAACCACAAACTTTGCAATAACTCACATTGGGTTTCTTCCCATAATAAGCTTCATAAGGTATGATGAACTTCAAAGCTTTTGTGGAAGACCTATTCAAAATAAGATTAGGTTTATGTACTGCATCAATCCAAAACTTGGGAGAAAGCTTTTTGGATGACATCATACTATGCATCATCTCAACAAGTATCCTATTCTTTCTCTGTACAATACCATTTTGTTTTGGCATTTAAGCAATGCATCATCTCGTCAAGCAAAGTAGGTGAACTCTCCAACATACCTTGATCTTTGATATGCGTGAGAGTTTTGTAGCTGATATGACCAAATCTAGCATGCCATAACTTCATGTTCTCCTTAGGTGTAGTAGATGTATATAATAAAGTAAGTTTATGATCTAAGGGTCTGGGTGCTTTAGACAAATCTAAAATCAGGCACTGTTTGGTCACTCATCTGTATGGCCAAAGATCTGAAGACTAGAATTAAGCATAAGTTCATGTGCTCTCTTAAAGAAGTGATCCACTAAGCCTAGTGATTATGTCTCAAGGTTATGAAGAAGGATGTCTTGGGTTCAACCCCCATGGGGAGCATGGGGAGAGTTTTTTGCCCAAGGAGCTTTGGAGCCTTCTAACTCAAGTTAGCATGAGTTAACTTGAGTCCAGTGGGACTTAACTCGAGTGGCGAGTACACCGACCACTAGTGGACTCTAGTGGAAGGTACTTAAGTAGTGGTTGAGATCACTCCAACCACTACTAGACTCTAGTGGAAGATACTAAAGGAGTGGCAGAGATTCTAGATACATTTCTAGTCCTCATTGATTTGAGCAGCTATATATGTAGGCATAAGGTTGGGAGGAGAGTCATCTCTCTAGCATATGGTGGTAATAATCATTAGTCTCTTGCACTGGAATTAGATCTAGGTGAAGGTCTCATGGAGAACTTACTTTCATCATCTCGGATTGAAATACATATGTACTCAAAACCACATGAGCTTGACTTTATTATGTACTCAAATTAAGTAGGCACTTCATCTGACTGTGTACTAGTTAGTCTTGTGCCAACGATGAGTGACAAAAAAGGTGCTTTGGTCTCATACGTGCAACCTTCGAGATTCCAACCTATGACCTCACCAAGAGTAGTTCGTCATATAAGCCAAGAGAGCAACTCTCTTTGATGCGCGTACATTCTCAATGAAATATAATTAATGTATGCCAAAGCTCAAATTGCACCCAAAGGTCATGCCCGATTGTTTGACAACCTTGCCACCCAACCCGATTCTCAAGAGTTTTTCCCTGACGCGCTTAAATGTGCATGCAAAGAAAATGGATGCCAAGTTGAAATCTGGTCCTTCTGCTCCGTGACTTGAACTCACACCATCCTATACAGTTTATTTCACCTTTGTTCTACATTTTTTCTGCTAAACCCCAGCTAGAGGTGTCTTTTCTTGACTTCTTATGAGTTCTCTACTATAATATCCAAAGAGACTTAAATCTGAGCACATCTTGGAACCGATTATGAGCCGACTTTGCATCATCTTCTTGAATCCAAGAAGGACAAAGTAAAGCAACATTTAAGACAAAGAAAGGCATCTTCTCTACTTCGGATCAAGTTATCCTTGGAACATTATGAATTTTTTAAGATACAAAAGTGAAGCTTTGGATTTCATTCACTCTTCAAGGTTTTCCCACATCATAATTTTAGCATCCTTTGCTAGAATCAAGTCTATGTCAAAGAAAAATTCAGTCAGAAAGTATTGTGATATGCACATTGTTCTCTTCATTTTATCATGCATCACTCGCATTAGGAATTGTAAAGAGAGTTAATAACGGACTCTCTACAATGGAGGGTACTTCAAGTCAGGCCATGCTCATGAGTAAAGCATATCTATGAATGTTTTGGTACCACTTTCATTAGTATCTTCATTCATGTTTAGTCCACCTATAACATCACATGTATTGCATGCATTTGCAAGAATGATTTTAATTCCATCTCATGTGCCTGATGCATTGAATGTAGAATCAATGACTTTAGCTTTAAATGTTGAGGGTACCATGCACCAAGGGGAAACTAACACCACTTCCAATGAGAGGAATGAATTTGAATATAGGTTGTAGAGTAGGGCCTTGGAAATTTTTCTGATGTCTAGGCTTAGGTCACAGAGCTTCATCAATCCTTTTGACAGGGTTCAAAATCACCTTCAGGTTATTTTGGACTTACTCTTGAAGCCCAAAGATGTAGGTAGGGCTATCCTTGGTAGCCATATTGATACAATAACAACCTTGCCTGTCTATTTTTTTTGGAAAAGGATAAGGCTCCATCCGTTTCCCAACCAGACTTGTTTCACTTGAACTAGTAGTTTCATTCGTCTTAGTTTGATGACTCCTACCACTTGTTTTTTTGCAAACACTTCGAGGCAATCACTAGGTGTAAGCAGTCCATCGGATGTTTTTTAGGGAAAGATCTACATCCTTCGTACTTGTCAGGTGAGGTTAAGGATCAAAGTAAGGATGCGGACTTAACATTCATTGAAAAGTGGAATGATGTCCACCAACTCAAGAATACCCTCGAACATGTGCGAGTGGTAGAGGCTAGTTTGTCATTAGGCCCTAAGGCCTACATGTGGTGGATGAGTCTCTTAGAGACTCATAAAAAACCCTCAACTTGGGATGAATTCACCCACCTCTTCACAATAGATTTTCTCCCCAAGAATGTGGAGAAATGCAGTTGGGAGGCTTGGGATCGAGTTCAGCAGAAGGGTAAGTAAACATCTTCAAGATATAGATGTTTATTCCAGAAAGCTATGTAGAAAATAACTTTTTGGCATGCTAAAATCTAGAAAAGGGTGGGATGCCCAACCCGAAAGGTGGTTATAGTTGTAACATGCCAAAGTTTTACCTTGTATAAGGAGTAAAATATTAAATTCCTTGACACTCTAGTATGTATGCACTAATGCAAGTTGAAAAAGTGTGTCTTTTGGACAAGCTATTTATAAAACTCAAATCATTAAAGTCTTCCAAGATATTGGTACAATAACACTTTTAGGAAAGAATCCCCATGATTCTTAAGTGATACAGAAGACAATGAAGTGTTCATAGTACAATTATTATACATTGGTTCAATCATTAAAAGATGCTTGTACTTTAAACTATGCAATCAAAGTGGGTTGTCAAATTATGTTTAAAGTACTCTCATAACATCAAACAATTGAACAAATATAATAATTTTTCCAAACTCAAGAAAATGAATATTCCTCATATATAAATTAAAGTTCAGGTTAAACTTTCATCAAGAAATGAGAAAACATATCCTAAGGTGATCCTTTAATTTGATACTCGAGACATGAACACCATTCGAGCAACAAATCTTTGAGATTCTTGTCCAAAACTCAAGAATTTCTTTCAAAGATCAGTCTAGCAACATTAGCATGACTAATTTTGGATAACAAAAACATGCCACTTCTATTTTCACCTTAAAGTAGAAAATTCTCCAGATTAGGTGAGAGGACCTGACATGAATGTTTAAAAAAAAGTACCAGCGGCCAGAGCTGCGATGGCTACGGAATCCTCTACAGGTACATGGACCATAGTAGTGACAGACGGACTTACTAGTCTTGATTGATAACCATCTGACAAGAAAGTTGAGATAAAGAGAAAATTCTTATGCATGTTTGGAACATAAAGAACATTGGAAATTGTGAAATTTCCACCTGCTCTAAACTTTAGGTTTACTTCTCCAACACCTACAACATCCAAATTATGACTGTGTGCAATGGCTACTCTTGTACCTGAAGAGTAAGAAAGGGAAGAAAATACCTTTTTGCAACCTATCATATGCTTAGTAGCTCTATAATAAAAAATCCAAGGATTATCTGAGATTGCATTTAATGCTACCTGATCAAAAGCTGCTTCTTCAATGGTAACACATGCATATGAATCTACGTTTGAAGATTTAGGTTTTGGATCATTTTCAACATTATTACCTGATGCTTTCTTCTTCTCATAAAAAAACCCTTGTTTTGCATTCTGCTATAAAATGACATGGTTTCTTACAGTAATGACATACTCCTTTCTTTGAATTAGATGTAGTCAAAGAATTTTCTTTGGGTATAGAGGATGCATTGGGAGAAAGACTTGTGGAATTTCTTTCGTTTCCCTTTGACAATAGTAACATGGCTTCATCATTCTCTTCCATATAGATCTTCATCTTGAATTAACAAGAATTGTAGCTCCTCAAATGAAGTTCTCTATCTCTTATAGAGAGAGATAAAGAAGTAACAAAAGCATAATATGTAGATGGAAGTGAGTTTAGAAGTGTAGTTACCATC
Organism: Ceratopteris richardii; assembly: GCA_020310875.1. Taxonomy (NCBI): domain Eukaryota; kingdom Viridiplantae; phylum Streptophyta; class Polypodiopsida; order Polypodiales; family Pteridaceae; genus Ceratopteris; species Ceratopteris richardii. The sequence continues at coordinate 107,249,386 of CM035428.1, read as the reverse complement.
CCTTCATCTAAAATGTTGACTCCATCATTGAGTAAATGATCTTGTAAATCTTTGAGCTTGAGAATGTGTGGTTGATTTGATTCACCAACTTTCATCCTTGTGTTGGCTAGTTGTCTCCTTAGATGAGCTTTCCTAGTAGGGTTCCTTCTCTGATAGAGATTGTCCAACTCCAACCAAGCTTGAAGAGAGGTTCTACAAGACTTGATTTGAGGTACAATATGCCTCTTGACTCCCATAGCAATATATGAATGTGCATGTGCATCCCTTGAATCCCATCTGGATTACTCTTTTGTAGGAAGTAATCTAGAAGTAGTATGGACTAATAATCATGAATTAGTTTCTTCTTCTTCACTAACCTCTTGTTGAGTAGAAATAGGAACAGGGGGTCTTCTAGAAGATGAAGTAGCCTCTTCTCCAAATTATCTTGGCCATGGACAAGTGCTATTGACAATATTCCATAAGTTCTTAGATACTAATAGATTCATAATCATAAAACTCCAGATTGGATAGTTAGACATGCCCTTAAGCTTGTCTTCATTATCAAGTCTATAGTCACTCATCTTGTTAAGGGTGTATGTCAACTATTCTCTGATACCAAATGTTGCAAGTGGGGTGGGCCACAATAACAAATTTAATCATAAGTTTACAAGATCGTCCAACACATGAACCTTATTATACACACCTTAACACAAAAAAAGATGATGAGTGAGAGATAAAGAGAGAATAGACAAGATTTTCAAAGTGTATGGTAAGCTAGGATGCTCACCTACACTATCTTATATTCCAATGTCAATGTACAATGTGTGAATATGATACAACCTAACAATATCTGAATCTAGGAAGAGATAGGAACTAGATACAAGAGATTGTGTGCCTAAGAGTTATGAACAATGTGTGTGTGAGAATATGGAGAATATGAATAGTTTATAATTTTTTTAGAGCAAACCTGAATTCTGACTATCTTAAATCAGAAACTAGTGAATGTACAAGTGAGGAGAGATGTAGACTTGTTACTCATAGTATGTCGGCTGACATGAACTTCTCTAGATGTTTCCAGATGTAGATCACACCTCCTCCAAGTGTATGAGAACATTTCCTCCTAATGAACTTCTTGCATTGAGTACTTGAACTTCTTAGGAAGAAGCTTGAGAAGATATTTCCATAATGACATAAGGATTTATTATATAGTTTAACCCCTTGTGAAAATCATATCATGTAAAGCAATCACCACGAGAATAAAACAAAAGCACATTGTGAAATGGCTTTACTACACGCAAAACTTTTTCTAGAATATAATGCAAAAAAAAGTGTTACACCGTTGATGGCGGGTTTTGAACTTAGGTCACAGCTTTGGGAGGCATCTACCTTAGCCAAGGCACCCACTTGCTTTTCTTGAAGGTCAAGCTATAGCACATATATTATATGATTACACTAGGACATTGTTTCCAACATCATTGACCTTTGTAACAAACTCTGTGATCGTTTGTTTTGGATTCCTCTTCATCTAGTTGAACTCATTCCAAAGATGGTTCTTCCTTGCTTTTGTAATAGCAGAAAAGAAAGTCTCTAGGGCATCCCAAGTCTCTTTAGATGTCTTGCATCCTCTAATATGTGGTAATAGAAAATCAGAGATAGAGTTTAGTATGTATGACCTTGCTTGAGCATCCCTTGCACACCAAAGTGTGAGCTTATCTATTTCCTTTTTAGTAGGTCCTCCTTTGGATCTTGGAATATGCATTGCTTCATCACCTGATACAATCCCATATACATTCATTCCTTGCAAAAAAAACTTCATTTTGATTTTCCAAACAACATAATTTTGTCTATCAACTTTCTCAATAATTGATGGAAAGCCATCTCCCCTCTTGAAGTTGCTCTGATACCACTAAAAGAAGTTGGAAAGCTTGGAGAGGCTAGGAAGTAGAATTGTTAGATGGTGAAGATGGTCCATCAAACCAGCATAGGACCAGCCCTAGATTTTTGAATATGTAAGATATACCTTTTCGTCTTGTGGTTAGTGCAATAAAACCCAATAGGTACTTTGGAACATCAACAAGAACAAGATGATGCAAAACAAATAACTTGCACCTTGACTAACTCACAAAAACCTTCTAAATATGGATGGAAGTTATGACCCAAACACTCAAAGCAACAAGCACAATTGCAATTGAATAAATTCATCTTATGAGAATGTCATACATAGGGTTAGCTTGCTTTAATGCATAAAATCCCTAATTTATATTAATCAATGGAGCAATAAACTTAACACTGAGTGGATGTCATTTGGATTTGTTAGGGATGTGCAGAAGATGACTCTGCATGTGTAAAACTTTGATTTCTCTTAATTCAAAGTAGTAAATGACTTGAAAATTTGTACACACAAACTAGACAGTGATACCTTTCCAATGAATGCTTAAACACATGATTTGGAGCTCTATATAGAGAACAACGACCTCTGTACATTGACTAAGTTTGAGGAAGAAGGGGCAGAGAATTGAAATGGCACCAAGCAATGAAAGAGTATATGTATTGCATGAAATCAACACTCTGAATCTTTATATAGACTCTTAAGGATCTATCCACACTTTTTCTTCATGAATTTGAATTCAAAATTAGGCAAGTTTGGTAGTTTGAGTTGATTGTAATCTTTCCTATAATCTAGGAAAAGAGAAAGTTGGAGTTACAAATACCTTTTGATTTATTGATTGAGAATCAATCTCAACCACTCCAAACTTAGAAAGTTAAATACCTTGAACCTTACAAGAAATGATCTTAAGTGATCAACCAACTAATTCAAAGAAATAATGTGCACATAAGTGCTATTCTTCAAGGTAAATATATGGCACTATCCAAATGATGGTTTTGATATAGATCATATCCACCTCAAGCATACTACAAGCTTGATGTTCTGATAGATTTCATCATTCCCTAATGGCAAATGCTCTACAATAAAGGTGAAATTGATTCAAACTCATCATTACAACTACCTTTATGCATTCCTTTTACAAAGGTAAATAGCTCAAACCTTACAAGAAATGATCATGATCAGCCAAATAATACAAAGAAATAATGTGCACATAAGTGCTATTCTTTAAGATACCTATATGGAACCATCCAAATGATGGTTTTCATGTAGATCATATCCACCTCAAGCATAGTGCAAGCTTGATGTTCCAATAGATTCCATTGTTGCTAAATGGAAAACATTTTTTTAATAAAAGCACTATTGTTTCAATTTCATAATTCGTGATTAATAGTCAAGACAAAGAGCACAAAATTCTCCCCTTCCTATCTCTATTGTTCATTCATGTGCAATAGAAAAGATAATGCCATTAGATGCACTATAGGTTTCTGTGAATGCATCATCGCATATTCCATCAAATCTCGAGTGTGCAACCACTCCAGATATACTTGACAAAGAGAATGGGGTATATACATCATATGCAGATTAATGAACTTAATTTGGTTGGGGATTATTGTTGCCATCATCTCCTCAAACAACAATAGTAATCACCAACCAACTACACTCAGTCATGACATCAATGATAATGCACGCTTATGATGACTAACCATCTAATTGTGAAGAAAAGTGAAGTTCTAGCCTCAAAGTGCGGGCAAGATATTGTATTAAAATACTTGGAGCATATTCAATAGAAGTTAGTATGAGGATGGATTTTGTACTTGATGAGATGAAGTGGTGCTCCAGAAACTTTTCACTACACTAGCCAAATGAACTTTAGAGATATGTAGTGGGCCCTTTTAGCTTGCCAACGGATGTATTAGACACCCTATGTACCTTGAAAGATCACTCTCAAAATGTTGAATCAAAATAGATAGGTAAGAGTTGATCCAAGAGTAAAAAACTTGCTATTTTTCTTCCTACACATGTTCAGTGTTTTGAACAGTTCTCTAAGCACATTAGCAATTGGCTTAATTCCTTTTGGGGAACTCTAATTAACTTAGTAAGCTAACAATTATGAGTGATGTCATAAAAAATGATGGACTACATGCAGAGAAAGGAGTCTAGCAAGTCACAACTCCATCCTGACATTCACGAGCTACAACGATCATCAGACTATAGAGAAAAGATATGCTAATATCTAATGATCCTGAGATGCAATTCTAATGAAACTTTGTATTATTATAATAGAGAAGTAATAGAGAATATAATGATCATATATGTATTAAATCATGGAAAATGATCAACTAAACACTGAGAACAAGCTCTAAGAAAATCATGCTTTAAATCATGGAAAATGATCAACTGAACACTGAGAACAAGCTCTAAGAAAATCATTGTTCTGATGGAGTAGTAATAGAGAAGTAAAATGAGAATATAATGATCATATATGTATTAAAACATGTACAAATACAATGTCATTGGCAACCATACATTTTTCAATGTGTGAGAGGTCAATGAGCTATGATATGAGCTCTCACTTCACAATAAAACGCACTCAAAGTGATCTTATGGGCTCAAGATAATATGCGGGTCTTTTGATCTACTTTTTATAATCATGTTTGGAGCCAAGGTTTGGATTCAAATTCAAACTTCTACCTAAAAGGTGAATCCTAAAGTGTAGGATAGATTCCCTCATCACTCGACAACTGATTGATTCATGATTTTAGAGCTTCCTAACTCCACTTTGGTGTAGCCCACTTTTACAAGGATAAATAACAAGAGACTATTCATATGTGGTCTTGCATAGGTTATGCCAATAAATCAAGCATAATGTAAGCAACCAAGTATGTGGGCTTAGTTTTAATTGCACCAAAAGCTCCCCCTCAAGCATAACATGCTTGGTCTTCATTCCTCCTTGATTTCCTACAAACCAATCATACATTTGAATTTACAGAGTTTTGTGCCATTTAATGCTTTGGTTAAAATGTTTGCACATTATTGATGAGTTGAGACATATGATAGCTGAATTTTCTTGCTCACAATCTTTACATAGTGGTAATGTACTTCAATATGTTTAGTCCTTGCATGAAAAATTGGATTTGTAGCCAAGCGAAAGGAACTCATCTTGTCACCAAAGTACTTGGAGTTCCAATCTCCAATTGAAGATCTGTGAATAATGTCTTCATCCACAGTGCTTCTTGAGTAGCTATAACAAGACCTCTATATTTAGCTTCTATGGAAGAGAGAGCAATTGTGGGTTGCTTCTTAGATGACCATGAGACAATTTTTTATCCTACAAAAGTAAGGTATCTTGAGGTGCTTCTTTTGTATTCCTTGGAAGCAGCCCAATCTGCATCAGAGAACAACTTTAGACTTAAATCAGATACATAAGGGTAGTATAATCCTTCATTCATAGTCCCTTTGAGAAATCTGAGTATCCTCTTGGTAGCATCCATGTGAGGTTTCTTGGGTGTGTGAATAAATTGACTTAGCACACTCACACTATAACATATATCTACTCTTCTGAGTGTAGCATAGTTCAAACTACCCACAAGAATTTGATAACCTGTGATATCTTATAAGAGTTCACCTTCATGTGAGCTCAATTTATTATTAACCTCCATTGGAGTACCTATAATCTTGCAATCTTGCATCTTGAACTTTGTCAACAAGTCTTTAATGTATTTCCTTTGAGTAAGGAGTAGACCATGATCTCTGTATACTACTTCCAATCCTAGGAAAAATGTGAGTGAACCCAAGTCACTTATCTTGAGCTCTTCTTACATCTGATCCTTGATATTCTTTCTCCCATCTGCATCATTTCTGTAAGTATAATATCATCCACATACACACACAAATAGATGACTTCAAAATTACTCTTTTTGATGAAGAGTGATGGATCTGCCTTGCTAGGTTGAAATCCTTTATCCTACAAGAATGAAAGAAGCGTGTGATTCCAAGCCCTTGGGGCTTGTTTGAGTCCATATAGAGCTTTATTAAGCTTACACACATAATCAGGATGTACTTGATTCTCAAAATGAGGTGGTTGTGCCATATACACCTCTTTTGTTTTCCATCCATTAAGAAATGCATTTTTTACATCCAATTGAAGTATCTTCCAATTCTTGGAAGAAGCACTACTAAGTAGGACTCTAATTGTTGGCATCTTTGCCACAAGAGAGAAGGTCTCCTCATAATCAATTCCCTGGGTTTGTGCAAAGACTTTTGCCACAAGCCTTGCTTTATACATGTTAATGGAGCCATCTGAGTTCATCTTCAATGTTGGTGCAATTCACAAGCCTACACATTTGGCTTGTAATTCATACACATATGTAGATGCATAGGAATCAATGCTAGTGGCTAATTACCATTTTATCTTTTTTGTAAAAGTCACATTTGACTTGGAATCTTTGTAAACACCTACCAAAAAGAACTCCTAGAAAAGTTAGCTTTGATTGATGGAATATCTCCTATAATGGAGGATCACTTTTTAGAGAGAGACAACAATTTGAATTCAAATTCAAATTAGAAGTGAACATCTATATAAACCTCTAAGAAAAAGTCACGGTTGTAGACTCATTATCTCGAGCTTTCACTATATGTTCTGAGTGTGTGTGAGGCCTATACTCTAGCCCACACCTACCTACACCATTAGGCAATGATATTCATGCCTATGGAATTGTACAACATTGTTTATTAATACATATATCTACATTGTTCATTTCTGAGTTCTCTGTCATAGTCTCTATCAGTCAGTCAACTTATGGAGATCATATCTCACTCATTTCAACGATCTATAGCTTGTTGGAACCAGCTCAAAATTATCTACGTGCTATCAAAATTTGAAGGATTTCTATTCAGCCATTTCAGAGAAAATATTGTCGACGTGATCATTGGTCGAAGTGTGCAACAATCCTGAAATATCGGGGGTGAAGGTTTATTTGCTAAATTAATTTTCTCTGAGCATAGTTAATCTTTTTAAGTCATTCCACTTGGAATAGTTAGCTTTCTAAACTAACTAAATACCCCTAAAAGGAATTTTTCCAATTCTTATTGTGCTGGTCATACTGAGCAAAAGATACAATAGGTGTATGATAAAAAATAGAAGGTTTTCTTGAAGACTTGAAGTTCAAAGTTGTCTGTTTTGATTCAATCCTTTCATACATCATTTCCAAAGTACATAAGTCATTTTATGGTGTCATTGGAAAGCTAAGGAGGTCCACTTATCAACTCTGAAGCATCAAAGGGCTGGTACAAAGCAAGATTTGGCAGTACCTACTCATCATCTTGAAGTGTCCATCCATCATTCCCAACAGTGGTATCAGAGCAAAGTTAAGGTAAAATGGGAGATGGTTTTCCTTCATTTATTGATAAATTGGATAGGAACAATTATTAGGCATGGTCTCTAAGGATGAAGACATACCTACAAGGAAGGAGTATTTATGGATACATCTCAGGAGATGAGGAATTGCTCTCATTCAAAACCAGAGGACTACCAACAAAGGAAGAACATGAAAAGCTCCACATGGTGTGCCAAGGATGCATTAGCGAGGTCTTACTTACTCAACTCCATCTCTATTTTCTTTTGCCACATATTAGAAACTGTAAGACATCCCAAGAGACTTGGGAAACCTTGTCATCCTATTTCTCTTCCAACACAAGGGCCAAAAAAATCAATTGTGGATTGAATTCACTACACTAAGGAAGCAACCTAAGCAGGCTATTTCAGAGTTTGTGACTAAGATTAAAGATGTAGCAAATCAGTTAGCAAGCATAGGAGAAGAGATTGAAGAAGAGCAGATAGTAAGGCAAGTGATCAATGGGATTAAAGCTGATGACAAATGGGAAAGCTTCACCACAGCCATGGACCTATACATGGACATGCAGATTCTAGATCTTACCACTCTCATGGGGCAATTGTTCACTCATGAAGCCAAGCTCAACAAGAATGGAGACTCATCCAAAGGTAATAGCTTTTCTACCCTATACACTGATAAAAGTAAGTCTAAAGATGAAGGCAAGAACAAGAAAGGAGAGGATGAAGGCACTACCTCGCAAGCCAACTATGCAGGGAGAGGTAGATCATCAAGAGGAAGGGGCAGAGGAGGTAAGCAAGGTAGGGGGAGATCCTATAACTCCTCACCATGTAACATTTGTGGTCTATCAAATCATACTACAGATGAGTGTTTCAGGAAGTACAAGAATCAGAGAGGTAGAGGATATCAAAGAGGTGGATACTCACAGTCAAGAGGCAGATTCAACCATCATCAAGGGTACAACAACAACTACAAAAATAACTACAACAACAACTACAAAAATAACTACAACAACAACTACAATGGCAACTACCAACGAGGATTCAAATCCAGAGAGGATTACAACAACTACACAGAAGAGCAAGATGATTCTCTTCTGATTATGAACATGACTTCAAAACCAGGTACAATGATGATCATCTCTTCTACATTGACTCAGGATGCTCAAATCATGTGGCTGGCAATGTGTCTCTACTCTCTGACCTTGAAGAACCAAAAGGTAAGCATCAAGTACAAATAGGTGATGACACCAAGCACTCAGTAGTTAAAGTTGGAAATGTTAAGACTTCTGATGGGAATCAAAACTTGTTGAGTAGGGTACTATATGTACCAACCATTACCAAAAACTTGATGAGTGTTGGACAGATTGTGGAAAGAGATTTGCAGGTTAGATTCAACCAATATGGAGCATTTGTGGAGGATCCCAAGCATGGGTTCAAGAGAATTGCTAAAGGAGAAAAGAGAGGTAGACTTTTTACTTTTGAGCTAGAAGATACAAAGAATATTGCACTCTACAATTACAAGGATCAAACACTTTCAGAGCTTGAGATTTGGCATAAAAGATTAGGGCATGTAGGAGAAAGAACCTTGAAACAAATATGCAAGGATCAATGTGTAATTGGAATACCCAATGTTTCCAAACAACACATGATATATAAATGTGGTGCTTGTCAGTTTGGGAAGTCTCACAGGTTACCCTTCTCAAGGAAAGGCTACATGCATGAGGACTACCTAGAGCTTGTCCATACAGATGTATGGGGACCAAGCAAAGACCCTTCAATTTCAGGATCAAGGTACTATGTATCCTTTATTGATGATTATAGCAGGTGGACTGTATTGTACTTTATGAAGCACAAAGATGAAGTGTTCAATTGTTTTAAAAAGTATCTTGCACTTGTTGAGAATCAGACAAGGAAGAATCTAAAGAGGCTAAGGTCAGATGGAGGAGGTGAGTACTTCTCAAATGAGTTTGAAGCTTTCTTGCAGGACAGAGGAATCAAAAGAGAAATCACCACAAGGTATACTCTTGAACATAATGGGGTAGCTGAGAGAAGAAATAGGTTGATTGTTGAAACAGGTAGGTCAATGTTAAATGAAAAGAAATTACCTAACTACCGATGGGCAGAGAGTGTTTCTACTGCCACTTACCTCATAAACAGGTTACTATCTAAGTCCCTTGATGGGATGACTCCTTATGAAGCATGGCATGGTAAGAGACCCTCACTTGATCATTGCAGGATCTTTGGATGTGTAACATATGTACACATTCCTTCTCAGATAAGAGGTAAGCTAGACCCTAAGGCTGAGAAGTGTATCTTTATTGGATATGATCTAAGTCAGAAGGGGTACATGTTCTACAACCCTTCAAATAAAGGACTCATGGTTAGCAGAGATGTTGTCTTTGATGAAAATGATTCTTGGTATGAGAATGAATGTAGGAAGTTTAAACTACCCTATGTCTTGAAGGAGGAATTTCCAAGTCTTGCTAAGGAGGAACCTACTCAAAATGAAGACACCAATTCAGATGATGAAGACATTATCAATCTTGAAGAATTCAAGGCATGGAAGTCCAAAGGCAAACTCAAGATGAAGAAACTTGAAGACATACCTGAATCTTCAAATCAATCAATCAAAAGATCACAAAGGGAGAGCAGAAAACGTATCAGATATGGGTATGACACCTCTCTTGTTACTAAACATTTTGTTTATATTGCCAAAGACTTGTCAATTGAAGAACCAGGATCATATGAAGAAGCAAAAACTCAGATAGAATGGAAAGAAGCTATGGATGAGGAGATTGAAGCACTCAAAGAAAGTGACACATGGGAACTAGTACCAAAGAAAGAGTCGATGAAGGTAATTGGATCCAGATGGATCTATAAACTCAAAAGAAATTCTGATGGGTCAATAAACAGGTACAAAGCGAGATTGGTAGCCAAGGATTTTGCACAAACCCAAGGCATTGACTATGAAGAAACATTCTCACATGTAGCCAAGATGCCAACCATCAGGGTGTTGGTAAGTGTGGCTGCATCTAAAAATTGGAACATGTATCAGCTAGATGTAAAAAATGCTTTTTTGAATGGATGGATTTCAGAGGAGGTATATATGTCACAACCTCTTGGCTATGAGGATCCAAACAAGGTAACATATGTGTGCAAATTGAATAAAGCTCTTTATGGATTGAAGTAGGCACCTAGGGCATGGAATCACAGGTTGACCACATACCTTCAAGACCAAGGTTTTGTCATGAGCAAGGCAGACACTTCTCTATTCATCAAGAGAAGTAGTTCAGAGGTAATATACCTATGTGTATATGTTGATGATATCATACTTACAGGTAATGATGTCAATGGAATTAGACAAATCAAGAACCAGATGATGAAGGAGTTCAAGATCAATGATCTTGGTCTACTAAAGTATTTTCTTGGACTTGAGTTAGTCTATACTAACTTTGGAATCTATATTACTCAGAAAAAATACATACAAGATATGTTGAAGAAGTTTCATTTGCAGGATGCCAAAGTTGCAAGTACTCCAATGGAGGTAAACCTAAAACTAAGTGCTCATGAAGGTGATGAAATTGATGATATTACAGGTTACCAAAGCATAGTAGGAAGCTTGAACTATGCTACCTTAACAAGGATAGATATTGCATGTGGAGTTAGTGTGCTAAGTCAGTTTATGCACAAGCCAAGGGTACCTCACTTAGAAGCTGCCAAAAGAATTCTAAAGTATCTCAAAGGCACTCAACATCATGGTTTGTATTTTCCTTATACATCAGACTTGGACATTAAGATCTACTCAGATGTAGATTGGGCAGGATGTAAGGATGATAGGAGAAGCACTTCAGGATACATTACATTTGCAGGTGATAAACCAATATCATGGTCTTCAAAGAAGCAACCTACTGTTGCTTTATCTTCTATAGAGGCAGAGTATAGAGGATTGGCAAATGCCACTCAAGAAGCTATATGGATCAAGTTATTGTATACAGAATTGGGTTTGTTTACTAGCTCACCATTGATATTTGGAGATAATAAAAGCTCACTTCACCTTGCAGCTAATCCTATTTATCATGCTAGGACCAAGCATATAGAGGTCCATTACCATTATGTGAGAGAGAAGCTATTAAGCAAGGACATTCAACTAACATATGTATCAACCAACATGCAGTGTGCAATATGTTAACTGAAGCATTGGATGGCACGAAGCTTTTCAGGTTCAAATCAATGATTGGATTACAGGATATACATGAAGTCTAAAGATGAAGACCAAGCCAAAATGTTTGGCTTGAGGGGGAGCTGTTGGTGAAATTCACAAGCCTACACATTTGGCTTGTAATTCTTACACATATGTAGATGCATAGGAATCAATGCTAGTGGCTAATTACCATTTAATCTTTTTTGTAAAAGTCACATTTGACTTGGAATCTTTGTAAACACCTACCAAAAAGAACTCGTGGAAAATTTGGCTTTGATTGATGGAATATCTCCTATAATGGAGGATCACTTTTTAGAGAGAGCCAACAATTTGAATTCAAATTCAAATTAGAAGTGAACATCTATATAAACCTCTAAGAAAAAGTCAAGGTTGTAGACTCATCATCCCGAGCTTTCACTGTATGTTCCGAGTGTGTGTGAGGCCTACACTCTAGCCCACACCTACCTACACCATTAGGCAATGATCTTCATGCCTATGGAATTGTACAACATTTTTTATTAATACATATATCTACATTGTTCATTTCTGAGTTCTCTGTCATAGTCTCTATCAGTCAATCAACTTGTGGAGATTATATCTCACTCATTTCTCCACCAAATTCAAAGATCTATAGCTTTCTGGAACCAGCTCAAAGTTATCTACATGCTACCAAAATTTGAAGGATTTCTATTCAGCTATTTCAGAAAAAAGTTTGTCGAGGTGATCACTGGTCGAAGTCTACAACAGTCCTGAAATATCGGGGGTGAAGGTTATTTGCTAAATTAATTTCTCTCAACATAGTAAGTCTTTTTAACTCATTCCACTTGGAATAGTTAGCTTGCTAAGCTAAATAAATACCCCTAAAAGGAATTTTTCCAATTCCTACTGTGGTGTTCATACTGAGCAAAAGATACACCCATACATAATTAGGTAAATGTTTTTCATTTAACATAGACCTTGCAACTTCAAGAATTGTCCTATTCCTTCTCTCTGCCACTCCATTTTGCTCAAGAGTGTACCTTGTAGTAATTTCTCTTTTGATTCCCCTCTCTTGAAGAAAGGAGTAAAATTCATGGGAGAAGTACTCTCCCCCTCCATCTGACCTTAGTTGAGTAGCCATAACCTCCTCTGTTGTAGCCTCTACCTCTTTGATTCTTGGAATTCCTAAAGCAATTCTTAGTTGTGTGATTATTTAATCCACAAATAGAACAAGGATTAGAGTCTTGGGGTCCCCCCTTGCCTTGTTTTCCTCCTCTACCTCTACCTCTACCATGTCTTTTTCTACTTACATAGTTAGCTTGGTGTGTACCTGCTTCATCATCCATTTTCTTTCCTTTTCCTTTGTTGTCTTTGGCTTTATTTTTATCAGTATACAAAGTAGAAAATTGATTACCTTTGGAACTTTCGCCATTATTCATGAGCTTTGCCTCTTGAGTAAGTAGTTGTCCCATAAGTGTATTGAAATCTGGTACATGCATATCCATGTATAGATCCATTGTTGTTGTAAAGGCTTCCCACTTCTCATCTGCCTTCAGACCATTGATGACTTTCCTTAAATTGTTTTCTTCGTTTATCACTTCTCCAATGCTTCCTAGCTGATCAGCAATATCTTTGATCTTTCTAAGAAAATTAGTCACATTTTGCTTGGAAGATTTCTTGAGTGTTGTGAAGTCCAACCATAGTTGGTTCTTTCTAAACTTTATGCTTGAAGAGAAGAAGTCCTCAAGTGCATTCCACACTTCCTATGATGTTTTAAAACTTCTAGTGTGAGGCAAAAAAAAATCTAAGATAGAGTTGCGGAGATAAGACCTTGCAAGTGCATCCTTGGAGCACCATGTGCTCAATCTTTCTTGCTCTTCTTGTGTAGGTTGACCTTTATTCTTGAAACTTGGCATACCTTCATATCTAGTTATATAACCATATAGATTCCTGCCTTGAAGATAAGCTTACATCCTTAAAGACTAGGCTGAGTAGCTACCTCTATCTGATTTGTCAATTGATGAAGGAAATCCCTCTACCATGTTGTCCAACCTTGCTCTCATACCACTGTGAGGATGGATTTGTACTTGATGAAGATGAAGTGCTACAGAAACTTTGCACTACACCAGCCAAATGAACTCCACAGATATGTAGTGGGCCCTTTTAGGTTGCCAAAGGATGTCTTAGACACCGTATGTACCTCAAAAGATCACTCTCAAAAAGTTGAATCAAAACAGATAGGTAAGAGTTGATCCAAGAGTAAAAAACTTTCTATTTTTGTTCCTACACCTATTCAGTGTTTTCAACAGTTCTTTGAGCACATTAGCAATTGTCTTAGTTCCTTTTGGGGAACTCTAGTTAACTTAATAAGCTAACAATCATGATTGATTTCATAAAAATGATGGACTACATGCAGAGAAAGGAGTTTAGCATCATAGCTCCATCTCAACATTCACGGGCTGCAACAATCATCAAACTAGTGAGCAAAGATATGCTAATATCTGAGGATTCCGAGAAGCAATGCTAATGAAACTTTCTAGAATTATAATATACAGTATTCTAAAGCTCTCATGCTTTAAATCATGGCAAATGATCAAATACACACTGAGAACACGCTCTGAGAAGATCACTGTTCTAATGGAGTACTAACAGAGAAGTAAAATGAGAACATAATGATCATATATGTATTAAAACATGTAAAAATACAATGTCATTGGCAACCATACATTGCTCAATGTGTGAGAGGTGAATGAGCTATGAGATGAGATCTCACTTCACAATAAAATGCACTCAAACTGATCTAATGGGCTCGAGATAATATGGAGGTCTTTTGATCCCCTTTTCATAATCATGTTTGGAGCCAAGGTTTGGATTCAAATTCAAACTTCTACCTAAAAGGTGAATCCTAAAGTGTAGGATAGATTCCCTCATCACTCAACAACTGATTGGTTCCAGATTTTAGAGCTTCCTAACTCCACGTGGGTGTAACCCACTTTTACAAGGATAAATCTGAAGGATTTTTACAAGAGATTATTCATATGTAGTCTTGCATAGGTTATGCCAATAAATCAAGCATAAGTTAATCAACCAAGTATGTGGGCTTGGGTTTAATTGCACCAATATGCCATCTGATTGAGGTACATTGAGCCATCATTGTCGACATTATTTACATTGATGAGGCTCATTTCCATGAAAAAATATTATTATGAGGAATTCTCAAGATCAAGAAGTGTGGTATGGTCCAAGTTTGGGCCAATGACCAGAGTCCATAGAAGTTCACCACTCAACATAGCCAACCATATGTACCTGCCCATCGTAATTGAAATTTACCTGCTTGCCATTTCATTTTGGAATGGAAGAAAAAGAGAAGATTCTAACAAATAAGGATCAAACTTTGGTGATGCAGAACTTCCTACATAAGTATGAAACTTTGATATCGATGCTATTCTTGCACTATGAATAAAGGATTCTTCTTGCACTAAGTTTTCTTGCACTACAATACATAAACTAAGAACTGTGAATTCCATGGGAGCGATAGCTTCCAATTTTTAAATCCATTTAAAGGGAGCAAATCTAGTAGAAACTTTATAAGAAGTATGATAATCCCACAAGAGAGTAGGGAGATACTACTCCCATTTATGTGGATATCCTAAAGGCAATTTTTGAAGCATGATTAAGAGAAATTTATTTGTATTATGCACAAATCCATTAGCCCAAGGATAATTAGGAGTAGTAAATTTGTGTTCAATACCCAGTGATGGCACGAATACATTGATTTAAAAAAATGAGTGCTCCAATCTAAAACTACTTCCAAAGGGAGGCTAGAGCAAGGGAATAAATGTTGAATAAGAACACTTGCCATGCTGCCCATAGTAGCATGCCACAAGGCCCAAAGCTCGACCCAATGAGTACGATAATCTGTAGAATTTGAGGTCAAGATAAAACTATTACTGGAATGAGCAACCAAAGCCGAATAGGACTGATGCAATCTAAACCCCTTTTTTTTAAGGGTTCTAAAAGAATTGCTCAAGAGGAAATCTCTACTTGTCCATTAACAAGGATGAAACAAACACACATAAGTTCAGACATCTTGTTGCATAGTTGGCCACCACAAGACTCTTCAAATAATCTTCCCAAATGTAAGTTCCACCCCTAAATTTCCATGATGTACTTTCAAAATGACCATAGAAACTTCATGCAGAGGCACACAACAAAGCCAAACACATGTGATGTCCTTGAGATAGAGTTAGTCCAAAGATATAGAAAACCGTTGACTACACAACGTGATAATTTTCTTATTAGTGGATCGTTAACGTGTGGGGGGAACCCTAGTAGCCAAAAAGGACATCCTTTCCTCATATCATATGGGGAAACTAGTCGTAGAAGTATCAACCTCAATGAATTGAAAAAGCTTTACATCTAGGAATGAATCATGGATCCCCATTGGAGGCTCACCATTATCCAAACCGGATAAAAAATTGCCTATAACATGCGAAGAATCGGGTTAATGGATAACATCATAATAAAATTCTTGCAGTTACGACCCACTGTGCAAGGTGGTCAACCAAGTTCTGCTGCTTCATGATATAAAGCAAGACACAATGTTCCACCCCCATTGGAAGGTGAGTTCACACTCCATGTTCCATTGAATTTTGGTCGACTTATCATGGGCCAGATATTGCAAATGATATCCATGCCCTCATATCTATCCTAAGAACAAAAGAACTACCTTAGGGGATTACAAAGAAGGAGCTTCAAAAACGACCTTCCCTTTGTCATGATCCACAGCAATACCATCCTTAGAAATGACATGTCCTAGAAATTTTCCACACTTTACCCCAACCATTAATTTAGCTAGGCTCAAGCAAAGATAAACCTTCTGACACTCATAAAAGCATAGGTGTAAATGCTGCAAATGATCCACTTGGTTTCCTAAAATAGAGAAGACATCAAGAAACACCTGCATGAAATGTGTTAAATTAAGGGAAAAAACTTGATGCATACAATTTTGAAACATTCTAAGAGCATTTTGAAGTCCAAAACACATAAGTATGCAGAAACTCCCCAATTCATAATAGACGAAGTTTTAGGAACATCAGCTTCAACCATCTTGACTTGATTTGTAACGACTAAACCCATCTAAAAAAGAATACATCTCTCATCAAACCACCTTTTCTAGCATAGTATCCAAAAAGGGTAAGGGGAAAGGATTCGAAACTGTAGCTACATTTAACTTACAGTAATCAACATAGATCCACGACTACTTATTTGTCTTGGGAACTATAACAATAGGGGAAACCCACTATGGATACTCAAAAGGGACAATAAATCATACATGGAGAAACTAATATAATTCTTCCTTGACCTATTTAGAGAAATGAAGACTCATGCATTAGCACTACTCAATGACAAGTGAAGCATCCGATTTCAATTGAATCTTATGCTAGCAAATGCGAGAGCTAATCCTTGCATTATAGAATAGTACCATGCAAAGACATCATTAAACTCTATTAACTGGGAAATTAATTTGATGTTGGAATGAGGAAGGTAGCTCATCACAAATTCTCACCATCTAAGGTTTACTTGCAATACCTTAATCACCATTTCAATCTACTCTTCTTGACATGCACACTAGTAGATTCTAGAGGATCCTCTAGTGGGAGGCTAAGATGAGGAGAAAGTTTAGTCGAAGGTAGTTTTAGTTGGACTATAGCCACCACTGAAGCATATTGAGCTAATATTAGTTATGTCCATCACACCTACTTAGAATAAGTTTTTATTGACTTCCAAGAAATGATCTTCCTCATCATCTTCAAGACCCTAAAGCATTTGAGGAGGTTCTCATAGGCTATAGCATAGGTTTTTTGTTCCTTAGGGTAGATTTTTTTATCTTCCAACATAACCAAATATTTCTTATGGCCTTTACAAAAAGTGATAGCTTGAGAACCCTAGTCTTGCTCGGCTTTCACATGTCGTAACCAAGGATGACCCAAATGTAAATTATAATCCACCTTCTACCCCAATAACTCAATGAACACAAAAAATAATGTGGAAAGTAGCCTCTTCAATCTAAATATGAATATCTTTAATGAGAACCATAGGTTGAAATTATGAATGATCTAACATTCCAATATAAAAGAGATCTTGTTGTAAACCAGTCCATCCAACTACTCGTTAAAGTGCCAATATTGACCCCAAATCCCCTTTCAATTAATACTCAAGGAATGGGTTTGCTCTTATACCAATTAATTTTCAAAGAAATGGCATAATCTAGTAATTTTTTTTCCATAGTTTCTATGTGATTAATTGGTGTAGATTAGGAATCATGCTACAATAGAGGGACAACCACTCTAGCATCTGAAAACAAAGTAGATTTAAAAGTTGGTACCAAATTTGATAAATCTCCCAAGGGAATGAATAGTGGTCTTACAAATTGATTTCCAAGATTCCTTGAAGGTAGTAGGAATAGAAGCAATGGGATTCAGATGGTTCCTCATAGTTTCGTTAGCAACCATGTGATTAACCTGATTCGTGGTAGTCGAGGTAGGTACGTCTGATTGAAGTGGGTCCTTTACGAGTGGTCGTAGAGGTTGGGTAGGTTCACAGATAATGTTGATGCTAGAGAGTGTGGTGGATTTGAAACAAAATGTAATCAGAGCTGATTAGCCCATGCCAAAGCTTTAATATATACTTGGTTTTATTCTTGGAATGTAGGATGAATGGAAGACTCCGTGTATAACTATTTACCCGATCAGGTCACTATCATGGCAATGGGGTCTTCAAAACCAAAGGAAACCATCCTAGTCATAGGGGCTTCTGATTTGGCTTCCTACTTCCATCTGTCATAGTTTTGCGATTCTCTTCAATTAGCCATGACATGACCAAATTCCATACAAAACAAACACTATAGACCTTTGCCCTTTGAGTAGCTAACACTCCCATCCTTTCAACCATGATTAAAAAAATGTATTCCTTGTCCAGTGCCCCAGTTTCCAAAGTGAATAATTCTAGATTTAGATGAGATTCCATTTTCTGTAGTATTCCTAACATTGTCGACCTCCCTTGGACATATTATGTACATACATGCTAGGATACCACTGTCCAGGATGCATCAATTTGGATTGTACTTGATTAGTGGTTATGACCTTTGTGGGAGAATTATATAAACAACTTTTGATACTACGATTCATGACATTGCATATCGCACAGTAAACCTTATTCAAGGTGCAAGTCATAGCAATGTGATCGGCATTTCAACACTTTGTAGAGAACATGTGACAAAGAACCTTGAGAGATCCTACTAAAGGTAATTGGTGTGGAGTTTCCACTTCCAATGGATGCTCCAAAGAAGGATTGGCTAAGAGAAATAAAAGCCAAAATTGTTGAAGTCACCTCTCAAACACACTCTCACATGCCACCACCACCTTCATCCCTGTCACCATCTAATCTGCCACCTTCCAACCCACCTCATGCAATTCCACCACCCCCTAGAGTAGGGTCACTATTAGCTGACCCCACTCCCGAGGACATAGACATGATGCTTAAGGCATATCAGGCCAGAATCCAAGACGGGCCAAATGTGACAAATCATGACAAATGTTACCCTAGAGTTGATCTAGAGATAGAAAGAACCAAGCTTTGTGTAAAATGGTCGCGTTGGCTCATACCATGTTTGAAGCCAGTTGCCTCTTCAATTACTCTTGCTCAGCAAAGACACAATTGCACTTTGATGGACTGTTGGAGAAATTAGAGAGCATAATTGCAAGATTTGGCAAGGAAGCCATCTCCCAAGGGACAAGGCAAGTGAAGGAATAAGCATTCCCCCCCAGGAAGCATATGTGCCTAACTCCACTGAACTAGACACCTCTTCTTCTATGAATCGATATCCACGAGAATTCCTATGAGAGATTCAAGAAGAGAAATGGGCTAAAGAAAGTGACGTTCCTCCTCCCATTGAACTTGTGGATGAAGCGCATGATCAATTCCCACAAGACATTCCTTCCATTTATGGAGAACATGAGAGTACCCAATCTCAGGAGAGATTAGACTTTGAGTCTAATTCCTTACAAGAGCTACCCCATTTCACAGGCCCATGGGAAGCTAAGTCTACCTGTATGAGAGTACCCACGATCATGGTAAGAAACAAAGACTCAGTCATACCTAGGAACACAGAGGTAGTGAAAAACACTAAAGTGCAGTGCAATCTCACTTTAGAAGAGCTACTCAAGGTTAGGCCAGAACAGTGGAAACATGTAGCCAATCAAGTGCCAGAAGTAGCAAAGCCTCGTTCCCAGGTAGGATTTGATAGAACAGTGCCATAAATACCCTTGGACAAGATAGGAGACATGAGTGAAGGAGAAGAAGGAAACACCTATCTTCCCATTACCCATCAAGGACACACAATCAAGGCAATTTTGGACTCAGGCACAGGAGTTGCAATTGCTACCACTTCCCTATGGAAGCGATGGGGCAAGCCGACACTCAGGCCCATGAGAATGAAATTGCAGGTGGCCGATGGTCACATTGAGAGACCCTTAGGACTGCTAGAAGGAATAAATCTCACTACATATGGTGTCGAGTTTGAGCATACTTTTGCCATATGTGACTTTAGCAAGAATTAAGCCTATGAGATGATTTTGGGAAGACCATTTATGCGGAACTTGCAAGCGTGCAAGATTGGGGAACCAATTCTTTGTATTTGCAACACTTAGGTGTTACAACCAAAGTAAATCTTAAGGATTACTCCCAGAGAGACGTACCCCCTATTCAATGGAATCCCATCCATAGAGCTAAGGATGATACCGAATGAGTGCATTCCATAGGATCAAGATCCTCATGGATGCATGAAGACACTTACTTGTGGATGTGTAAAGTAGCAATAGAAGAAGAGAAGAGAGAAAAAGCGAGAGATGTAGGTGCGAAGGAAACCCATAGATCAATTGAAGACCCAACCTATGCACCTGTAGTATTTCCTGACAAAGAGTTTGAACCTCATGGTTGGGCAAATATTTTAGCAACAATGGATGTATCCATCAATGAAGAACAATGGACACCCCACTATGACGAGGATGGCTATGAAATTTCAATCTTCACAATAGATCCAATCATGGGTGATTCGGTTATTGAAGAATGTGAACCTAGAACTGATGCATTCGAGGATGCAAGGAACTCCGATCTAGATTCAATCATTATGGACCCAGCTTTTGCATCAGATGAGGAATATTTCTATGAAGTAGAAGCTCACCCTCAGGGACATGAAGAACTTACAAATGATGTAAGATTAGCCACACAGGTAACCAATAAGAGTGAAGGAAAGAAGAGGAAGAAGAGAGAAGTCACACCAAAGGAAGACGAATCCTTGTTTGAGGTCCCGGAAAACTTTAAGAAGTATGAGATAGAAGATAGGAGAGTCATGATGAGGATGCCTAAACGTGATGCACAAGCAGGAGAGGCCTATGATGACAAGGAGACCACCAAGAAGATTGTTGTAACCATAGAAGAGGGAGAAGAAAGATGCACCTACATAGGACATGACCTGACAGAGGGAGAGGAGCAAGAATTGATAGCCTTGCAAAGGGAATACAGAGATGTATTCACTTAGAGTTATAAGAACTTGAAAGGTGTAGACCCTGACATATGCTCACACACGATACCCATGACCTCAGAGGCCAAACTATCTAAGCAGAAGCCATACACATACAATGATAATCATGATGCCAAAATCAAGGAAGAGATAGATCGTTTGGTTGAAGCTGGATTCATCTATGAAATTGAGCACACTGAATGGGTATCCCCCATCGTAGTGGTGCCCAAGAAGAATGGAAAGTTACGTATATGCATTAACTTAAAGAAATCATGGGGCATTGTGGCTATTATTGCCGATTCATTCATATGTATGCAATCATTGCAAAGCCCCTGTACTCCCTTTTGACTAACTTCGAGTGGAGTGAAGAATGTGAAAACTCCTTTAACAAGCTCAAAAGAAGATTGTGCTCGGCACCAATCTTGACTACACCAGATTGGAATAGGTCATTCCATGTCCATGTTGATGCATCCAATTATGCTATTGGATGTGTACTCGCACAACCTACGAGTGAAGGTAATATGGATCTTCCAATTGCCTATGCTAGTAGATAGTTGAATGCAGCTGAACGGAACTATACGACCATCGAACGAGAAGGATTAGGCATGGTATATGCAGTTAAAAAGTTTAGACACTATTTGCTTGCAAATAAGTTTAAATTTTTTTACTGATCATCAAGCACTACTGTACTTGGTAAAACAAGCCATGCAATACAGGTAGATTAGTAAGATGGTTTCTCTTACTAATGGAATATGACTTTGAAGTGGTGGTGAGGAAAGGCAAGACTCACTTGAGAGCAGATCATCTCTTGAGGCTCACATCTGGAGAGGCCCCACAAGGAGTATCAAATGATCTTCTTGATGCTTACTTGTTCAATTTGGAAGTTGTACCGCAATGGGCCAAAACATTAGTGCCAGTATTGACATACGGACCCAAACACCCAGTAATGAACACTCAAGATAGGGAAGTAGTGAAAGCCCAAAAGTACCATATCATGGCAGGAAGTATGTACAAGCATACAGATCAAGGGATGTTAGCTTGTTGTGTGGAAGAGGATGAGTACGCAAAATGGTTGCAATTAGCACATGTGGGTGCATTAGAACAACACTACTCAAGGCAAAGAACTCTACAGACACTAAGGAGACTCAGAGTGCACTGGTCAACTATGGAAACACATTTCCACAAGTGGTGTAAGGAATGCTCAATTTGTCATATTAGACCACCTGTAGAGCACACTACACTGTACCAAATGTCTCTAATACCAGATTGGAGTGAACCATTGGTAGCCTTCCTGAGGACAAAAACATTCCCTTGAGATATGACCCTGGCCAGGCAAAGAAGTTTAGAACAAGAAGCCCTTAGATTATGCACTCATTGGTGATAATATATACAAGCGAGGAAAAGACGGATATCTGAGACTATGTGTCCATGAGAGTGAATATCTTAAGATCTTGGAAACTGCTCACCAAGGTGTAGCAAGAGGACACTTTGGTCCAGACCATGTGATTAAGGCAATCCTACTTGCAGGCTTGTGGTGGACACCCCTTCACATGGATGCACATACCTATGTGAAGCGGTGTGACGTTTGTCAGGGAACTCAATATCCCATACGAAAAGATGAGATGCCTTTGAAACCTATGATGGGTGGACGTGCATTCTCTAAGTGGGGAATAGACTTTGTAGGTCCTATTAATCCCCCAACTAAGAGTTCCCATGTGGAGTATATCATTATGGCCACTGATTATCTGATTAAATGGGTAGAAGTGAAAGCCACAACGAAGATTGATGCTCAAACGACAACTAATTTCTTATTTGAGAATGTGTTCACTAGATATGGGCTACCTATAGAGCTAGTAAGTGATAGAGGCACTCACTTCTTGAATGAAGTCATTGAAAATCTTCTCCAAGAGATCTTGGTAATACACAAGAAGTCTGCCCCCTACCATTCACAAGCTAATGGGTAGGCTGAAAGCATCAATAAGATTCTATGCAATGTGCTGACCAAATTAGTGAATAATAAACGCTCTGATTAGGACAAATAGCTACAACATGCTGTTTGGGCATATGAAGTTGCCTATAAAACGGTACTCCAAGCCACACCCTTTCAAATGGTATTTGGCCAAAATGCAATGCTACCATTAGACTTCTTGATACCCACACTGAAAGTAGCACGGGAGCATGAGTGGACAGGTCATGAACTCTCTTCAAGGATCTTTGATATTCAACGGTTAGGTGAAACAAGATTGAGAGCAGCCGCAGGGATCTATGCAGCTAAGAAAAGACAAAAGGCATACTTTGATGTCCATGTAAAGGCCGAAAACTTGGTTTTGGTATATACCCTAAAACAACATGCAAGAAAGCTAGAGAAGCATGGCTATGGACCCATGATTGTTAATAGAATGTCAACAAGTGGGGCATTCTATTTAGCCACTTTAGAAGACGACATCTACCAAGATATATTAGTGGATGTCGAGTCAAATTATACCAAGAACCCCTCACGGAGGAAATGCTTAACGGACTCAACACGACCCAGAAACGCAAAGAAGAGGAAAAACAAATCGGAGAAGAAGTGCAGGCAGGAGCATTGGAACACATCCGAAGAATGAAATTGAGAAGACAGAGTAGAGATCAGCCTAGGTCAGATGCCTATGCGCTCTAGGATATCATATGGCTATGTGTGAAGTCTCACGTATAAGTTCCCATAGAATAATTGAATGATGTCCTTTTGTGACCTTAGAGATAGGACAAGGAAATAGTGCAAGGACTGCACGGGCCTTGATTTACGCAGGTGCAGCCACTAGTGCGGTTAGAATTTCTTACTATCAAGAGTTGAAATTAAGTGTCAATCCTATAGAAGTGTACCTTATAGGATTGGGAGGTGTGGAAATCCCTTGTATGGGCGAGATGGAACTTCCCCTCTACCTTCAAGATGTTCTAACAACAACTAAGGTACTAGTGTGTCAAGATGAGGATCTCACTAAACCTCTTGTCTTGGGTCAAGACTGGATATATGATCATGCAATCAACGTGAACCTAAGAAGTGGACTTCTTCAGGTCTGGGTAGGTCAAAATCGCATTACCATCTAGTTAGAAAATCAAGCACTCAAGAAAGTAGAAAAGGCACCAACTCATGGTCCCTCCAGGAGCACTATCATGGAAAAAGATGCTTTTCTTGTCCAACACTTTGTGATGCAAAAAACCCTCTCTCAAGACATGGTGGTGCAAGTGGAACTCCTTGATGGTTCGATGGAAGCCTCGGACAAAAAACGTGAAGTCTCGGAGATCCGAATGAAGCAAAGAAGTAGCAGTCCTAAACCAAAGATCACCTCAGCCAAGGCATCTTAACCATTGAAGTAGATATGGGTGCGGAAGGCAAACTTCCCCAAGCAACTCCAACTCAAGCCCCAACCGAACCCTACTCTAGTGATCGGCATAGGGTGCCTAATAAGATGCTTCTTTGACAATCACCCATGGAAAAACTATCTATCTGGCTACCCAAGAAGTCGATGACGGTTGTCCCACAATCAAGAAAAATTTGGGTGCCTAAGGCTTGCTTGCGAGCTCAAGTAGACACCCATAAGCTTCACAAGACAGGGCTCCATTCACACACAGTCACACATGCATCAACAAGCACTAATATAGTATCTTATAAATGGGTCCCTAAAAAGCCTCATTTTCAAATAGATGCTCATGTAAAGTCTCCCATAGCCCACCGACGGTCATATTGTAAAACCACGCATTACATTTGGTGACAAAAAGCTTGTAATAAGCCCCCAGACCCGAGTTTGTAAATTCACCTCCACCTACTAACTGCATCATCCTCACACTGCATCGTTCCACTTAGCTCATAGTACTATTCGTTCACTAACTACACACACAATCACCAAGCACGAATTGACCCACTCACTTTATCACGATGCTTCATGTTAATATTGTAACGGGGAAAAATGGCCATATCTTGTCCACCACAATGTTAACATGTTCTTCTATATTCTCACAGAATCGAAAAGCAAGGCAGTAACATGGAAAAAGCGAAAGGAACTAGTTCACAAGCAGGGTCGAGCTCTCAAGCTCTCAAATAGTCGACATTGAAACCCTCCTCCTCAAGGAACCGTTGACACAAAGACCTCAGGAACTCAGGGTGGTTCATATACTCCCAATTCAAGACCCTCCACAGGGACACACCTCGTAGGTCGGCAAACATGCACATTGGTTCAGTGACATCGCAGGTCCACTAGGAGAGGGTACCTACTTCTGGGAAGCTGAAATAGAATTTAATGGCAAGTGGGGAAGGTACCATTTCTTTATTTGTGAGTTCAAAAAGTATCAAAATGCAAAAGTGATAAGATCAGTATGGACCAAAGCTGGCCTGGACAGCTACTTTAGAGCACTACTACCCAAACCTGATTTTCTGCATTGTTCCTACCTCATCAACATGAGCACCCCTAGCAGAGCCAAAGGAGGAGATAGTACCTTTGTGCTCCCCTCATTAACACCAGGCCATGAACTAAAAAGGTTTAAACTTACCATCAACTTAGTACGGGTGGCCTTGGACATGAAGGGTATGCACATTCTGACAGAAAAAGAAACATTGATTCCTAGATGAATGAAGCACAAAGATCTCACCAAACTGAAAGATATGGTAGCCATGACACCGACCATTGCCCTCCATTTACACACAATCATGCAGCATTTTGCCTTCCCGGCTCAAGAACACTTCACCATGCCACCAAAGAGAACTTGGTTCAGCTTGTATTTGGTGGAGACAAAAAATTTGACCATCAATCTACCCCACTGGATCATTGATCAAATTCACTTAACACATCAGCACTAGAACAAGAAACATAAGAATGTGCTTCATGGATGCTGCGTGCTTACATGGATCATTTATAGATGTTTGGCTTATGATGTACCCATTCAGAGAGCATTGGTATGGTCCAGATTCCAAGAGTTCTAGAGACGGGCATCAACAGTGGGCCCACCATCTAAGAAAATGAGAGGAGAAGTCCAAATACCTTGTGCACAGGTGAGGGGTGCCACCCTCACACTAGAGGTGGCACCACCTCAAACAAGACATGTTTGCCCATTCACGATTTGCTTACCCCGACTAAGTGCAATGGGACCAAATCTTGTTTTCCCTCCTATTCCCTCTGACTTGGAGTTCCCATAGGGCTACACTTTGTTGTTTCAACAATCAACCTATTTCTCCTCTCTGCCACCCCATTTTGCTCAGGGGTATACCTTGTTGTAATTTCCCTTTTCATTCCTCTATCCTGTAAGAATGCATCAAATTCATTTGAGAAGTACTCACCTCCTCCATCTGACCTTAGTCTTTTTAGGCTTCTTCCTATTTGATTTTCCACAAGTGCAAGATACTTCTAAAAGCAACTGAACACTTCATCTTTATGCTTCATAAAGTACAAGATAGTCCACCTACGGAAATCATCAATGAAAGACACATAGTATCTTGAGCCAAAAGTTGAAGGGTCCTTACTTGGTCCCCACACATTTGTGTGGACAAGCTCCAAGTAGTCCTCATGCATATATCCTTTCTTTGAGAAGAGTAACCCGTGAGATGATTTACCAAACTGACATGCACCACATTTATAGATCATGTGTTTCTTGGATACATTAGGTATCCCAAGCACACATTGATCTCTACATATTTGCTTTAAAGTTCTCTCACCAATATGCCCTAATCTTTTATGCCAACTCTCAAGCTCTAACAATGTTTGATCCTTGTAATTATAAAGTGCAATATTCCTTGTATCTTCAAGTTCAAATGTAAATAATCTACTTGTCTTTTCTCCCTTGGCAATTCTCTTGAATCCATGTTGGGGATCCTCCACAAATGCTCCATTTTCGTTGAACCTACCCTACAAACCCTTTTCCATAATCTGTCCAACACTCGTCAAATTCTTGGTGATTGTAGGTACATAAAGAACCCTGCTCAACAAATTTCTATTCCCATCAGAGGTTTTAACATTTCCTACCTTGACCACTAAATGCTTGGTGTCATCACCTGTTTGCACTTGGTGCTTTCCCTTAGGTTCCTTAAGGTCAGAGAGAAGAGCTACATTGCCTACCACATGGTTTGAACATCCTAAATCAATATAGAAGAGGTGTTCATCATTCATACCTTGCTTTGAATTCATATTCATAATCAGAAGAGAATCATCTTGATCCTCTGTGTAATTTTTGTAGTATTCCCTTGATTTGTAGCCTCCTTGGTAGTTATTGTTGTAATTGTTGTTGTAGTTGTTGTTGTTGTAGCTTTGAGTATGATTGAATCTTCCTCTTGATTGTGAGTGGCCACCTCTTTGATATCCTCTTCCTCTCCGATTCTTGAAGTTCCTATAGAACGCATTTGTAGTGTGATTAGACAATCCACATATGTTGCATGGGGAAGAGCTGAAGGGTCTCCCCCTGTTTGTTGTTACCCTTTGGAGTTGTCCTCTCCAATCATTTTTAGCATAAAGGATTAACTACACATCTTTAATTTGTCAATCTGGGAAGTATACAAAGACCACAACCCCTTCTAGTTAATGGAATCCAAGAATAAGAGGAAAATGACTGTTTTTTTTGAGAAATGGTGAAGATGAAGAGAAATTTCTAGGGTTTTGATTATCTTGAGCTATACTACATCATTTTCAATGATCTTGGTGCCTAAAGTGTGTTATTTTCTCAGCAAATCACAATTATGAAGTCAAATCTCAAAAATGATACCTGTAACCTTCAGACGAGACAATCGCAATTCTGTGAAAACTCATGATTTCCATCTCCAGCTCTATTCTTCAGCACTTTCTCACTCAATGCATCAAGAATCACCTCTCTTTATACACATTACTCAGAAATACACAACTGAAGCTCACAAATTCCATGGATCACACATAGAATAGACTCAACAAATAAAAGAAAATCACATGGAAGTAGAAAACACAATTTTCTGCAGGAGAGCTCTTCAATTTACTTGGATAGCAAAAAAAATACAAATCCCCCTCTCAAAATAGAGGAAATTATCTTTTATACATTTTCAAGTGTCCTCTTTCACACTTGAATTTTGGTCCTTATTCCTTCTAATTTAAAAATATGCTATCAAAGAGCTTCCAAAAATTCAAGAAAAAATACATATGGTTCTAATTTACATGAGGAAGACTCTTCCTCATTTTTACATCATTTGCATAAATATTTCTATAATTTTTTGATATTTTACAAATATTTCTCTTCAAAAAAGGCTTCTTCTAACACCCCCTACCTTGCTTACCTCCTTTGCCCCTACCTCTTGAGTTCCTACCTCTCCCTGCATAGTTAGCTTAAGAAGTAGTACCTTCATCCTCTAATTTCTTGCTCTTTCATTTGTCTTTAATCTTTCCTTTATCTCTATATAGGGAAAATGAGGTATTACCTCTTGATGGTTCTCCATTTTTGTTGAGCTTGGCTTCATGGGTAAAGAGTTGCCCCATGAGTGTGGTAAGATCTGGAATCTGCATGTCCATGTATAAGTCCATAGTAGTTGTGAAGCTTTCCCATTTGTCATCTACCTTGATGCCATGGATCACTTGTCTCACAATTTGCTCCTCTTCAGTCTCTTCTCCTATGCTTGCCAATTGGTCAGCCACATCCTTGAATTTGGTCACATACTCTGAAATGCTTTGCTTAGGTTGCTTCCTTTGAGTGGTAAACTCAATCCACAATTGATTCTTTCTTGCTCTTTTATCGGAAGAAAAGTATGAAGACAATATATCCCAAGTCTCTTGGGATGTTTTACAGTTCTTAATATGTGGAAGAAGGAAGTCAGAGATAGAGTTAAGAAGATATGACCTTGCTAATGCATCTTTGGCACACCATGAGTTGAGTCTTTCAAGCTCCTCTCTTGTAGGTTGTCCTTTGCTTCAGAAAATGGGCATCTCCTCATCTCCTAATATGTATCCATAGAGGCTCCTTCCTTGCAAGTATGTCTTCATCCTCAAGGACCATGCTTGGTAGTTGTTCCTGTTCAATTTATCAATAAAAGAAGGGAAATCATCTCCCATTTTACCTTAATTGCTATGATACCACTGTGGGGAAAGATGGATAGACACCTCAAGATATGAGTTGGTACTGCTAATTCTTGCTTAGTACCTACCCTATTTTACTCTAGAGTTGTGTTTTAGTCCCCTTTAGCTTTCCAATGACACTAAATAAGTGCCTATGTGCTTTGGAGATGGTGCTTTAAACAATTGGATCAGAACAGATAAGTTTGCAACTAGCTAGTGACCAAAAAATTGCTATTTTGGTCTTGACACTTGCTCGATGTTATGCTCAGTACTCATAGTACAGTAGCAATTAGAAAGATTCCTTCTAAAGGTATCTAATTATCTTAGAGAGATAATGATTCCAAGTTTAATCACTTAAAATGATAGACTACACACTGAGCAATGTCTTTAGCAAGTAGAAGCTTACCCCCGATATTTTATGAACTCTGTAGAGTATGACTAGTGACCACTTTGAGACAATTTTCTCCCAATTGGGTGAATGAAACTTCTTCAACTTTGAAAAATTGTAAAAGACTTTGATCTGGTTCCAATGAGCTATAGAACATTGAAAATGATTGAGAAGTCACTGAGATATGAGCAAGACAAGTACACTTTTCTAAGTGACAATGACACAGAGACCAATAGAGATGATCAATAGTATAATGTATTATAGGACAATGTTGTACATGATCATTGGCATGAATATGATGTCCAATGATTGTGCTAAGAGTGGGCTATGATGTAGGCCACTCAACATATACAAATGATCAGCAATAAGCTCTGTAATGGGAGGCATATGGCCACGAGACTTCAAGCTACTTTTATAGTGACTCTCTTCAAGTTTGAATTTTGAAATTCAAATGGAACTCCACCTAAAAGTTCTTCCTCTAAATGAGGAGATATTCCCTCATGAGAAAAACTCATACCATAAAGTTCTCCTAACTCCACGAGTTTAGTGGCTTTACAAAATTCTTCTAAGTCAAGTAACTTTTACAAGGTTAATGGTGAAAATTGTTACATAAGAACAAGCTCTAAAGTATTATTTTGTAGGCTTATGGAGTTTATTATTTGTGATAAATAACATTGTGGAGGCACTCACATCTCTAAATTTAGAGTAAAAGTAGATAAAAGTAAGAAGGAAAGGAGAGGTGTCTATTTTTAGACAAGGAAGGCACTTCGGTTGATAGCCTCTCAATAAAAAGAGTGGTCATCTTAGTGTGGGTGTCCAAATTGAGTGATTCTTGTTGCATTGCGAAGCTTACAACTTGTACTACATAAGTAGATCAGTTTTTGTCAAATTTCAATGAGAAAGTCTTGCGCAAGAAGGCGTTTTTGCAGATCTTCTTTCTTGTGTCTATCTAGTGTCTCATCAGAGACATACCTCTCTTCAAACTTTCATATCTCAGTCGTTATGAGGTCTTTTTGAGTGATTTCACTTGGAGGAGTTTCCTTAGCTCTGATATTGTCTATCTATATCAAAACTTTCCATAGATCTTTAAGTTGTCTTGATGTTGTACATCAGTTTGCAATTCAAATAGTTAGTCATACCTTGCTGTAGCAAGCCTCCGCATACCTTGACTTCAAACTAATTGTTTGGGAGCTATACTCCACCTTTTTAACATTTTTTGTTTTTAAACCATGCTACTCAGAGTCTAGTTTCAAAATATATCATTAGTTTTGAAAAATTATGCTTGATGTACAGCAAGAGTTGGAGTTCTGTTCATGATATATACAGCAGTATGCACAGCTTCTGCCCAATAACAATGAGGCATATTCTTCTCAGCCATCAAGGCTCTTGCTATTTATATAATATTTCTATTTTTTCGTTCAACAATGCCATTATGTTTTGGTGTGTAATTGCATGAAAACTGATGTCGAATTCCATGACTTTTAAGAAAGTTGCTAGTCCAATTTTTTTTGTTCCAGATCTCTATATAAGCAATAACTCTTGCACTTTTTGCAAACATGGATGCATTCATTTGAGGAATTTTCACATTTAAGGTGAACATCCTACCCACTTTGTTTCCTTTGGCAATCAATCTTCCATCACGTTTGTACTCTTCTACATAGAACCCATCGGCATTGAACCTCACTTGTAATCCCTGGTCCACCATTTGTCCAACAAAAACCAGATTCTTTGTTATATTTGGAACATGAAGCACATCAACAAGATGTTTTACCTTTCCATCCTCCATAGATAGTGCTATGTTTCTTGTATGCTCGATAGGGTGTGATGTGTCATCACCTGTTTCAACATATCCAGGAATTCACAATTTTTGCAAAGTACTAAACCATTCTGCATGACTGGTCATGTGATTTGAAGCGCTTGAATCAACATACCAGACATTATCATTTGATTTTGAAACACCAGCAGACATCATATTCATCATGTGATGTTGAACCATGAAAAACTTCTCAGAATCATCTACACTTGTGGATGCATAGTTATTTTGTTGCCTTCTGTTATTTTGATTCTTCAACCTACAATCACGTTCATTCTTTGGAAATTTATGTGACCTCTTTGGCTCCCCCTACCTCGAAACTGTCCTCTTCCTCCTGCATGATCCTATTATTGCCCTTGGTCTTGGTTATTGTGTCCTCTTTGGCTTCCAAAGCCTCTACCTCTACCTCTTCCTCTTCTAGAGTAGAATACCTGCTCAGAACAGGGTCTTCCTTGGGAGTTTGAATCAAAATTTGGAATATTTTCCCTGGTTTATAGAAGTTTTGAACTACTTATATGTAGCTCCTAAACCACAAAGCCACACTTCCACCTTACCATCATCATCTACATTTACGCCAATAGAGGCAAGTACCTTACATATGCTTTTGATTTTCAGAGTATAGTCACTTACCGACATGCCCTTTTTCTCTAGTGTATGCAGCTTGTTCTTAAGTTTCAATTTTCGTGCCTTTGTATTGGTCTCATACAATGTGACCAAACTATTCCAAGCCTCTTTTGGAGTCTTGGCATCTTGTATATGCCCAATCATGCTATCATGTATGCTAATAGATAGCCAATACATTACCTTTCTTGCTCCTTGATTCCATTTTTATACGCTCTTAACTGGTCTACATTCTGATTCCTCTTTGGTAATTGCAGAGCATTTTCATTCTTACTTTTGATGTACTTCCAATAGCCTTTTCCCATCAGGAAATTCGTCATCCTAAATCTTTAAGCATGGAAGTTGTTCTTGCCCAGCTTATCACTCATAATCTAACTCATTTCATCTGTGTTTGCCATTTCTACAACTATTCACAACACTACAAAACACTACAAGTAGCACTTCTGCTTGAACACTATTGCACTATGACGTTACAATTCGATCTCAGAAAAAGACAGTTTTTGTGTGACAACAGTACACG
The DNA here is from genome assembly GCA_020310875.1 of Ceratopteris richardii. Classification (NCBI taxonomy): domain Eukaryota; kingdom Viridiplantae; phylum Streptophyta; class Polypodiopsida; order Polypodiales; family Pteridaceae; genus Ceratopteris; species Ceratopteris richardii. The sequence continues at coordinate 107,217,025 of CM035428.1, read as the reverse complement.
GAATCACTTGAAATTTTGGATCTGGAATATATGAGTGTTATCAAATAGGATGTAGATATAGTTTTGGAAATTGACTTGGTTTTTTTGTGGGTCCCACCTTGCAAGCTCAAAACGGAGGTCGAGATGGCTTCGAAACTTCGATCTGACAAAAACGAGTGATCCTAAAGGGAAAACACTCAAAAATATTTTTGAGGTCTTCTACCTTCATGCCAATTTTTGTAGCAATCTGAGGTCATTTGTGAATCACGCTTTCTCCACACCTTCTTGTGTACTCTTCATCGTCGGCCTTCTCCACGAGCTCTCTACAGCCACATTGGCTCTAATACCATGTGACGAGGAAGGAGATAAGGAAGATAACTCACACACACAATCTCACAATCAAGGAGAAGTACACACAGATTGAGGCAAGGAAGAATGATCTTCTTCTTCTTCTTCTATTACATAAAAGGAATGTACAAGAATGACCTAAAGTAAAGAATACAAGTGCAATATATAAAGACTAGTACATAAGGAAAGACCTAATGTCTGTGAATGAGTGAGCTGGCAAGAAACAAATATGCCATCACTCTCAGTAGATAAATCTAATCAAGCTCAATGAAGTGTCCCTTACATATACCGATGTGACCACTATACATGTCAGAGAAATGAAAAAATGATACGTGTTATCCTGGATCATCACATGTTGAGCTTGATATCTCAACACGTGATCCACAAAAAATTTAAACTTGTTAGCCAACAAATAATGTCTATATTTTTTTACTGCAAACACCATGCCTAGGCCTTCTCTTTTTGTTGTTTTGTAATTCTTTGTAGCTTAATTCAATTGTCTACTTGCGTAGGCAATAGGAAAATCTAGTTTGCTTCCTTCAACAGGTTGTGCCAATACACATCCTAGGGAAAAGTTTGAAGCATCAACATGTACATGGAAGATTACATCCCATTGTGATGTTTCCAAAATAGATGATGTGGGTTTGGCGATTTCTGCAAACTTGTACAAAAATTTCCTATAATATCCATAGTGACCCATGAATGTTTGTAACTCTTTTAGAATTGTTGGTTTTGACATGTTCACTATAGCTTTTATCTTATCTTCATCAGTTGATATTCCATTTTTGGAGATTATATGTTAAGACACACTCGGTAGGTTCTAAACTTTTTAAATATATTCTACAGACCTTGTAGATGATCCGCTCTCTAGTTTGACAATGTGCATAAGTCATCCACATAAATTTCCATTATACTTCTTAGAAAGTCTTTGAACACATGACACATCAACCTTTGGAATGTGGTAGGTGCATTTGTCAAGCCAAAATGCATAAATACCCCATTCAGTTCTAGAGGCAATCTTCTGTTGATCTTCTAATGGAATTAGCACTTGGTTATATCTTGAAAATCCATTCAAAAAGCTGTAAACTTCTTTTCTAGCCACTCTTTCTAACAAATGATCTGTTATTGGTGGTGGAGAATTGTCTCTCATAGTTGTAGCATTGATCCTTTTAAGATTAATGCAAACCCTGAGTTTTCCATTGTTCTTGAAAACTATAACTATTGGAGAGGTCCATTCTATGTACTGAATTTCATAAATGAAATCAGCATCTAATAACTTATCTATCTCCTCTTTTATGCTAGCAAAGTATTTGTCATTATAGGTATAATGTCTTTCCTTACTTGGTTTTTCATCTGGTGCAATAGGTATTTTATGCACACAGATATTGGGATCTATTCCTTTCAAGTCCTTTTAATTATAAGCAAAAACATCCCTAAATTCTTTGACTAAGTTAATCAGAGTCTCTTTTTTCTCTTTTTCCATGTCGTTTGCTATTATTATGTGAATATCTTCTCCCCCTTCTTGAGTTATTACAATCTTTTTTGTTTCTTCTTCATTATCGTAGGACTCTCCGTTCTTCTTTTCTCTTCTAAGTTTCATTTTGAGCAACAATCTATCCTCAACTTCATATTTTTAAAACTTTGATGGAACATCAAAATTTTCCTCTTCCCTTCTTTGAACATCTGTATTTTTTAAGGCTAATTATGTAACCAAGATGAAAGATGTGGCAGATCAACTTGCAAGCATTAGAGAGGAGATAGAAGAAGAACACATTGTGAGGCAGATCATTAATGGAATCAAGGCTGATGATAAGTGGGAGTCCTTCACTACAAGAATGGACCTCTACATGGATATGCAGGTACCTGATCTCAACACCTTGATGGGGCAACTCTTCACCCAAGAGACAAAGCTCAATAGAAATGGTGACAACTCAAGAGGTAACCAATCTTCTCCCCTTTATACAGATAAGAATAAAGATAAGGATAAAAGTAAAAGCAAGAAGAGTGAAGAAGAGGCTAGTACCTCTCAAGCTTATTATGGAGGAAGAGGAAGAGGTGCTAGAGGAAGCGGTAGAGGAGGAAAGCAAGGCACGGGGAGACCCTACAACAACTCAACATGCAACATATGTCGTCTTAAGAACCACACTACAAAACAATGCTTCAAGAATACAAGGAACCAAAGGGGAAGAGGCTTCCATAGAGGTAGCTATGGACAATCAAGATGGTGATACAACAATGGTGGAGTAATTACAACCATAACTACATTCAAGGCTACATCAACAACAATTATCAAGGAGGCTTTAGAGGAAGAAAGGACTACAACAACTATACTGAAGATCAAGAAGACTCCCTACTCATCATGAACATGATATACAAGCAAGGTAAAGATGATGAGCATCTTTTCTACATTGATTCAAGAATTATAAAAGCTATTGTGAAACTTGCGACTTGTGTGCCTCTTTGAGAGCTTTTCCTTGGATCATTTGTTGAGTTTGAGTAGCCTACACTATAGCTTACTCATTCCTCTATCATTGAGCACCATTGCACTACCAATCATCTTGTATAATCATGTGCTATAATAGATATACTTCAATGATCATCTCTATTATTTCTATGTTATGACTACTCAAAACAATGAAATTTACTTGATCATATATAAGTGACTTCTCAACCATTTTCCATGCTCTATAGCTTGTTGGAACGAGCTAGAAGTCTAGTTTATGCTCTCAAAATTTCAAATTTCAAGGTATTTGCTTCATCCAATTGGGAGAAATTGCCATCAAATTACTCACTGGTCATTTACTACACTCCCTAAAAAGTGGGGGGTAAGCCTTGGATTGCTCAATTGATTTCTCAGTGCATGGTTTGTTATTTTAGATGATTCTACTTGTGATCCCTAGCTATCTAAGCTAATTAGATTCCCTCAAAAGGAATTAATCAATTGTTACTCTACTATGAGCACTAAGCAAAAGACCAACACGTGTGTTGACAAAAATAGCAAGTTTTGTGGCACTAGCTATTTGTGAAGTAGCGTATTCTGATTCAATTGTTTGAGGGATCTATTCCAAAGTACATAGGTAAAAGGGCCTACTATTAAACTCTGAAGTGAAATAAGGCAGGTACAAAGCAGGTTTTAGTACTTACCACCTCGCTTCCTTGAGGTATCCATCCATCTCTTCCAACAGTGGTGTGAGAGCAAGTTGAGGTAAATGGGAGATGGTTTCCCTTCTGTTATTGACAAATTGGATAGGAACAATTATCCAGCATGGTCCTTGAGGATGAATACCTATCTACAAGGAAGGAGTCTCTATGGATACATATCAGGAGATGAGGAGATGCCCATATTCAGAAGCAAAGGTCAACCTACAAGAGAGGAGCTTGAAAGACGCGACTCATGGTGTGCCAAAGATGCTTTAGCAAGGTCATATGTACTTAACTCTATTTTTGACTTCCTCCTTCCTCACATTAAGAATTGTAAAACTTCCCAAGAGACTTGGGATACATTATCTTCATATTTTTCTTCCAACACAAGAGCTACAAAAAATCAATTGTGGATTGAGTTTACCACTCAAAGGAAGCAACCTAAGCAGAATGTTTTAGAGTATGTGACCAAAGTAAAGGATGTGGTTGATCAATTGGCAAGCATAGGAGAGGAGATTGAAGAGGAGCAAATAGTGAGACAAATAATCAATGGCATCAAGGCAGATGATAAGTGGGAAGCCTTCACAGCTGCTATGGACCTTTACATGGAAATGCAAATTCTAGATCTTACCACTCTCATGGGACAATGCTTTACCCATGAATCCAAGCTCAACAAAAGTGGTGAACCATCAGGAGGTAACAATTCTTCTACCATCTACACAGATAAAGGAAAGTCTAAAAATAAAGGGAAGAGCAAGAAAGTTGAAGACGAAGGTACTACTTCTCAAGCTAACTATGCAAGGAGAGGAGGAACCCAAGAGGAAGGGGCAGAGGAGGTAAGCAAGGTAGAGGGAAACCTTTAACTCTTCCCCATGCAATATATGTGGACTATCTAATCACACAACAGATGAGTGTTATAGGAACTTCAAGAACAAGAGAGGAAGAGAATTTCAAAGAGGTGGCTACTCACAATCAAGAGGAAGATTCAACCATAATCAAGGCTACAACCATGGCTACAAAAACAATTATCAATGAGGATACAAATCAAGAAAAGACTTCAACAATTATACAGAGGATCAAGAAGATTCTCTTCTCATTATGAACATGACTTCAAAACAAGGTATGAATGATGAGCACCTCTTCTATATTGACTCGGGTTGTTCAAACCATGTAGCAAGAAATATAGCTCTTCTTTCTGACCTTGAAGAGCTCAAGCAAAAACACCAAGTGCAGACAGGTGATGACACCAAGCACTCAGTGGTCAAGGTAGGAAATATCAAAACTTCTAATGGCAATAGGAATCTGTTGAGCAGAGTTCTTTATGTACCTACTATCACAAAGAATTTGATGAGTGTTAGACAGAGAGTGGAAAAGGGTTCGCAGGTTAGGTTCAACAAGTATGGAGCTTTCGTGGAGGACCCCCAACATGGATTCAAGAGCATTGCCAAGGGTAAGAAAACAGGTAGATTATTTACATTTGAGCTTGAGGACACTAAAAACATTACACTTTATAATTACAAGGATCAAACTTTGTTTGAATTAGAGATTTGGCACAAAAGATTAGGGCACATTGGTGAGAGAACCTTGAAGTAGATATGTAGAGATCAATGTGTACTTGGGATACCTAATGTGTCCAAGCAACACATGATCTATAAATGTGGTGCTTGTCAGTTTGGTAAATCACAAAGGTTACCCTTTACAAAGAAAGGATATATGCATGAGGATTATTTGGAACTTGTCCACACATATATGTGGGACCAAGCAAGGATCCTTCAATTTCAGGCTCAAGGTAGTATGTGTCATTTATTGATGATTTCAGTAGGTGGACTATCTCGTATTTCATGAAACATAAGGATGAACTGTTCAGTTTTTTCAGAAGTATCTTGCACTTGTGGAAAATCAAACAAGAACAAGTTTAAAGAGGATAAGGTTAGATGGAGGAGGAGAGTAATTCTCCAATGAATTTGATGCATTTTTGCAAGACAGAGCTATCAAAAGGGAGATTACTACTAGGTATACTCCTGAGAAAAATGGAGTAGTAGAGAGGAGGAACAGATTGATTGTGGAAGAAGCTAGATCAATGCTTAACGAAAAGAAATTACCTAATTATTTGTGGGCAGAGAGTGTTTCTACTACCACTTATCTTATTAATAGGTTATCCTCTAAGTCACTTGATAGGATGACCCCATATGAAGCATGGCATTGTAGGGGACCAGTATTTGATCATTGCAAAATATTTGGATGTGTTGCTTATGTGCATGTTCCATCTTGAATCAGAGATAAGTTAGACCCTAAGGCAGAGAAATGCATGTTCATAGGGTATGATTTAAATCAGAAAGGATATAGGTTTTATAATCCATCCAACAAAAGCTTTATGGTCAGTTGAGATGTTGTGTTTGATGATAATGATTCTTGGTTTGAAAGTGAATGCAGGAAGCTCAAGTTACCATATGACTTGGAAGAAGAATTTCCAAGCCTCACCAAGGAGGAGCCAAGCACAATTGAAGACATCAAATCAGATGATGAGGACACCATCAACTTGGAGGAGTTTGAAGCATGGAAGTCAAAAGGCAAGGCCAAGATGAAGAGGTTGGAGGACATACCTGAATCATCCAACCAAGCAGTAAGGAGATGACAAAGAGAGAGTAAGAAACCAATCAGATATGGGTATGATACTTCATTGGTTACTAAGAATTCTATTTATCTTACTAAGGATTCATAACTTGAAGAACCTTCTTCATATGAAGAAGCAAGTACCAAATCAGAATGGAAGGAAGCTATGGATGAAGAAATAGAAGCACTCCAAGAGTATGACACTTGGGAGCTAGTACCCAAGAAGGCATCTATGAAGGTAATTGGTTCTAGATGGATTTACAAAATCAAGAAGAACTCAGATGGATCCAAGCTAGACTTGTGGCTAAGGGTTTTGCACAAACCTAAGGAGTAGATTATGAAGAAACCTTCTCACCTGTGGTTGAGATGCCAACCATCAGAGTACTAATAAGTGTAGTTGCATCTAAAAATTGGAATATGTACCAACTAGATGTGAAAAATGCCTTTCTAAATGGCATAATTTTAGAGGAGGCTTACATGGCTCAACCTCCTGGCTATGAAGACCCAAGCAGGGTAAATCATGTGTGCAAATTGAACAAAGCTCTGTTTGGTTTGAAGCAGGCACCTAGGGCATGGAAACATAGGTTAACAACCTACCTTTAGGATCAAGGATTCATAATGAGCAAGGAAGATTCTTCTCTATTTGTCAAGAAGAGTAATTCAGAAATGATATAATTATGTGTGTATGTTGATGACATCATTCTTACAGGTAGTGATGCCAATGGCATCAAACAAATCAAGAATCAGATGATGCAGGAGTTCAAAATCAATGATCTAGGGTTTTTGAAGTATTTTCTTGGACTTGGGTTAGAATATGCTAACTCAGGAATTTACATCACTCAAAGGAAATATGTGCAAGACATGTTGAAGAAATTCCATTTGGAAAATGCGAAGGTAGCTAGCACCCCTATGGAGGTAAATCATAAATTTAGTGCTCATGAAGGTGATTTGCTTGAAGACATTGCAGGATACCAAAGCATAGTTGGAAGTCTAAATTATGCAGCATTAACCAGGATTGATATATGCTATGGAGTAAGTGTTTTAAGTAAATTCATGCATAAACCTAGAGCACCTCACTTGGAAGCTGCTAAAAGGCTTTCATCTTCTTGATGGGCTTGAAGTACACCACCATTCCAATCATTTGCACCACACATCCTCTTTCTTTGCCATTCACCATTTGGTTGTAGTGTACTCGATTCTTGAGAACACTCGAATGCTCTCACATTCATAAACAAGCAATTGGGATTGACTCTTGCAAATGTATCAGCTTTTAGCTTGTCTAAGAGCTCAACTCCCTTCTTCTCATTGACATCAACAAACATAGTGCTCTCTTGGTTTTCTTCTATGCTTCTTGTGTGTGGACTCAATTTATCTCTATGCAATCGAAGCACACATTGGACCTCTTCCCAGACCCTCGCCTCATGCTTTGCCTCTTCTACACTAGTCGGTCTCTTCAATCTAATATATTGTTCAACTTTCTCATCATGTAAACCCACAACGAATCGTCTCTTCAAGGTCTCTCTATCAGGTGCACTGTTTCCCAACTTCCTCACAATGGTATCCATTCGATCAATGTATCTATCAATACTCTCGTTGGCCCCTTGTTGTAAGTGGTCCAATTCTTCAGCTAGTCTCTCTTCAAAACCCAAACCCCTAAACTTCCTCAAGAAGTTAGTTTTCAGATCATCGTAAGTTGTTCTCTCGTGCACACCCAAGTTTCCATACCATTCACTTGCATCACCTCTCAAGGTCGCTGGAAAAATACGCAATTTTCTATCCTCATCCACTATCTCATGCGCACCACAAATTACTTCAAATAATTGAATGTGGGCATCGGGATCCTCATTAAGAGAGCCTAGAAATAGTGGAAAATCACTTAGAGGCACCATAGGTTTTTGAAACATTTTGTCTGGGTTCTCGAGGTTGTGCTGCACTAAGGAGCACTAGGCGAACCCAAGGCAGTCTCCTCGAGATATGCCTAACCTCCCCAGTAGGATCGCCAAATGGATAAGGTCTTACGCCCGGAAAATATGCAAATAATTGCACCTATCTCTAGCTATTTGGGTGCTCTTTCTCATAACTTGCCAAGTTTATTTTATCCACAAGCCACAATTAAGCCCAAATTGACTCATTGTTCTGATTCCCCTAGCTAAATTGCCATATGAATCCAAGCTCACTGGTCCTCCTAAAGCCCTTTTTATGTTTCCATCTCACTTGAGTATGATTATTTCCGCAAGGTTTTCTTGCTTATACTAGTGTATGCTTTCTCAGAAAAGCTCCATCCACTCGTTGGATTTCTTATGTAGACCTCTCACACTCACTTTCTCGGGTTCCCTCACTTCTCCCCTTTTTCTCTCGTAAAGTCTCTTAGCTTTCTTTCTCGTACACTCGAGACCACAATTTTTGTGCTTTGCTTCTCTTGCTCAACCCACCTTTCCTTCCCTTGTTTCCTTGATCAAACACAACTTTTTCTCACTCAGCTTTACCTTATCCCTCAGCCTCACTATCTTCTTACTCTCTTTCAATCCAACTCCCTCATTCTCACTCTCAAAGAATCTCACTCAAACACACAAACTCTCTCACACACTCATACGATCTCATACTCTGATACAAACACTCAACTAGGACCTCACTCACACACTCCTTTCACTCTTATTCTCTTACGCCCACAAATTTTCTCACCCTCTACTTCCCTCTTTCCCTTTTTCACACACACTTTCTCCCGCATTCTATTGCACTCTTCCTCTATTACTCTCACTTACACACATATACCCACTCATGCACTTACACATACACATTCGCACACTCTTTCTCCTTACCTCTCTGCCACCAACAACAACCATCAACTTTGATCGGGAAAAGGATTTAAGAAAATAGAGGGGAAATCCAATATGCTATGTAGAGTACAAAATGCCTCTTATGTAATTTTTCTACACTTTTTGTCAAAGGCCTATTTCATCCTCTCTATCCCATTGTTGGAGCTATTCACACACATTGTGTGCTCGCCTATGAGAACAACCGCATAGACACCTCCAAGAAGTAACTTTGTTTTACAATCTCATGAAGAACTCAAGGTCACTCTGAATTGGGTTTCTTGAAGGGAAGGTATCTCTCTTTTTTTCTCTGTTTCATTTTTTTTTTATTCCTTACTTTTATTTTCCCCTTGCTTTTCTAGCACACACGAAGCAGCCTTCTTTCGATCCCTTCCCCCCGATTTATGCTCCTTCCGAACCTCTAAGAGAAGTGACTCCCTCTCCCTTGAATGCAGCTGGAGATGCCCTCTTCTCCCTGTTACTTGCACACTCCGCATAAAAGCAAGACTTCCCTCTGGAAGCCCTCGAGATGGCGATGTGACTTTGGCTGCAGAGCTCACAACAACGCTTTCAAGTCGCCCTCCTCTCAGATGCGAAGTGCACCTGCACAACCACCAAAAGACACGCAACCCCTAAACTCCCCCCACCCCCAACTCTTAGTCGGAGAGAGAGAGACCATGAGCAAACATTGACACAATGCGATAACCAAAAATGCCTTCTCCTCTAGCAATGTGCAAGCCTGGTATGCAAAGGTAGTCCAAAGTATCCCCCTAGTTGGCAAAATCAAAATTTGGGATCAATCCATGAGGTTAAAAGATAAACTCCAGACACGAGAAGACAATTCCCAAAAATGGACACTCAAAAAAAATAACTCTTGATGCTACAACTAGTGACAGACTTGAAGATTCTTATTAAACAAAAGGCTTCATCTACAATTTAAAACTCTGCACTCGATCATGACGAGATCATTATGGCATTGTTAAAAATTCAAAGATGCTACACATGATCTGTTAGTACTCAATGCCTACTTAAAGATTAATGCAAACATGTTTACCTGAAGTTTGGAATATCCAACTCTCCACCAAACTGATTCAGCAAAATCCATGTCAAAAAATCTTTCAAGTACCTCAGGGATGACAACACCAAGAGCAGCCAACATTGCCCATCGAGCATGGAGTATTTCCCATTCCTTTCCACCTAAATTTTCTCTCACTTTCTTTCTCCTCTACCTCGCTCTTTTCTCTTTACTCATCAATCAGATCCACTTCTCATCCTTCAGCAGTCCATTCACTTTAGTTTGAAGATGGTTGATCATGCATGGATATCCACAAGAATCTCTCAAATCTAACCTTGGATTACCTAAAAAAACTGCTCATCATCAATGTGATTCAAGACTTCATGAGTTAATGCACAAACTAAGAGTCAAGTGCACAACTCCCACAAGGTGGGCAATCAAACAAGATAGTTAGTATGATTAGATCTCTGAAGTCAAAGTCTTCTACAGATACGCAACAAACTAAATTTCAGCCAAACTTGAGCTTTGATTTGACATGCTTCATCACGAGTCCACATCAGCCCATATCCCCAAGACACATATACACATTCCCATCCGAGCATCATGCTCTCTCCTCTCTTCTATCCCCCCTCGAGAGAGGAATCTTCTTTTTCTTTTTTTTTTCCCCTTTTTTTTTTAAATAATAATTTACACGCGATACACAACGCTAGCCCTATACGAAACCGACGTCAGCTCGTGGCTTTGACCACCCGGCCAAAGTGACTCCACCCGCCTATCGGCCCACATAGGCGCATAGCCACATACATGTCGAGCCTACAGCAAAACTAACATCAGCTCATGGCCTTGATCACCCGATCAAGGTTGTTCCACCCGCCTACTAGCCCACTGCAACGCACCGACAACACACACACATACACAATTATTTCTTTCTTTTTTTTTCTTTTTTTTTTTTTTCCAATTCCAAAGTCTCGAGAATTAAGAGACAGAAGAAAGGCCTTTGTGTCCCAACCAGCCCAACACATCACATACATGTATCCCGCCATGGACATCTTGATCAAGCATATCATCTCTCTATCGCTACTCGAGCTAAAATCTAGCCACTACACTCTATGGTCAACTCTTTCTCTTAATGCCCGCACATACTAACCATCTCATCAATTGCAACCTCAGAAAGTGTCACCTGGTCTCCTACATTTGCAACACAACTTGATCTGTCTATCATCACACCTCAGACTTTCAATTCTAATGAAGTCAACCCTGGTTAGACCTAAGCTATCTTTGCCAATGGCATACCTAGTCAAACACATACTACCATGAATCCACTTTTCTTTTTCTTTCAAGTTCTTCACTCAATCTCTTCCGATTCATAAGATTTTCACTCTCTAAATGAACTCTTCCCTCCACTTGTATTCATTCTCGATCTTTTCTAATGCTTGCTCTCTTTTTCTTTTTTCATCTACTCTCATCTCTTCGACTCATATTTGACCACCTCAATCATCACCTCATCATCATCGCTTCTTCCTTTATTCCTCCCAACAGGACATTGGCTTCCAAACACTAGATAGGATCCCACCCCTTTCAAGCTTCATCTCTCCCTTCTTCAAACCACCCCTTGTCCTAACTTCTCCTCGAATCAACCCCGTTCCAAACCTTCTCCAAAACCGCACCTACAAAAGAATCATCGCCTCAAAAGCAGCTCATATCCATACCTTCAACTCGATCCATCCTCCTCTAGTGTTGCAACATCGACATGCCACCTAGGACAAGGCACAGTCATCAACTGATTATCAATATCCTTCATCCTCTCTTTATTTGCACTCGACATTCTAACATTCGTATCATTTCACCTTCCCCAGCTCATAAGTCCCTACAAATGTGCATCTTTTTCAAAATGAGCATCTTCTTCAAAACACGGGTTCATACGACACAACCACATAGTTCCCAATGTCTTCTTCTCTAAGTCGCTAACCCCATCATGCAAATCATAACATTTTTGTTCACGTTTTTCTATACCCTTACATTCTCTCTCTATCTCTTTGTACAAAGCATTCATCTGTTTTGAAAATTTACCTTTTCGTACCACCCCTTCATCTATTGTGAGAGCATCTCCCCGACTAATTTCTACGTCACATTTCCTTACACATTCATGCTCATTATGATCCATTTGCTCAACAAGAATCTTTGAACTCCCTTTTCTTTTCTCACTTCCATCACCTAATTTTCCTTTACAATCTTTTCTAGAGTCTTTAGCTTCGGTTTTCTTGGGGATATTCTTCCTTGATGGTTCTATCATATTTACCTTGCTAACCTTGACTTCTTGGGTAATTTTCCTTTTAATCTCACTTCCACCTCCCTTTCTTTTTTGACTCCCACACACTCGATCTCTATTAACTTCTTCTCTAGATCTTGATTCGTTCTTAGTCCTACATTCCTTCGACTCAACATGTCGAGAACCCAATTTCTCTCCTTTTTCTTTTGATGCTACCTTTTCTATTTTTGTCCTTTCCCAAATTTGTACCTTTTCCATCAACACTTCAACTTTTCGTTCTAATTCTTTGCGTTTCTCTGTTTCACTCACTATTTTCTCTCTTTGGATTTTTCGATCAATTTCCCATCTCTTGATCAACTCTCGAAATCCTTCATTTTCCTCCACTAATTGATCTATCCTTTTATTTTCCTTATCCCTTATGTCTTGTGTATCCTTAAACCACTCATGAGCCACTCTCTCTACTTCCTTCACTTTTTCTTCTTGTTGTAACCTAAGCTCTTTTTCTTGTGCCAACTCACTCTCTAGGTGAGAAATTACATCTCTTAGCTTCTCCACGTCTTGTTCTAATTGTTGGACTTTGCACGCAAACCCGACATCTTCTTGAGAGTCACATTCCACTGCATCAAGAATTTTAGGCAATATGATTGCATTATTCTTGTGTCCATCTTTCTCCCTTGCAAGTATGGGTCCTTGCTTCTTGAGCTTCCCATCTTCACGCATTCTATCTTCGCATAGGCTTGCTTGACCTCGAGGTACCACTCCTACCTCAGGAACATCTTGGTTAACAATAATCTTTCTTCGTGGCTTTGATTGCACTTTGCATCTACACTCCTTAGGAAATTCAACTCTCATAAAGTTTGGACTAAGACAAGGGCTTGTCGATACATCACCATTAGTAGATTTTGACACATTTGTACTGTTCTCATCCTTAAGATGATCCTTTATCCTATCATATCTATTCATAAGTGCATCACTCCTCGATCCTTGTAAACTTGGGAATTCTCTAGCCATATGTCCCCTTTGATTGCAAGTCCAACAGACTAATCCCCTTGAGTCAAATTGCATTTTTTGTATATGTGGTCGTGGATTCCAGTTCATCCTTCTTTTCAGTATTTCATCTTCTTGATGGGCTTGAAGTACACCACCATTCCAATCATTTGCACCACACATCCTCTTTCTTTGCCATTCACCATTTGGTTGTAGTGTACTCGATTCTTGAGAACACTCGAATGCTCTCACATTCATAGACAAGCAATTTGGATTGACTCTTGCAAATGTATCAGCTTTTAGCTTGTCTAAGAGCTCAACTCCCTTCTTCTCATTGACATCAACAAACATAGTGCTCTCTTGGTTTTCTTCTATGCTTCTTGTGTGTGGACTCAATTTATCTCTATGCAATCGAAGCACACATTGGACCTCTTCCCAGATCCTCGCCTCATGCTTTGCCTCTTCTACACTAGTCGGTCTCTTCAATCTAATATATTGTCAACTTTCTCATCATGTAAACCCACAACGAATCGTCTCTTCAAGGTCTCTCTATCAGGTGCACTGTTTCCCAACTTCCTCACAATGGTATCCATTCGATCAATGTATCTATCAATACTCTCGTTGGCCCCTTGTTGTAAGTGGTCCAATTCTTCAGCTAGTCTCTCTTCAAAACCCAAACCCCTAAACTTCCTCAAGAAGTTAGTTTTCAGATCATCGTAAGTTGTTCTCTCGTGCACACCCAAGTTTCCATACCATTCACTTGCATCACCTCTCAAGGTCGCTGGAAAAATACGCAATTTTCTATCCTCATCCACTATCTCGTGCGCACCACAAATTACTTCAAATAATTGAATGTGGGCATCGGGATCCTCATTAAGAGAGCCTAGAAATAGTGGAAAATCACTTAGAGGCACCATAGGTTTTTGAAACATTTTGTCTGGGTTCTCGAGGTTGTGCTGCACTAAGGAGCACTAGGCGAACCCAAGGCAGTCTCCTCGAGATATGCCTAACCTCCCTAGTAGGATCGCCAAATAACTGCACCTATCTCTAGCTATCTGGGTGCTCTTTCTCATAACTTTCCAAGTTTATTTTATCCACAAGCCACAATTAAGCCCAAATTGACTCATTGTTCTGATTCCCCTAGCTAAATTGCCATATGAATCCAAGCTCACTGGTCCTCCTAGAGCCCTTTTTATGTTTCCATCTCACTTGAGTATGATTATTTCCGCAAGGTTTTCTTGCTTATACTAGTGTATGCTTTCTCAGAAAAGCTCCATCCACTCATTGGATTTCTTATGTAGACCTCTCACACTCACTTTCTCGGGTTCCCTCACTTCTCCCCTTTTTCTCTCGTAAAGTCTCTTAGCTTCCTTTCTCGTACACTCGAGACCACAATTTTTGTGCTTCGCTTCTCTTGCTCAACCCACCTTTCCTTCCCTTGTTTCCTTGATCAAACACAACTTTTTCTCACTCAGATTTAGCTTATCCCTCAGCCTCACTATCTTCTTACTCTCTTTCAATCCAACTCCCTCATTCTCACTCTCAAAGAATCTCACTCAAACACACAAACTCTCTCACACACTCATATGATCTCATAATCTGATACAGACACTCAACTAGGACCTCACTCACACACTCCTTTCACTCTTATTCTCTTACACCCACAAATTTTCTCACTCTCTACTTCCCTCTTTCCCTTTTTCACACACACTTTCTCCCACATTCTATTGCACTCTTCCTCTATCACTCTCGCTTACACACATATACCCACTCATGCACTTACTCGTACACATTTGCACACTCTTTCTCCTTACCTCTCTACCACCAACAACAACCATCAACTTTGATCAGGAAAAGGATTTAAGAAAATAGAGGGGAAATGCTATATGCTATGTAGAGTACAAAATGCCTCTTATGTAATTTTTCTACACTTTTTGTCAAAGGCCTATTTCATCCTCTCTATCCCATTGTTGGAGCTATTCACACACATTGTGTGCTCGCCTATGAGAAGAGCGGCATAGACACCTCCAAGAAGTAACTTTGTTTTACAATCTCATGAAGAACTCAAGGTCACTCTAAATTGGGTTTCTTGAAGGGAAGGTATCATTATGCACATTCAACAAGCAAAGTTATGCAGATTCAAGTCTAAAATGAAGGTGCACAGCTAGCATAGCCCATAAAGATGATTTTTATTCAAACAACATTAATTGCAAATATCCTAGAAGACCCTATACATCATACACTCACCCTTTTATGGATATAAAGGAATGACTGTACTAGCAACTTGTAAAGATTTAACACCATATTGGTCACAGAGTTGTTTCCCGCCAAACACAAAGGGAAGAAAAAATTCTAATATTTGAATACCTTGCTGCTAAACTTGCATGGATGTCTGTAAACTCATACTGCAGCAAAACATGTAGTCATCCTCATGTATTTTCTGTAGTTACAATCTTGACAGCATCAGCGCATATGAACTTCATCATCAATTCCTTCCACACTTGCATTAGGAGCAAAATAATCGAGCGCAGTACACATTTATCATCCTGTCAAGTTTGCTTTTGATTCAGCATGCTTTCTTTGTCCTTGCACAATTCACCGTGCGATCATTATCCGTCGAAGTCTTCTCTTTCCATCCTGTCTTAAATCCATGAAGACTCCCACGAAGAAGAGGGTCTGTTCCTTCCTCATGCTTTTTGTCAGAGACCAATCGAGCTCATGGCTATCGAACGGACTTCACTCATCTTTTCTTTTCCAGAATCCAGCATCCAGAGCTGTTGTCCTACCCACAATTCCCTTCATTTGGAGCCCCTTCAAATCTCTTTCTCTGCGTAGTGCCTTCAATACAATCACTTTCCTTTGAGAACCTCATACGTTGTGTCTAAACACACTCACAATTGGCATCACCTACTGCAGCAACAAAGTTTCAAATCTATTTTATGCTCACTCTTGAGAAAAATTTGACTCATACTCTTCAGTTTTGACATAACATCATTCTGTTAGACTCTGCTACCCTTGATACTCTCTCCTCATGCTTTGTACTCTCTTTTGGCAGAAGTCAGGAACTTTTGAGAACTGGGAACTGCTATGGAACTAATGCATAGCTGCTGAACATCATCAAAACAACTCGGTCGTGACCACCCATCAGTTCTACACCCGTGGGCCATCCATTACAATATTGAATGAAGTCATGGCTGCCAGGCTTAGTGGTTGGCAAAAAAATCCCAGAACCCCTTTACACATATTTCAGCTTGAATTGTCACTTGTCACGATAAATCTTCCTGCATGACTTCAAAGAAAGTTACTGGCCCTCATCCATGGGTCCTCTAAAAGCAATTTTGACTGATCTGAAACCTCAATCAAATGTTGTAGCAGGTCTCTTGCAGCAAAAGTAATGGTACCATCTGCGATGCCTCCAAGGATATCTACTATCAGGTGGCCCTATCTTTGCAGGGCTTCATTCGATTCAGATGCCAACATTGGAACTGCGAATGATCTTGTACTGGTACTACTTTCTAAACACAAGGACAAATTTCCAAAGTGGGGGATTTGTGATACCATCACAGAATAAGAAAGCATTCCAGAAAATGCAATCGGCTCACAGAAACTGCTTGATGTGTGATCTTCATCTTCTGAGTGATGTGAAGCTTCATTACTCAGCAATCGAATCCCTTTTGACACAACTCCCAAGAGCTTCAACCGCAGCGAGCTTCAGACGCCTCTCAAATCTACCCATCTTCTTGCGTGCATCTGCTCTTCTAATCCCCCTGGAAGAAAAGTTCCCCCTATTCTTTGCCGACACTTGCACACGGAACCCCCCAAAAAATCTCCTCCACTTCTGCAATTGGCTGCCCAAAAAACAACGCGAATCCCTCCTTTTATAGACTTTCAATCCTACTCTCCTTGTTGCTTAATCCTGTTTGTCTCATGTCTTCTCAACATGTGCAAGTTGCAACAAGCAAAGTTAGACAAAACTTCCTCTGTTGTCTATAAAGATCACACATATGGGTGTTACTTCTCGCTTTGGCTGGATTCCCTTTATCCAATATAAAACCTGATGCCCAAATGGACAACAAACTTTTGCCCCCACATATCTGCCTTCGACGAACTGTAGCCCCTTCTGTACCTGCCCATACGTGGAAACATACCAAGAAAACTCTAGGCCCCCTGATCAGCGCTGGCTTGTCCTTTGTCCCCCTTTCAGAGTATCCTTTTCTTCCAAGACTTCTGCCTCTATGCACCCGAAAAGAGAAAAAAATAGCCACCCCTTTTCCCTAATTGGACGCTCTGGTAGCCCTCAAAACCCAACACCTGGAGAAGCTTACCCTCGTTACCTCTCCTCGACCCGCTCTGTATATGCAGAGAAGACTCAGATGGGTTTCCAACAACCGAACATATATTAGACCCCCTTCATTTTCAAAATGTTGGACAACGCTGAGCTGCTGCAAATCCCCCAGGAATGACCTCTCCCTCCTCTTTCACATGTGCTGAGTGCGCAATATCCCCCTCATTCTCCTTCTTCCCCTACCACCTGTACACACAGAAAAAAAACCAAAAAACGAAAGAAAAAAATCCGAGAGAGCGAGCATGTGAGACCCGGGGACACTGAGAGAGAGCGAGAGAGAGAGAGAGAGGAAAAGAGTGGGGAGCCGAAAAAATTTTTCTTCCTTTTCTTTTTGCCCCACTAACCCACTCCCCCCTGACACCCCACTCCCCCCTCACTTATGCACGTGCACACTTTTTCTCTTTTTTATTCGTTCCTTTTTTTTTAAATACATTTTTTTCATTCTTTTTTTTTTACCTTTTCCAGTATTTTTTCTTAGTGTGCGATTTCTTCTTTCTCTTTTTTTCTCTGTTTCATTTTTTTTATTCCATACTTTTATTTTCCCCTTGCTTTTCTAGCACACACGAAGCAGCCTTCTTTTGATCCATTCCCCCCGATTTATGCTCCTTCCGAACCTCTAAGAGAAGTGACTCCCTCTCCCTCGAATGCAGCTGGAGATGCCCTCTTCTCCCTGTTACCTGCACACTCCGCATAAAAGCAAGACTTCCCTCTGGAAGCCCTCGAGATGGTGATGTGACTTCGGCTGCAGAGCTCACAACAACGCTTTCCAGTCGCCCTCCTCTCAGATGCGAAGTGCACCTGCACAACCACCAAAAGACACGCAGCCCCTAAACTCCCCCCACCCCCAACTCTTAGTCAGAGAGAGAGAGACCATGATAAAAAATTGACACAATGCGATAACCAAAAATGCCTTCTCCTCCAGCAATGTGCAAGCCTGGTATGCAAAGATAGTCCAAAGTATCCTCCTAGTTGGCAAAATCAAAATTTGGGATCAATCCATGAGGTTAAAAGATAAACTCCAGACACGAGAAGACAATTCCCAAAAATGGACACTCAAAAAAAATAACTCTTGATGCTACAACTAGTGACAGACTTGAAGATTCTTATTAAACAAAAGGCTTCATCTACAATTTAAAACTCTGCACTCGATCATGACGAGATCATTATGGCATTGTTAAAAATTCAAAGATGCTACACATGATCTGTTAGTAATCAATGCCTACTTAAAGATTAATGCAAACATATTTACCTGAAGTTTGGAATATCCAACTCTCCACCAAACTGATTCAGCAAAATCGATGTCAAAAAATCTTTCAAGTACCTCAGGGATGACAACACCAAGAGCATCCAACATTGCCCATCGAGCATGGAGTATTTCAAAACTTGCAAATATGGAAAGATTCCTTCTCATTGCCTGAGACGTCCCAATGATTTGTTCTTGGATCGTTCATAATTTTGTTTGCTTCACATGCTCATTGCTCGCGTTGTACTGCTCCATGAGATGATCTCAGAGATAGCCTGCACACCTTCTTCCCTTCTCCAGAATAGCCAGCCCCCTAGAGATAGATGTCTGGATAATTCTACATCTCCAATGCAAAATCTCCTGAAATCAAACAGTTACTTTACAAAACAAAAGTATGTTGGTGCAAAAAAAACAACAATATATACAGCTAACATACTCCCCTCCACTTATTTGCGACGTCATCCTCGAGGAGCATTGTGCACAGCTCTCATGTTCCTAGCTCTCATGTTCCTACAAAAGAAGACATTTCCTTCATATGCACAAAAACCGATTTAATCAACCTTACCTTTGTCGACTATCGGTTCCCTCTTGGCAACTCCGGAGAAAATCTGCTTTCTCAAAAAAAATCTATTACTCAACAAAAACATTAGTAATACCAAAAACCATGAGCCAATAAGTCACCACACAACAATGATCATGCAAATCAAAATAATGGGTCAATGCACACATGCTTCTATTGTGTTTTTCCATTTTTATCCTACCATCGACCTGTCCAATCTTCGTAATCAACTTCTCCATGGTTCACATCTTCTTTTTCCTTGCTTTTGTATTTCGGTCATATTTCCCATTCCTTTCCACCTAAATTTTCTCTCACTTTCTTTCTCCTCTACCTCGCTCTTTTCTCTTTACTCATCAATCAGATCCACTTCTCATCCTTCAGCAGTCCATTCACTTTAGTTTGAAGATGGTTGATCATGCATGCATATCCACAAGAATCTCTCAAATCTAACCTTGGATTACCTAAAAAAACTGCTCATCATCAATGTGATTCAAGACTTCACGAGTTAATGCACAAACTAAGAGTCAAGTGCACAACTCCCACAAGGTGGGCAATCAAACAAGATAGTTAGTATGATTAGATCTCTCAAGTCAAAGTCTTCTACAGATACGCAACGAACTAAATTTCAGCCAAGCTTGAGCTTTGATTTGACATGCTTCATCACGAGTCCACATCAGCCCATATCCCCAAGACACATATACACATTCCCATCCGAGCATCATGCTCTCTCCTCTCTTCTATCCCCCCTCGAGAGAGGAATCTTCTTTTTCTTTTTTTTCCCCGTTTTTTTTTAAATAATAATTTACACGCGATACACAACGGTAGCCCTATACAAAACCGACGTCAGCTCGTGGCTTTGACCACCCGGCCAAAGTGACTCCATCCGCCTATCGGCCCACATAGGCGCATAGCCACATACATGTCGAGCCTACAGCAAAACTAACATCAGCTCGTGGCCTTGATCACCCGATCAAGGTTGTTCCACCCGCCTACTAGCCCACTGCAGCGCACCGACAACACACACACATACACAATTATTTCTTTCTTTTTTTTCTTTTTTCCCTTTTTTTTTTTTTCCAATTCCAAAGTCTCGAGAATTAGGAGACAAAAGAAAGGCCTTTGTGTCCCAACTAGCCCAACACATCACATACATGTATCCCCCCATGGACATCTTGATGAAGCATATCATCTCTCTGCCGCTACTCGAGCTAAAATCTAGCCATTACACTCTATGGTCAACTCTTTATCTTAATGCCCGCACATACTAACCATCTCATCAATTGCAACCTCAGAAAGTGTCACCTGGTCTCCTACATTTGCAACACAACTCGATCTGTCTATCATCACACCTCAGACTTGCAATTCTAATGAAGTCAACCATGGTTAGACCTAAGCTATCTTTGCCAATGGCATACCTAGTCAAACACATACTACCATGAATCCACTTTTCTTTTTCTCTCAAGTTCTTCACTCAATCTCCTCTGATTCATAAGATTTTCACTCTCTAAATGAACTCTTCCCTCCACTTGTATTCGTTCTCGATCTTTTCTAATGCTTGCTCTCTTTTTTTTTTTCATCTACTCTCATCTCTTCGACTCATATTTGACCACCTCAATCATCACCTCATCATCATCGCTTCTTCCTTTATTCCTCCCAACAGGACATTGGCTTCCAAACACTAGATAGGATCCCACCCCTTTCAAGCTTCATCTCTCCCTTCTTCAAACCACCCCTTGTCCTAACTTCTCCTCGAATCCACCCCGTTCCAAACCTTCTTCAAAACCACACCTACAAAAGAATCATCGCCTCAAAAGAAGCTCATATCCATACCTTCAACTCGATCCATCCTCCTCTAGTGTTGCAACATTGACATGCCACTGAGGACAAGGCACAGTCATCAACTGATTATCAATATCCTTCATCCTCTCTTTATTTGCACTCAACATTCTAACATTCGTATCATTTCACCTTCGCCAGCTCGTAAGTCCCTACAAATGTGCATCTTTTTCAAAATGAGCATCTTCTTCAAAACACGGGTTCATACGACACAACCACATAGTTCCCAATGTCTTCTTCTCTAAGTCGCTAACCCCATCATGCAAATCATAACATTTTTGTTCACGTTTTTCTATATCCTTACATTCTCTCTCTATCTCTTCGTACAAAGCATTCATCTGTTTTGAAAATTTACCTTTTCGTACCACCCTTCATCTATTGTGAGAGCATCTCCCCGACTAATTTCTACGTCACATTTCCTTACACATTCATGCTCATTATGATCCATTTGCTCAACAAGAATCTTTGAACTCCCTTTTCTTTTCTCGCTTCCATCACCTAATTTTCCTTTACAATCTTTTCTAGAGTCTTTAGCTTCGGTTTTCTTGGGGATATTCTTC
The DNA here is from genome assembly GCA_020310875.1 of Ceratopteris richardii. NCBI lineage: Eukaryota > Viridiplantae > Streptophyta > Polypodiopsida > Polypodiales > Pteridaceae > Ceratopteris > Ceratopteris richardii. Next base: position 107,195,317 of record CM035428.1, on the reverse strand, counting down.
CTTGATGGTTCTATCATATTTACCTTGCTAACCTTGACTTCTTGGGTAATTTTCCTTTTAATCTCACTTCCACCTCCCTTTCTTTTTTGACACCCACACACTCGATCTCTATTAACTTCTTCTCTAGATCTTGATTCGTTCTTAGTCCTACATTCCTTCGACTCAACATGTCGAGAACCCAATTTCTCTCCTTTTTCTTTTGATGCTACCTTTTCTATTTTTGTCCTTTCCCAAATTTGTACCTTTTCCATCAACACTTCAACTTTTCGTTCTAATTCTTTGCGTTTCTCTGTTTCACTCACTATTTTCTCTCTTTGGATTTTTCGATCAATTTTCCATCTCTTGATCAACTCTCGAAATCCTTCATTTTCCTGCACTAATTGATCTATCCTTTTATTTTCCTTATCCCTTATGTCTTGTGTATCCTTAAACCACTCATGAGCCACTCTCTCTACTTCCTTCACTTTTTCTTCTTGTTGTAACCTAAGCTCTTTTTCTTGTGCCAACTCACTCTCTAGGTGAGAAATTACATCTCTTAGCTTCTCCACGTCATGTTCTAATTGTTGGACTTTGCATGCAAACCCGACATCTTCTTGAGAGTCACATTCCACTGCATCAACAATTTTAGGCATTATGATCGCATTATTCTTGTGTCCATCTTTCTCCCTTCCAAGTATGGGTCCTTGCTTCTTGAGCTTCCCATCTTCACGCATTCTTTCTTCGCATAGGCTTGCTTGAGCTCGAGGTACCACTCCTACCTCAGGAACATCCTGGTTAACACTAATTTTTCTTCGTGGCTTTGATTGCACTTTGCATCTACACTCCTTAGGAAATTCAACTCTCATAAAGTTTGGACTAAGACAAGGGCTTGTGGATACATCACCATTAGTGGATTTTGACACATTTGTACTGTTCTCATCCTTAAGATGATCCTTTATCCTATCATATCTATTCATAAGTGCATCACTCCTCGATCCTTGTAACCTTGGGCATTCTCTAGCCATATGTCCCCTTTGATTGCAAGTCCATCATACTAATCCCCTTGAGTCGAATTGCACTTTTTGTATATGTGGTCGTGGATTCCAGTTCATCCTTCTTTTCAGTATTTCATCTTCTTGATGGGCTTGAAGTACACCACCATTCCAATCATTTGCACCACACATCCTCTTTCTTTGCCATTCACCATTTGGTTGTAGTGTACTCGATTCTTGAGAACACTCGAATGCTCTCACATTCATAGAAAAGCAATTGGGATTGACTCTTGCAAATGTATCAGCTTTTAGCTTGTCTAAGAGCTCAACTCCCTTCTTCTCATTGACATCAACAAACATAGTGCTCTCTTGGTTTTCTTCTATGCTTCTTGTGTGTGGACTCAATTTATCTCTATGCAATCGAAGCACACATTGGACCTCTTCCCAGATCCTCGCCTCATGCTTTGCCTCTTCTACACTAGTCGGTCTCTTCAATCTAATATATTGTTCAACTTTCTCATCATGTAAACCCACAACAAATCGTCTCTTCAAGGTCTCTCTATCAGGTGCACTGTTTCCCAACTTCCTCACAATGGTATCTATTCGATCAATGTATCTATCAATACTCTCGTTGGCCCCTTGTCGTAAGTGGTCCAATTCTTCAGCTAGTCTCTCTTCAAAACCCAAACCCCTAAACTTCCTCAAGAAGGTAGTTTTCATATCATCGTAAGTTGTTCTCTCGTGCACACCCAAGTTTCCATACCATTCACTTGCATCACCTCTCAAGGTCGCTGGAAAAATACGCAATTTTCTATCCTCATCCACTATCTCGTGCGCACCACAAATTACTTCAAATAATTGAATGTGGGCATCGGGATCCTCATTAAGAGAGCCAAAAAATAGTGGAAAATCACTTAGAGACACCATAGGTTTTTGAAACATTTTGTCTGGGTTCTCGAGGTTGTGCTGCACTAAGGAGCACTAGGCAAACCCAAGGCAGTCTCCTCGAGATATGCCTAACCTCCCTAGTAGGATCGCCAAAGGGATAAGGTCTTACGCCTAGAAAATATGCAAATAACTGCACCTATCTCTAGCTATCTGGGTGCTCTTTCTCATAACTTGCCAAGTTTATTTAATCCACAAGCCACAATTAAGCCCAAATTGACTCATTGTTCTGATTCCCCTAGCTAAATTGCCATATGAATCCAAGCTCACTGGTCCTCCTAAAGCCCTTTTTATGTTTCCATCTCACTTGAGTATGATTATTTCCGCAAGGTTTTCTTGCTTATACTAGTGTATGCTTTCTCAGAAAAGCTCCATCCACTCGTTGGATTTCTTATGTAGACCTCTCACACTCACTTTCTCGGGTTCCCTCACTTCTCCCCTTTTTCTCTCCTAAAGTCTCTTAGCTTCCTTTCTCGTACACTCGAGACCACAATTTTTGTGCTTCGCTTCTCTTTCTCAACCCACCTTTCCTTCCCTTGTTTCCTTGATCAAACACAACTTTTTCTCACTCAGCTTTACTTTATCCCTCAACCTCACTATCTTCTTACTCTCTTTCAATCCAACTCCCTCATTCTCACTCTCAAAGAATCTCACTCAAACACACAAACTCTCTCACACACTCATACGATCTCATAATATGATACAGACACTCAACTAGGACCTCACTCACACACTCCTTTCACTCTTATTCTCTTACACCCACAAATTTTCTCACTCTCTACTTCCCTCTTTCCCTTTTTCACACACACTTTCTCCCACATTCTATTGCACTCTTCCTCTATCACTCTCGCTTACACACAAATACCCACTCATGCACTTACACGTACACATTCGCACACTCTTTCTCCTTACCTCTCTACCACCAACAACAACCATCAACTTTGGTCAGGAAAAGGATTTAAGAAAATAGAGGGGAAATGCAATATGCTATGTAGAGTACAAAATGCCTCTTATGTAATTTTTCTACACTTTTTGTCAAAGGCCTATTTCATCCTCTCTATACCATTGTTGGAGCTATTCACACACATTGTGTGCTCGCCTATGAGAAGAGCGGCATAGAAACCTCCAAGAAGTAACTTTGTTTTACAATCTCATGAAGAACTCAAGGTCACTCTGAATTGGGTTTCTTGAAGGGAAGGTATCATTATGCACATTCAATAAGCAAAGTTATGCAGATTCAAGTCTAAAATGAAGGTGCACAACTAGCATAGCCCATAAAGATGATTTTTATTCAAACAAAATTCATTGCAAATATCCTAGAAGACCCTATACATCATACACTCACCCTTTTATGGATATAAAGGAATGATTGTACTAGCAAGTTGTAAAGATTTAACACCATATTGGTCACAGAGTTGTTTCCTGCCGAACACAAAAGGAAGAAAAAAATTCTAATATTAGAATAACTTGGTGCTAAACTTGCATGGATGTCTGTAAACTCATACTGCAGCAAAACATGTAGTTGTCCTCATGTATTTTCTGTAGTTACAATCTTGACAGCATCAGCGCATACGAACTTCATCATCAATTCCTTCCACACTTGCATTAGGAGCAAAATAATCGAGCGCAATACACATTTGTCATCCTGTCAAGTTTGCTTTTGATTCAGCATGCTTTCTTTATCCTTGCACAATTCATCGTGCGATCATTATCCGTCGAAGTCTTCTCTTTCCATCCTGTCTTAAATCCATGAAGACTCCCACGAAGAAGAGGGTTCGTTCCTTCCTCATGCTTTTTGTCAGAGACCAATTGAGCTCATGGCTATCGAGCGGTCTTCACTCATCTTTTCTTTTCCAGAATCCAGCATCCAGAGCTGTTGTCCTGCCCACAATTCCCTTCATTTGGAGCCCCTTCAAATCTCTTTCTGTGCGTAGTGTCTTCAATACAATCACTTTCCTTTGAGAACCTCATACGTTGTGTCTAAACACATTCACAATTGGCATCACCTACTGTAGCAACAAAGATTCAAATCTATTTTATGCTCACTCTTGAGAACAATTTGACTCATACTCTTCAGTTTTGACATAACATCATTCTGTTAGACTCTGCTAGCCATGATACTCTCTCCTCATGCTTTGTACTCTCTTTTGGCAGAAGTCAGGAACTTCTGAGAACTGGGAACTGCTATGGAACTAATGCATAGCTGCTGAACATCATCAAAACAACTCGGTCGTGACCACCCATCAGTTCTACACCCGTGGGCCGTCCATTACAATATTGAATGAAGTCATGGCTGTCAGGCTTAGTGGTTGGTAGAAAAATCCCGGAACCCCTTTACATATATTTCAGCTTGAATTGTCACTTGTCACAATAAATCTTCCTGTGTGACTTCAAAGAAAGTTACTGGCCCTCATCCATGGGTCCTCTAAAAGCAATTTTGACTAATCTGAAACCTCAATCAAATGTTGTAGCAGGTCTCTTGCAGCAAAAGTAATGGTACCATTTGCGATGCCTCCAAGGATATCTACTATCAGGTGGCCCTATCTTTGCAGGGCTTCATTCGATTCAAATGCCAACATTGGAACCGTGAATGATCTTGTACTGGTACTACTTTCTAAACACAAGGACAAATTTCCAAAGTGGGGGATTTGTGATACCATCACAGAATAAGAAAGCATCCCAGAAAATGCAATTGGCTCACAGAAACTGCTTGATGTGTGATCTTCATCTTCTGAGTGATGTGAAGCTTCATTACTCAGCAATCGAATCCCTTTTGACACAACTCCCAAGAGCTTCAACTGCAGCGAGCTTAAAACGCCTCTCAAATCTGCCCATCTTCTTGCGTGCATCTGCTCTTCTAATCCCCCTGGAAGAGAAGTTCCCCCTATTCTTTGTCGACACTTGCACACGGAAACCCCCAAAAAATCTCCTCCACTTCTGCAACTGGCTGCCCAAAAAACAACGCGAATCCCTCCTTTTATAGACTTTCAATCCTACTCTCCTTGTTGCTTAATCTTGTTTGTCTCATGTCTTCTCAACATGTGCAAGTTGAAACAAGCAAAGTTAGATAAAACTTCCTCTACTGTCTATAAAGATCACACATATGGGTGTTACTTCTCGCTTTGGCTGGATTCCCTTTATCCAATATAAAACCTGACGCCCAAATGGACAACAAACTTTTGCCCCCACATATCTACCTTCGAGGAACTGTAGCCCCTTCTGTACCTGCCCATACGTGGAAACATACCAAGAAAACTCTAGGCCCCCTGATCAGCGTTGGCTTGTCCTTTGTCCCCCTTTCAGAGTATCCTTTTCTTCCAAGACTTCTGCCTCTATGCACCCAAAAAGAGAAAAAAATAGCCACCCCTTTTCCCTAATTGGACGCTCTGAAAGCCCTCAAAACCCAACACCTGGAGAAGCTTACCCTCGTTACCTCTCCTCGACCCGCTCTGTATATGCAGAGAAGACTCAGATGGGTTTCCAACAACCGAACATATATTAGACCCCCTTCATTTTCAAAATGTTGGATAGCGGTGAGCTGCTGGAAATCCCCCAGGAATGACCTCTCCCTCTTCTTTCACATGTGTTGAGTGCGCAATATCCCCCTCATTCTCCTTCTTCCCCTACCACCTGTACACACAGAAAAAAAACCAAAAAATGGAAGAAAAAAATCCGAGAGAGCGAGCATGTGAGACCCGGGGACACCGAGAGAGAGCGAGAGAGAGAGAGAGAGAGGAAAAGAGTGGGGAGCCGAAAATTTTTTTCTTCCTTTTCTTTTTGCCCCACTAACCCACTCCCCCCTGACACCCCACTCCCCCCTCACTTATGCACGTGCACACTTTTTCTCTTTTTTATTCTTCCCTTTTTTTTAATACATTTATTTCATTTATTTTTTTTACCTTTTCCAATAATTTTTTTTAGTGTGCGATTTTTTCTTTCTCTTTTTTTCTCCGTTTCATTTTTTTTATTCCTTACTTTTATTTTCCCCTTGCTTTTCTAGCACACACGAAGCAGCCTTCTTTCGATCCGTTCCCCCTGATTTATGCTCCTTTCGAACCTCTAAGAGAAGTGACTCCCTCTCCCTCGAATGCAGCTGGAGATGCCCTCTTCTCCTTGTTACCTGCACACTCCGCATAAAAGCAAGACTTCCCTCTGGAAGCCCTCGAGATGGCGATGTGAGTTCGGCTACAGAGCTCACAACAACGCTTTCCAGCCACTCTCCTCTCAGATGCGAAGTGCACCTGCACAACCACCAAAAGACACGCAGCCCCTAAACTCCCCCCACCCCCAACTCTTAGTCGGAGAGAGAGAGACCATGAGCAAAAATTGACACAATGCGATAACCAAAAATGCCTTCTCCTCGAGCAATGTGCAAGCTTGGTATGCAAAGGTAGTCCAAAGTATCCCCCTAGTTGGCAAAATCAAAATTTGGGATCAATCCATGAGGTTGAAAGATAAACTCCAGACACGAGAAGACAATTCCCAAAAATGGACACTCAAAAAAAATAACTCTTGATGCTACAACTAGTAACAGACTTGAAGATTCTTATTAAACAAAAGGCTTCATCTACAATTTAAAACTCTGCACTCGATCATGACGAGATCATTATGGCATTGTTAAAAATTCAAAGATGCTACACATGATCTGTTAGTAATCAATGCCTACTTAAAGATTAATGCAAACATATTTACCTGAAGTTTGGAATATCCAACTCTCCACCAAACTGATTCAGCAAAATTGATGTCTAAAAATCTTTCAAGTACCTTAGGGATGACAACACCAAGAGCAGCCAACATTCCCATCGAGCATGGAGTATTTCAAAACTTGCAAATATGGAAAGATTCCTTCTCATTGCTTGAGATGTCCCAATGATTTGTTCTTGGATCGTTCATAATTTTGTTTGCTTCACATGCTCATTGCTCGCGTTGTACTGCTCCATGAGATGATCTCAGAGATAGCCTGCACACCTTCTTCCCTTGTCCAAAATAGCCAGCCCCCTAGAGATAGATGTCTTGAAAATTCTACATCTCCAATGCAAAATCTCCTGAAATCAAACAGTTACTTTACAAAACAAAAGTATGTTGGTGCAAAAAAAACAACAATATATACAGCTAACAACTGAGCAAAAGACCAACAGGTGTGTTGACAAAAATAGCAAGTTTTGTGGCACTAGCTATTTGTGAAGTAGCCTATTCTGATTCAATTGTTTGAGGGATCTATTCCAAAGTACATAGGTAAAAGGGCCTACTATTAAACTCTGAAGTGAAATAAGGTAGATACAAAGCAGGTTTTAGTACTTACCACCTCGCTTCCTTGAGGTATCCATCCATCTCTTCCAACAGTGGTGTGAGAGCAAGTTGAGGTAAATGGGAGATGGTTTCCCTTCTGTTATTGACAAATTGGATAGGAACAATTATCCAGCATGGTCCTTGAGGATGAATACCTATCTACAAGGAAGGAGTCTCTATGGATACATATCAGGAGATGAGGAGATGCCCATATTCAGAAGCAAAGGTCAACCTACAAGAGAGGAGCTTGAAAGACGCGACTCATGGTGTGCCAAAGATGCTTTAGCAAGGTCATATGTACTTAACTCTATTTTTTACTTCCTCCTTCCTCACATTAAGAATTGTAAAACTTCCCAAGAGTTTTGGGATACATTATCTTCATATTTTTCTTCCAACACAAGAGCTAAAAAAAATCAATTGTGGATTGAGTTTACCACTCAAAGGAAGCAACCTAAGTAGAATGTTTTAGAGTATGTGACCAAAGTGAAGGATGTGGTTGATCAATTGGCAAGCATAGGAGAGGAGATTGAAGAGGAGCAAATAGTGAAACAAATAATCAATGGCATCAAGGCAGATGATAAGTGGGAAGCCTTCACAACTGCTATGGACCTTTACATGGAAATGCAAATTCTAGATCTTACCACTCTCATGGGACAATGCTTTACCCATGAATCCAAGCTCAACAAAAGTGGTGAACCATCAAGAGGTAACAATTCTTCTACCATCTACACAGATAAAGGAAAGTCTAAAGATAAAGCGAAGAGCAAGAAAGTTGAAGATGAAGGTACTACTTCTCAAGCTAACTATGCAGGGAGAGGAGGAACCCAAGAGGAAGGGGCAGAGGAGGTAAGCAAGGTAGGGGGAAATCTTTCAACTCTTCCCCATGCAATATATGTGGACTATCTAATCACACAACAGATGAGTGTTATAGGAACTTCAAGAACAAGAGAGGAAGAGAATTTCAAAGAGTTGGCTACTCACAATCAAGAGGAAATTCAACCATAATCAAGGATACAACCATGGCTACAACAACAATTATCAATGAGGATACAAATCAAGAAAAGACTTCAACAATTATACAGAGGATCAAGAAGATTCTCTTCTCATTATGAACATGACTTCAAAACAAGGTATGAATGATGAGCACCTCTTCTATATTGACTCGGGTTGTTCAAACCATGTAGCAAGAAATATAGCTCTTCTTTCTGACCTTGAAGAGCTCAAGCAAAAACACCAAGTGCAGACAGGTGATGACACCAAGCACTCAGTGGTCAAGGTAGGAAATATCAAAACTTCTAATGGAAATAGGAATCTGTTGAGCAGAGTTCTTTATGTACCTACTATCACAAAGAATTTGATGAGTGTTAGACAGAGAGTGGAAAAGGGTTCGCAGGTTAGGTTCAACAAGTATGGAGCTTTCGTGGAGGACCCCCAACATGGATTCAAGAGAAATGCCAAGGGTGAGAAAACAGGTAGATTATTTACATTTGAGCTTGAGGACACTAAAAACATTGCACTTTATAATTACAAGGATCAAACTTTGTTTGAATTAGAGATTTGGCACAAAAGATTAGGGCACATTGGTGAGAGAACCTTGAAGTAGATATGTAGAGATCAATGTGTACTTGGGATACCTAATGTATCCAAGGAACACATGATCTATAAATGTGGTGCTTGTCAGTTTGGTAAATCACACAGGTTACCCTTTACAAAGAAAGGATATATGCATGAGGATTATTTGGAACTTGTCCACACATATATGTGGGGACCAAGCAAGGATCCTTCAATTTCAGGATCAAGGTAGTATGTGTCATTTATTGATGATTTCAGTAGGTGGACTATCTCATATTTCATGAAACATAAGGATGAAGTGTTCAGTTTTTTCAGAAGTATCTTGCACTTGTGGAAAATCAAACAAGAAGAAGTTTAAAGAGGATAAGGTTAGATGGAGGAGGAGAGTAATTCTCCAATGAATTCGATGCATTTTTGCAGGACAGAGCTATCAAAAGGGAGATTACTACTAGGTATACTCCTGAGAAAAATGGAGTAGTAGAGAGGAGGAACAGATTGATTGTGGAAGAAGCTAGATCAATGCTTAACGAAAAGAAATTACCTAATTATTTGTGGGCAGAGAGTGTTTCTACTACCACTTATCTTATTAATAGGTTATCCTCTAAGTCACTTGATGGGATGACCCCATATAAAGCATGGCATGGTAGGGGACCAGTATTTGATCATTGCAAAATATTTGGATGTGTTGCTTATGTGCATGTTCCATCTTGAATCAGAGATAAGTCAGACCCTAAGGCAGAGAAGTGCATGTTCATAGGGTATGATTTAAATCAGAAAGGATATAGGTTTTATAATCCATCCAACAAAAGCTTTATGGTCAGTTGAGATGTTGTGTTTGATGATAATGATTCTTGGTTTGAAAGTGAATGTAGGAAGCTCAAGTTACCATATGACTTGGAAGAAGAATTTCCAAGCCTCACCAAGTAGGAGCCAAGCACAATTGAAGACATCAAAATAGATGATGAGGACACCATCAACTTGGAGGAGTTTGAAGCATGGAAGTCAAAAGGCAAGGCCAAGATGAAGAGGTTGGAGGACATACCTGAATCATCCAACCAAGCAGTAAGGAGATGACAAAGAGAGAGTAAGAAACCAATCAGATATGGGTATGATACTTCATTGGTTACTAAGAATTCTATTTATCTTACTAAGGATTCATCACTTGAAGAACCTTCTTCATATGAAGAAGCAAGTACCAAATCAGAATGGAAGGAAGCTATGGATGAAGAAATAGAAGCACTCCAAGAGTATGACACTTGGGAGCTAGTACCCAAGAAGGCATCTTTGAAGATTGGTTCTAGATGGATTTACAAAATCAAGAGGAACTCAGATGGATCCATAACAGGTATAAAGCTAGACTTGTGGCTAAGGGTTTTGCACAAACATAAGGAGAAAAATATGAAGAAACCTTCTCACCTGTGGTTGAGATGCCAACCATCAGAGTACTAATAAGTGTAGTTGCATCTAAAAATTGGAATATGTACCAACTAGATGTGAAAAATGCCTTTCTAAATGGCTCAATTTTAGAGGAGGCTGTAGCTCAGTGATGAGTAGCACCTCCTTTAATGTCAATCCGGGAAGACGTGAGGATGGTATGAAGACCTCGAGCAAGTGGAAGCACAAGTGCGTGAGTGAGAAGCACACAAACATGCACACACATACACACACACGCGCACACACGGCAAGACAAAGAGTGAGGAGCAATGGAGTTCTTTAGATTACTTTCAAGAAGCTCTTACAAGTTCGTTTCAATTACAATCTAACCTCAAAAATGAGCTCTCTAGCTCTTTTTATAGTTTTTGACTAGGTTTTGGCCCTGTCCAGACCTAGTGTCCGGCCTAGTTAAAAATTAGGTTCCAGGGCCAATTTGAGGGCTTAAACGGAGTCTAAAAATTATGAAAATTGATATGTAGGTACTTCTAAGGCTCCTCAAGCTCAAGGACTCCTTGGCTTGCACAAAATGGAGCTACAAAAATATGAAATGGTATTTACAATGATTGTTAGTGATAAGGATCACTGTTATAAAGATGTTGATTTGGAAATTTTTGAAGGGCCTATCTGCCAGATTTGCGTCGACTGCTTTGTCTACTTACTCCTTCACCTCGCTCTGACTCTCTCCGCTGGCTTCCTTGTCTAGTCACTCCTTGGGTGCCCAAACTGCTCTCAACACCCCCCCCTCTCTCGCGTCTGTCGTCCCTGACAGACTCTTGTTGCTGGGAGTGTTGGATGTAATACTCCACAACCTGAGTGGCAAGCTGATGTTCTTGTATGCGTAGTCCTCTAGCCAAATCTGTCATCATACGATCCCAATCAATTGGTCCTGGAATGTCCGGATGTGGCAAACGTAACTGATCTGCATGGATCGCTTGTTCTACTGCGAATAGGTGTAGCAAATGTGTGGGTCTGGGAATGAAAATTTCCGAATGATATTCCCAGAATCCCGTAGAGAACATTTCCTCAAATGTCTGCTTGAAGCATGCGGGTAAGTACTTTATTCGTGCATGCCAAGCAAAGATTATAGTGACCGAGGGGGTCTGGCTCATGTCGTAGACTAAATCCTTGTTACCTTGAGAGAATCCAGGGGCAGAGATGTATGGAGCTTGTACATTCCGAAAGGTTTTGAAGACAATGATCATGAGCTCGAATATCTTCATACACATTTTCGCTGCTATGTCGGGTACATTATTTAGACGTGTAGACCAGTGCCGAATTGTTGATATCATGTAAGCTACGGTTGGGGTCCCCCGAGGCGGAGCAAAATAAGGATAGTTAACCCAAGCCGAGCATTCTTTATTGTTGCGTACCTTGATTGCAAATGCTTGCCAGGACGTGCGACATACCACTGGGCAATAGCATGGATTATACTTGATATATAATGGCATAGTTGCCCAGGTGCTCATCATCTCTGGGTAATCGGTTAATAGACGTGCACGCCAATTAGGTTGGAAGATCGAGCCAGCACGTGCATCTGTCGGTAAATCCCCTATCTCAAATTGAGTGGCGAATGTGGGCTCCTTCCCTGTATGTCTTTTGACTTCTGCATTATAATCATGTAGTAAGACAAAATAGGGCATGTATTGCGACTCTAATGTTGTGATTAACCGTTGATGAGATAAGTTTTGAAAGTAGGAAGACCGAAGGACAGTTTCTTCCAGATTTGTGAGAGATTGCACTTGCACCGCCACACGATCATCATGTGTCTTACCCACTTTCTCGACCCTTTTGACCCAATCTGGAACTTGAATTTCTAAAGTGTCTTGTCCTTCCTCTGTAGTTCGACCACCGGGTGTCCGCATAGGCTCGTATGGCTCTTCATAGCTGTCATCGACGGGGATTTCCACTACTGTTTCAGGTTCTGGTTCTTCAATGGGCGAGGGTGGCCTTTCATATGGTAAGAGGCGTGCTTGGAGTTCTGCCACCTGTTTCCGGAGGGTCTCTACTTCTTCTTCTGTAGAGTGTTGCAAGATTGCCGGCTCTTGTTGAGCTGTGGGGACACTAGCTATCTGTTTCTTTAGATCTGCACATTCAGTCTCTAACTTTTCATATGATTCCAAGAAATTTGCATGCTCCTCAAGTAAGATGCGAATGTCTTCCGATGGGACTGCTCTATATCTGGTAGGGCTAATGGTGGCTCCTATAGTTCCTTCCATGGCCGCTTCAAAGTTGTCTTGGTTTTGTTGTTGAAGTCTTTTGTTCTCTTCTAGTGCTGCTGCCATATGCTTCCTTAATAGCCCAATGTTGCGTCTGAGTGTAGCATTAGATATCATCTGCGCTTGAAGCACTGTTTCTAGTTCTTTGACTGCTTTGTCATCTACTGTTGAAGTCTTTGATTCCAATTCTGAGTGAGCCTGCTGTAAGGTAGTATGCTCGGTTAGGAGCGTTTGGTAGTCAGCTTCCAGAGTGGTGACCCTAGCTTGCAGACGTTGAGATTCTGCCTGGAGGGCCGTAGTGCGTTCTTCCAATTGATGGTACTCTTGTTGTAGTTGATGTGCACACTGAAGTAATGTGTTGAATGTGCTATTTACATTATGAGATGCAAGGGGAAAAGTTTGAAATGCAGGGGAGGTGGGATTGGGGAGGGGGGTAGTGAATGCTGTGTGTGTCAATGATGTGGTGAGTGGTGAGGTGGGGGGTAAGGGAGGGGGAGATGGTGTAATCGTGGGGAGAGGTGCTGTGGTGGGTGAAATGTCCATTGGGTCAGACAAAGTGATGTGTATTGGGGCTACCATGTAGGTGGGTATGGTAGGTGAAGTGAGTGTGGTGTTCGTGTAAATTGATGTCGTTGCGAACGTCGGGGCAATGTGACGCTGAGACATTGGAGAGCGGATGAACTGCTCCCCAAAGGACGAGTATTGGAGTGGTGAGGTCCGGTTGAAAGAGGTATAGGGGCCAGATGGGAAGTGAGGGTCATGGAATGAAGGTACCCGTATTGGGGGATAGGAAGGGAAACACAGGATGCCTTCGGTGGGTGATGGGTTTCCAACTACACTTGGAATTATGGGATGGCCAGTCATGGGTTCGAAGGATGGAGGGGTTGAAGTGTACAAGGGATTGGTGACGAATGAGAAGAGGGTTTCTTGTGAGGTGGGTTCTCAAAATGAGAATGATGTGAATGAGGATGGGTTGTAAGTGGGGGTAGAGGTGATGGCTGTCGTTTCTTTCATGGTGGGAGGTGGTGGTGGGGTTGGAGAAGGTGGTGATGGAGGATGCTGGGGTGAGATGGGTGATGTCTGAACGAAGGTTTCGGCAGAGAGGTCAGTGGTGGTTATGGGGGTAGCTGTTGTTTCAATGGGTACTTCTTGTTCTGTGACGGGTATCCTGATAGTCTTACCTGCTCGTGGTAACGTGTCAACTCTGTGTTTGTCATACCTTACGGACTGGCGGACTGCCGTGTGGACAGCTTCCGGAACTCCTAAAGATTCTGACACTAATTTGAGGGTGTCAATGAAATGTTGGTCCACCCCTTCATCTGATAGCATTTCTTGCATCAAAGCTTGACCGGATACAAGAGAGAGTTGATGCCTTTCTTGTATTGCTTTGATTGTGTCGTATAACCTTCGTAGTTGAGCTGTATATGCTGGTGCACCTACAAGTTCTGGCACTTCTTGTTGCTCCTCTTGATGCTCTTGATCATAATCCTCCTCATCTTCCTCCTGTTCTTCATCTCCGTCATCCTCTTCATCCACTTCAACTGGTGTGACTGGTGCTTGGGAGGTTGTGGCCTGCGTTTGCACGTTTTCCGCTTGTTGTGCCTCTTCTGCCTCCAGCTCTACATCTTGTAATAATTGTTCGAAATCTTCATTAGTGAGTTCTTCCAACGGTGCACCACTGGGAAATTCAAGATCGGTTGGGATAGGAGGGAATATTAAGGTGGAACCATCGGTGCTACGTCTTGGAAGTCGGAGGGTGAATGGTCTGACTCTTCGAGGTGGAGGAGTGACATCTGGTGTTAGGGTGGCTCCACGTGGTTGAGCACATGGGACTTGGACCGTGCCTCTCATCTTCTTCGAAGGGGGTCCAGTGGATGTCCTACCTCTAAACTGCTCTACACGATTCCACATTAGTGCCCGTTGAATAGGGATGTCATAAGCCAAGCATCTATAAATTATTCTCGTCAGAGCACAGCAACCATATAAAACCTGTTTTCTCGGCCATCGTTTGTGAGCTAGGTGTATCTCATCAATTATCCAATGGGGTAAATTGATGGTGAGGCTCTGTGTCTCTGCCAGATATAAACTGAACCAAATCTTTTTGTGCGGCATAGTGAATCTATCTTGTGCAGGAAAAGCAAAGTGTTGCATGCACATGCGAAGGTGTATTGCAATATTAGGTGTCATGGACACCATGTCCTTGAGTTTGGTGAGACTTCGATTCTTCATGTAATCCGGTACGAGGGTTTCCTTCTCTGTAGGAATATGCATTCCGTGCATATCTAGAGCCTCTCTCACCAAGTTGTTTGATAGCCTGAACCTCTTGAGCTCATTCCCCTTTGTCAGAGATGGGATCAAAAATGAGCTTGCACCTTTTGGGTTCAGGTTTGGAGTCAAGGTGTTGATAAGATAGTAGCATCGCATGAAGTCAGGTTTTGGGAGGCGTGTACTGAAATAGGCACTCAATCCTGCCTTTTCCCATATCGGACGTAGACCTTCTGCATTTTGTAATTTCTCAAATTTTCTTGTAAAGAAATGGTATCTGCCTTGCTTCCCATTGAAGTCCAACTCTGATTCCCATAGGTACGTTCCTTCACCTAAGGGTCCTGCCACCTCGGTAAACCAGTGGGAAGTCTTTCCTACGGGCATGGTGTGGCCACGCGGGGGGTCCGCAATAGGTATGATTTTGACGGCCTGCAATTCTTCTGGTCTTTCATTTGTCTCAGGCAGAACGGGTAAACTGTCTAAATCCACCACTTGCGGGTTTGTTTCTGTGTGAGAGCTAGTTCCTGCTGTCTCAGCCATGTTGAGAACTTCGCAGCTGGTTCTGTGAGAATACATGAATAAATGTTAACATTGCAATGGACACAAAAATGACACCGTGTCCCCGTTACAACATTAACATGAGGTCCGGACGAGGTTAGTAGGTTAATAAGTGCTCGGTGCTGGTGAGTGTAGTTAGGAATTGGATGGACCTACAAGCTAAGCGGAATGATATGATGTGAGAGTGAAGTGGTTAGTAGGTGGTCATGGATTTACAATTGGGGTCCGGGGGTTTGTTACAATTCTTAGGCTGCCAAATGCAGCGGATAGGTTTTGCTCTAGGTTTCGTGGAGACTCTCGAGAGCTTTATAGGCGTGTCGGCTTGAAAGTGAGGCCTTTTAGGGACCCACTTACACGTGATTCTGGTCGTGCGTATTGGCCTTGGTGTGTTCCTGAGTGTTGACAACGAGTGGAGACCGGCTGTGCGAGTGAATGGATCATACTGTATGGGATATGGTCTTGGTGTAGCTATTTGAGCCCGCAAACAAGCCTTAGGCACCCAGATTTGTCTTGATTGTGGTCTAGCCTTCATCGACCTCTTGGTCACCCAAATAGACTTCACGTCAACAGAAGAACTTCTGAAAGACTTCTTATTGTTGTTGTGTTGTTGGTTACTAATAAGAGGCCTTGCCCGTGTGGTTGGCTTGAGTGCAACCGGGTATTCGCCTTTCCTCACCCACACTTGTTTCACTAGCTGAGACATTTTGCTGCGCGGGTACTTTTGATCTCCGAGATAGGTAGTACTCTGCTTCATCTGCCTTTGATCCATCTTTGGTTGCTGCCTCCCTCTGGCCTTTGGAAAAGAAGGGGGTTCCGTTGCTCTCCTGACTTCTTTTGTGCGAACATCATTCCTCTGCAACACATAGTTTTGGACAAGAACAGCATGATCGTCTTCATGTGTACTCCTGGAAGGACCAGGAGTTTGTGCCTTTCCTAGTGCCTTGAGTGCTCCGTTATCTAACTCTACCGTAATTTGACTATGATTGACCCAAACCTGAAGAAGTCCACTTCGTAGGTTTAAGTTGACTGCGTGGTCATAGAGCCAGTCTTGACCCAAGACAAGGGGTTCAGTGAGGTCCTCATCTTGACACACTAGTACTTTATCTGTTATTGCCTCATCATGAATATAGAGGGGAAGTTCCACCTCGCCCACGCAAGGGGTTTCCACGCCTCCCAATCCTATGAGATATGCTTCCACAGGACTGACAGTTAATTGCAACTCTTGACAGTAAGACAATTTAACAGCACTAGTGGCTACGCCTGAGTCAATCAAGGCTCTTACAGTCCTTGCACTTTTTCCTTGTCCTATATCTATGGTTATGAAAGGACGTCGATCAGTTATCCTATGTGAGTTAACACCTGAAACTTCACACATAGCTACATCATATCCTTGATCTGCATATGCATCTTGCCTAGGGTGCTCTCTACCTTGTCTTCTTAATTTCATTCTCCGTATGCGCTCTAGGGCTTCTGCTTGAGCTTCTTCTCGAATTCGTTTTTCCTCTTCCTTACGTTGCTTAGCAGTATTGAGTCGACTTAGCATTTCCTTTGTGAGGGGTTCCTGATACAACTTGACTCTGCATCCGCTAATATAGTTTGGGAGAACATCACCCTCTAAAGTGGCTAGTTGTACTGCTCCACTCGTGGAGATCCTATTGATGATCATGGGTCCGTAGCCTCTCTTTTCTAGCTTCCTCGCATGTTGTTTCAATGTGTAGACTAAAACTAGATCTCCTGCTTTCAAGCCCTTATCCTTCACATGGGCATCAAAGTATGCTTTCTGTCTCTTCTTAGCTGCATATATTCCTGCAGCTACCCTCAGTCTTGTTTCTCCTAATCGTTCAAGGTCAAAGATCCTAGAGGAGAGCTCATGACCTGTCCATTCGTGCTCTTGTGCTATTTTCAATGTAGGTATCAAAAAGTCTAAAGGTAGCACCGCGTTTTGGCCAAATACCATCTGAAAGGGGGTGGCTTGGAGTACCGTTTTATAGGCGACTCGGTATGCCCAAACAGCATGGTGTAGCTGTTTGTCCCAATCAGAGCGTTTAGTGTTCACTAATTTTGTCAGTACATTGCATAAGATCTTGTTGGTACTTTCGGCTTGTCCATTAGCTTGAGGGTGATAGGGGGCAGACTTCTTATGTATTACCAAGAATTCTTGGAGCAGATTTTCAATAACTTCATTTAAGAAGTGAGTGCCTCTATCACTTACAAGCTCTATAGGTAGCCCGTATCTTGTGAACACATTCTCAAACAAGAATTTAGCAGTTGTTTGAGCATCGTTCTTTGTCGTAGCCTTTACCTCTACCCACTTAGTTAGATAGTTTGTCGCAACAATGATGTATTCTGCATGAGAACCCTTAGCTGGGGAATTAATAAGACCTACGAAGTCTATTCCCCACTTAGAGAACGCACGTCCACCCATCATAGGTTTCAATGGCATCTCATCTTTTCGTATAGGATACTGAGTTCTCTGACAGACATCACACCGTTTCACATAGGTATGTGCATCCATGTGAAGGGTAGGCCACCAGAAGCCCGCAAATAGTACTGCCTTGATCACCCGATCTGGTCCAAAGTGTCCTCTTGCTACACCTTGGTGAGCAGTTTCCAAGATCTTAAGATATTCACTCTCATGGACACACAGTCTCAGGTAACCATCTTTACCGCGTTTGTATAGATTATCACCAATGAGTGAGTAATCCAGGGCTTCTTGTTCTAAACTCCTTTTCCTAGCCAGAGTCATGTCTGGAGGGAATGTGTTTGTCCTCAGGAAGGATACTAGAGGTTCGCTCCAATCTGGCACCATTGATACTTAATATAGAGTAGCGTGTTCCACAGGTGGTTTAGTGCAACAAATTGGGCATTCCTTGCACAACTTTTGGACATCAGCTTCCATAGTTGGCCAATGCACTCCGAGTCTCTTTAGAGCCTGTAAAGTTCGTTGCTTTGAGTAGTGTTGCTCTAATGCACCTACATGTGCTAATTGCAACCATTTCGCGTACTCATCCTCTTCTATGCAACAAGCCAAGATTCCTTGATCCGTGTGCTTGTACATGCTTCCTGCCATGATGTGGTACTTTTGGGCTTTCACAACCTCTCTATTCCGTGTGTTTACTACTGGATGGTTAGGCCCGTATGTCAATACTGGTACCAATGGCCTAGCCCACTGCGGTACAACTTCCAAATTAAACAAGTAAGCATCAGGGAGGTCATCTGACACTCCTTGTGGGGCTTCTCCAGATGTGAGCCTAGAGAGATGATCTGCTCTCAAATGAGTCCTTCCTTTTCTTACCACAACCTCAAAGTCATATTCCATTAGTAAGAGAAACCATCTTACTAATCTTCCTGTATTGCATGGCTTGTTCACGAGATATAACAATGCTTGGTGATCAGTAAAAAATTTAAACTTGTTTGCAAGCAAATAGTGTCTAAATTTCTTGACTGCATATACCATGCCTAATCCTTCTCTCTCTGTAGTGGTATAATTTCGTTCAGCTGCATTCAATTGTCTACTGGCATAGGCAATTGGAAGATCCATATTACCTTCACCAGTAGGTTGTGCAAGCACACATCCAATGGCATAATTGGATGCATCCACATGAACATGGAAAGGCTTATTCCAATCTGGTGTGGTCAAGATTGGTGCTGAACATAATCTTCGTTTAAGCTCCTGGAAGGAGTTTTCACATTCGTTCGTCCACTCAAAGTTAGTCAGAAGTCCATACATGGGCTTTGCAATGACAGCATACATGTGAATGAACCGGCGGTAGTAACCACAATGCCCCATGAAAGCTTGCACTTCCTTGACATTCCTTGGCCTAGGTAGCTCCGCAATGGCTTTCACTTTCTCCTCATCAGTGGATATGCCATTCTTTGACACAATGTGTCCTAGAATCTTGCCCTACCTGACCATAAAAACGCATTTTTCTGGGTTCAGGCAGACCTGATATTCTCTACATTTGTCAAAGATTTGTCTGAGTTCAGGAATATGGGTTTGTCTAATATTGGAATGAGCACAAAGATCATCAACATAGACTTCTAAATTCTTCCTCAGGAACTCCTTAAATACATGGCACATCAGCCTCTGGAAGGTAGTTGGTGCATTGGTAAGCCCAAATGGCATTACACGAAAGGCAAATATATCCCACTCTGTGGCAAAAGCTGTCTTATGCTGATCTTCTGGAGCTATGGCTACTTGATTGTAGCCCGAAAATCCATCGAGGAAGCTGTACACTTCCTTGCCTGCTACCCTTTCCAAGAGATGCTCTGTGATAGGAAGTGGATAGTTATCTCGAATTGTGGCTGCATTAACCTTTTTCAAGTTAATGCATACACGCAGCTTGCCATTCTTCTTGGGCACCACTACGATGGGGGATACCCACTCTGTGTGCTCAATGTCGTAGATAAATCCAGCTTCGACCAGTCTATCTATCTCCTCTTTGATCTTAGCAGCGTAATTATCGTTATATGTATAGGGCTTTTGCTTAGAGGGTTTGGCATCTGAAGTCATGGGGATGGTGTGTGAGCATATATCTGGGTCAACACCCTTCAAATCCTTGTAACTCCAGGCGAATACATCTCGGTATTCCCTTAGCAAGGCTATTAACGCATGCTCTTCTTCCTCTGTTAGGTCATGGCCTATGTACGTGCATCTCTCCTCTCCTTCTTCTAGGGCCACTACTATTTTCTTGGTGGTTTCTTTGTTATCATAGGCCTCTCCTGATTGTGCTTCTCGTTTCGGCATTCTGATCATGACTCTCCTGTCATCTATCTCATACTTCTTAAAATTTTCTGGGACCTCAAACAAAGATTCTTCCTCTTCGGGTGAGACTTCTCTCTTCTTTCGCTTCTTTCCTTCTTCCTTCGGGGTCACATGTGTCGCTAGTCTTACATCATTTGTAAGCTCTCCATGCCTCTGGGGTTGAAATTCTATTCCATGGAAGTATTCTTCATCTGATGCAAATGGTGGATCCATAATGATTGACTCTAGATCGGAGCCTCACATTCTTCTAGAACTGCCTCTCCCATGATTGGCTCTATGGAGAAGACTGAAATGTCATAGCCATCCTCATCACAGTGAGGCGTCCATTGTTCCTCATTGATGGCTACATCCATTGTTGCTAGGATTTCTGCCCAGTCGTGGGGTTCGAATTCTTCGTCAGGAAATACTACAGGTGCATAGGCTGGGTCTTGAATGGGTCTATGTGTTTCGTTTGCACCTATATCTCTGGCTTTCTCTCTCTTCTCTTCTTCTACTGCAACCTTGCACATCCATAAATGAGTGTCTTCATGCATCCATGAGGATCCAGACCCTATGGAATGCACAGATTCCGTGTCATCTTTAGCTCTATGGATGGAATTCCATTGGATAGGAGGGACATCTCTATGAGAGTAATCCTTGAGATTGACTTTGGTCGTAACACCTAAGTGTTGCAGGTACAAGGAATTGGTTCCCCAATCCTGTACCACTTGCAATTGTCGCATAAAAGGTCGTCCCAAGATCATTTCATAGGCATGGTTCTTGCTAAAATCACATATAGCAAATGTATGCTCAAACTCGACACCACAAGTGGTGAGAGTTATTCCTTCTAGCAATCCTAAGGGTCTCTCAATATGACCATCGGCCATCTGCAATTTCATTCTTGTTGGCCTGAGTGCTGGCTTGCCCCAACGCTTCCATAGGGAGGTGGTGGCAATTGCAACTCCTGCACCTGAGTCCAAAATTGCCTTGGTGGTGTACTCCTGATAAGTAATGGGAAGATAGGTGTTCCCTTCTTCACCTTCACACATATCTCCTATCTTATCCAAGGGTATCTCTGGCACTGTCCTATGTGATCCTACCTGGGAACGAGATTTTGCTATCTCAGGTACTTGTTTGGTTACTTGTTTCCACGATTCAGGTCTAACCTTGAGTAGCTCTTCTAACTTGAGATTGCACTGCACATTAGTGTTCTTCACTACCTCTGTGTTCCTAGGTATGACTGAATCTTCGTTTCTTACCATGACTGTGGGTGCTCTCATACACGTGGACTTGGCTTCCCATGGTCCCGTGAAGTGGGGTAATTCCTGTAAAGAATTAGACTCGAAGTCTAATCTTTCTTGAGATTGGGTGCTCTCATGTTCCCCGTAAATAGATGGGATGTCTTGTGGGAATTGGTTGTGTGCATCATCCACAAGTTCAAAGGGAGGGGCGACTTCACTTTCGTTATCCCATTTATCTTCTTGAATTTCTCGTAGGAAGTCTGGTGCAAACCGATTCATAGAAGAAGAAGTGTCTGGCTCCGTAGAATTAGGCACATAAGCAACCTGGGAAGGAGGGTTTATTCTATCGTTGGCTCTTTCCTTGCTCTCATAGATGTTTGGAGCACAAGCTTCCTGGGGAGGATTACTTATTCTATTACTTTTTCGAACAGGCTCATATGCTCCCTGAGAAGGAATGTAGGCAACCTGTGGAGGTACGTGAGTTTTCGCGGGAGGCTCATCTGCCTTTTGGGGGGAAAGATAAGCTTCTTGAGGAGGCACATGGGCTTCCTGAAGAGGCTGGCTTATCCGTTCTCTTGCCCTTCCCTTTCTTTGAGGGGCAGGTTCCTTTTCTGATTGTGCAATTAGCCTCTCTATTCTTTCTAGCAGTCCATCAAAATGTAACTGCGTCTTAGCTGAGCTAGAGATGTTAAAGAGGCGACTAGCTTCAAACATGGTCTGAGCCAATTCCACCATTTTGGCACAAATTTTAGTTCGTTCAAGCTCTAGCTCGGCTCTAGGGTAGCATTTTTCATGATCGGTTATGGTTGGCCCTTCTTGGATTCTGGCCTGATATGCTTTAAGCATCATATTAAGGTCCTCGGGAGTGGGATCTGCTAGGACTGATCCTACTCTAGGGGGTGGTGGGTTTAGGTGAGTCGGGTTGGAAAGTGACCGGTCGGATGGCGATGGGAAAGGTGGTGGTGGGGTAGTGTGAGAGGGAGTTTGAGATGTGAGTTCAGTTATCCTGGCTTTGGTTTCTCTTATGCTTTCCTCAAGTTCACTCATCTTTTTAGCCCATTGTCTTTTCATTCTTTCTCGACTATCTTTCCACGCTCTAGTCCTTTTCTTGGTTATGCTCTCAGTTTCACTAGCTGTTGGGCTCTTTTCCTGGTCTACCCCTTGGTTTTGCTGCAATGCTTGAGCTCTAGTGACTACCTGTACTGGAGCAGTGGAAGTCACACTCCCCGAGGAGTCTACTACTAACCCAATAACATTAATAGGAGTGATTTTTGGCATATTGTTAGGGTTCTTAGGGCAATCTCGTAAGAGATGCTCTTTTCCACAATCTTGGCAAAAGCCTTGGATCGTCACTGACTGGGGTTGTGTAGGTGGAGGTAAGGGACAATCACGAATGAAGTGATCTCCTTGGCATCTATAGCACGGTCCTCTTGGGAATGGAGGTCTTACCTACCTAGGTTGAGGCCTAGGGTTGGGGTTTGCGTACATGACATTTGCGTAATCCGATTCCCAACTAGATTCATTTGGCTCTTCACTATAGTAAGACTCACCATGTTCAGGAGACTGCATGAAGTAAGCCTGGGGACTCTCAACATGCGTAGAATCGAAACTATGGTCACTGGGATCACTTTCTGAAAGCAATGGTGTTATAGGGACTATAGCTCTATTCAGGTTTTCTTCTGCAGCAGCATACTTTACCGGAATCACATTAGCTGGAGCTGGGGGTTGTTGTGCTAGCACAGGCTGAGGCCTTTGTTGGTTTTGGTAGGGTTGGTAGGTTTGTTGAGGCCTAGCATACTGCTGAGGTGGATACTGGTTCTGGTGTCTGCCTTGTTGAGGGTATGTCTGAGGGTAGGTTTGCCTAACCGCTTGCTTGTTGTATGGGCAGTCTTGTGCTGTGTGATTTGTGTATCTTCGTTCTATAGTGCAGTACTGGCTACTAGGATTCACTTGGGGTTGAGCCATAATGGGACATACATTCGCCATGTGGTCGCCACCACAAGTGTAGCATCTCTTCACAGGGGCAAATCTCGGAATTTGTTTGCTAGAAACACCTAATTTCTGAGCCACTTTCTCTACAAGTTCCTCAATTGACGTGGATTGCGTGGAAGGGAGGCTAGAGGCACCATCAGAATCTTTGTATATCTTGGCAAGCTCTAACTCCTCCCCTAGGTTATCCTCAATGTCAATGCACATGCGTACACACTCTTCTATGGTCCTAGGGTCTTTCAAGTACACATATGATCTTAATTTGGTACTTAGCAATCCATCCAAGAATAAAGCCACTTGCTTAGCTGGCGTGGGTAGCTCAGGGACAGGGCATCTTTCAAGATATTGCCTAAATCTTCGTCCTGCCAGTCTCACAGTCTCTTGAGGGGCTTGCTTGAAGCTATGAATCAACGAGGAGGTATTATGTCTGATGCCGCTCTTAGAGAATTCAATAATGAAAGCCTCTAGGAGTTGGTCTATGCTCCTGAACTGCCTCTCATTTAGTGGCTGAAACCATGTCAGGGCAGTGTTCCTAAGGGTTAGACCAAAGGCATTGTACTGCGTGAATAGATCCTCCACTTGTTCAGCTCTCAGGACTTGTCTAAACTCAGCCACATGATCGTATGGATCTCCAGTGCCATCGAAGTAATTCTTCATGGACTTCACTAGCTGAGTCGGTCTCAAAGTCCTTGTGTGCTCTCTAG
This sequence comes from Ceratopteris richardii, assembly GCA_020310875.1. Taxonomy (NCBI): domain Eukaryota; kingdom Viridiplantae; phylum Streptophyta; class Polypodiopsida; order Polypodiales; family Pteridaceae; genus Ceratopteris; species Ceratopteris richardii. The sequence continues at coordinate 107,171,389 of CM035428.1, read as the reverse complement.
GTCGGGGTAGAGGGAACTCATCCGCGTTTCTTTGATTCCTGTGAGCTCTCAGTATCTCAGGTTCTACTCTATTTGTTTCCGTCCTCGTTCTTTCTCTGCCCGCTGGGTTGGCAAAGCTTACTTCTGGTCTATCTCTGCTTCTGTCTCTTTGCATTCCATGAGCTTGGGATGTTCCAGCTCCAGGGTGACCATAGGATACATTCGATCTTGGTTGGGGAAAAACGAATTCACCCTTCCAAGTGTAAGCATGCCTATCATTTTCTGTCACCACAAAGATCCTCTCCGAAGCGTGATCTAAGTAGGTCACCCTACCTGGGCTATCAGGATCCTTAAACTCATAAATCGTGATTGTTCCTACATCAAATGGTCGATCAGATTTGTATCTCCAAAAGGATTCTTCAGTTTCTCGATTCAGAATAAGATCTATGCTCTTATTGTCTTGGGGAATCCACTCGGGTGTGATAATCCTTGTAAGGACAGACTTCCCTCGAGGGGTCCTTGGTTCTACCCCCATGTTTCCTTGCTCTAGGTCCTCTAAGTCCGATTCTGGGACCACGTTCCCAAATTCATCAGTCCTATCTGGATGACTTGTGACTACATACATTGTCCCTTCCTTGTCTAAGTATGCTCCATTTTCAAACTTGACAGCTGGGTGCTCTAATCCAATGGATTGATCAGGATTCTTAATCTGTACCACAGATCTTCCTAGGCCGTCCTCATAGATGCTAGCACCTAATCGGTTGGTCCTAAGGTATTCCAATTGCGTTTTGTAAGGGCCTTCCACCCTGTACAGGTATGGCACTCCTGAACTGCCTGTAGGTCTCTCCATACCTTGAGACATCTCTGATTCACTAGTCTCAGAGCTAGGGTAGAACGAGTGGTGGCTCAACTGTTGGGCCCAAGACCTAGCGGTGTGGTTGACACTAGCCTCTGAAGACCTAAGGCTTTGTCTCTCTCTCCCTAGATGTCGCCCTGATCTAAGGTTCATAAGCTTAATCGAATAACCCAAATTTGCCCAAGTACAACCTCGTTGCAGAGTTCTTTTGTATCAGTTACTTGATTCTTTTTAGTTGACTCCTGTGTTAAAATTCTTGTCTGATATCACGTCGCAAGGTATATTTGAGTGTAGTTCCGCACTTAAAGTTGCTCGTTCCACGTTAAGTTCTTTTCCTTTAAAGTTCTCGATAGTACAAAGATAATGTCCTTAGCTTGAACTTGAGATTTTAGGTCTGCTTCAAGTTGATAATTGCCTATCGTTGCCCTGACGTACTCCTACCTCAAGTCGTTCTTAGCCTAAACTAGGAATTGACAAAGAGGGTTGAAAGTTTCCAACCTTTTCTGTCCTGCTTGGTTGCCCTGGAATGCCCAGGAAGTGTGTTCCCAAGCTGCACTTACACTTGCTTTGAACGCCTTTCGATGCTCTCAATAGATTTGTAGAGTTCCAAAGTTAGCTTTCATAATTAAATTCCAAAGACAAAACCAATGATTCTCATTCCTGTAGCACAAATACTAATTTGCCTAGTGAATTTTAGGAAAACAATTCTTAAGACCCTTGACTTTGATCCCCCTGGGTATGGTCAACTTCAAAATACCCTAGCAAACAATCAACGCATTATCTTTATAAAAAACAGTTGAGGGCGTGTAGTATATGCCACAAGCTTTCCAACAAGCCCTAGATCTCAAAAAATGGATGTCGTATGAAAAAGTCATGACCGTTCAGGGTTCTGGGGTTAAGACAGGGTTCAAACAGGATCACTGTGCAATAGGTTTCCCCCAGGTTGGTTTCCTAAGGCCTCCTTATGTGCTCTAGAGTAAGATGTTTATGCCCACAATTAGTCCATTTTCTCAATTTAAAAACCCTAAAAAATTTGTCCAAATTGGCTGTCAATCGCGATGGACAGGGCTGTCAATCGCGATGGACAGGAGTCAATCGCGACGGACAGGAGACAATCGCGATGGACAGAGGTTTCAGTCAATCGCGATGGACAGAGGTTTCAGTCAATCGCGATGGACAGGAGACAATCGCGATGGACAGAGGTTTCAGTCAATCGCGATGGACAGGGTTTCAGTCAATCACGATGGACAGGGGTCCAGTCAATCGCGATGGACAGGAGTCAATCGCAATGGACAGAGGGTTCAGTCAATCGCGATGGACAGGAGTCAATCGCGATGGACAGAGGGTTCAGTCAATCACGACGGACAGTCATTCAATCGCGATGGACAGAGGTTCAGTCAATCGCGATGGACAGAGGGTTCAATCAATCACGATGGACAGGAGTCAATCGCGATGGACAGGAGTCAATCGCGATGGACAGAGGGTTCAGTCAATCGCGACGGACAGTCAGTCAATCGCGATGGACAGAGGTTCAGTCAATCGCAATGGACTGAAATTTTGCAAATTTTTCAGAAATTTTTGTGGGAATGTGGTGTGCAGGGTCTCTAGTCTACTGTCGTGCACTCAGATTTACCAAAAGGTGAAAATTTCTGTCAATCGCGATGGACAGAAGTCGGCGACTGCGAGACAGTTCTGCACATTTCCGTACCTGCGCGACGTGCTGGAGGGGATGATGATGCTGACACCTGCAAGAAACTCCAAAAGCATACAGAAGATAGCACACGACAGTTCGCTCTCTCGCTCTCTCTCACAAGTGAAATGAGGGAAATGAAGGGAGGAAGGAGATATAGTAAAAACTGAAATTTTTGCGATGATGGGTATGGAGGTGGGAGATGGTGATGATGATGATGGTGATGAAGATGGTGAAGAAAGTAAAAGAAAGTCGATGAGAGTGAAGAAAATACCTACAACTCCAACGCGTCAACTCTACGTCTTACCATCACACGCTCGTCCTCAAAGCTCGATCCCCGGCAACGGTGCCAAAATTTGGTGTAGCTCAGTGATGAGTAGCACCTCCTTTAATGTCAATCCAGGAAGACGTGAGGATGGTATGAAGACCTCGAGCAAGTGGAAGCACAAGTGCGTGAGTGAGAAGCACACAAACATGCACACACATACACACACACGCGCACACACGGCAAGACAAAGAGTGAGGAGCAATGGAGTTCTTTAGATTACTTTCAAGAAGCTCTTACAAGTTTGTTTCAATTACAATCTAACCTCAAAAATGATCTCTCTAGCTCTTTTTATAGTTTTTGACTAGGTTTTGGCCCTGTCCAGACCTAGTGTCCGGCCTAGTTAAAAATTAGGTTCCAGGGCCAATTTGAGGGCTTAAACGGAGTCTAAAAATTATGAAAATTGATATGTAGGTACTTCTAAGGCTCCTCAAGCTCAAGGACTCCTTGGATTGCACAAAATGGAGCTACAAAAATATGAAATGGTATTTACAATGATTGTTAGTGATAAGGATCACTGTTATAAAGATGTTGATTTGGAAATTTTTGAAGGGCCTATCTGCCAGATTTGCATCGACTGCTTTGTCTACTTATTCCTTCACCTCGCTCTGACTCTCTCCGCTGGCTTCCTTGTCTAGTCACTCCTTGGGTGCCCAAACTGCTCTCAACAGAGGCTTACATGGCTCAACCTCCTGGCTATGAAGACTCAAGCAGGGTAAATCATGTGTGCAAATTGAACAAAGCTCTCTTTGGTTTGAAGCAGGCACCAAGGGCATGGAAACATAGGTTAACAACCTACCTTCAGGATCAAGGATTCATAATGAGCAAGGAAGATTCTTCTCTATTTGTCAAGAAGAGTAATTCAGAAATGATATAATTATGTGTGTATGTTGATGACATCATTCTTACAGGTAGTGATGCCAATGGCATTACAAATCAAGAATCAGATGATGCAGGAGTTCAAAATCAATGATCTAGGGTTTTTGAAGTATTTTCTTGGACTTGGGTTAGAATATGCTAACTCAGGAATTTACATCACTCAAAGGAAATATGTGCAAGACATGTTGAAGAAATTCCATTTGGAAAATGCAAAGGTAGCTAGCACCCCTATGGAGGTAAATCATAAATTTAGTGCTCATGAAGGTGATTTGCTTGAAGACATTGCAGGATACCAAAGCATAGTTGGAAGTCTAAATTATGCAGCATTAATCAGGATTGATATATGCTATGGAGTAAGTGTTTTAAGTAAATTCATGCATAAACCTAGAGCACCTCACTTGGAAGCTGGTAAAAGGATTTTGAAGTATCTCAAGGGTACTCAAAATCAAGGTCTTTACTTCCCATGCACATCAGATTTGGACATTAAGTTATACTCAGATGCAGATTGGGCAGGTTGTAAGGATGACAGAAGGAGTACTTCTAGATATCTTTCTTTTGCAGGGGATAAGACCATTTCATGGTCTTCCAAGAAGCAACCAACGGTTGCTCTATCTTCAACAGAGGTTGAATATAGGGGATTATCAAATGCTACACAAGAAGCAATGTGGAGTAGATTGCTCTACTCAGATTTGGGACTTCACACTCATTCACCTATGAGCTTTGGTGATAACACAAGTTCTTTGCATCTTGCAGCCAATCCCATATATCATGCAAGAACCAATCATATAGAAGTTCACTATCACTATGTTATACAAAAGCTATTGAGCAAAGAAATTCAATTAGCATATGCATCTACCAATATGCAATGCACAGATTTGTTAACCAAAGCACTTGATGGTACTAAACTTTGCAGGCTTAAAACCATGATTGGATTGCACGACATTCAAGAAGATCCATGAAGAAATGCAAGCCAAGATGTTTGGCTTGAGGGGGAGCGGTTGATATAAATATCCAAGCCTTCACATTTGCCTAGGCATGAAAGAGAATATCTGCAACTATTTGATGAAGCATGTGAACTATTGCTTGTAATTGTTTGTTCATTCAACATTGTAAAACGTTTTTTACCTTGAGAGAATCTTGTAAATCGATATGTCTCGTGGAGTTAGGAGAAGGATAAGTTACGAGTTTCAATGAAGGAATAACTCCTCAATCATAGGGAACACTTTTAGATGGAGCCAAGTTTGAATTTTAAATTCAAACTTGGATGAAGAACTAATTATAAAAGCTATTGTAAAACTCGTGACTTTGTGCCTCTTTGAGAGCTCTTCCTTGGATCATCTATTGAGTTTGAGTAGCTAAAACTATAGCTTACTCATTCCTCTATCATTGAGCACCATTGCACTGCCAATGATCTTGTATAATCATGTGCTATAATAGATATACTTCATTGATCATCTCTGTTATTTCTATGTTATGACTACTCAAAACAATGAACTTTACTTGATCATATCTCAGTGATTTCGCAACCATTTTGCATGATCTATAGCTTGTTACAACGAGCTTCAAGTCTACTTTAGGCTTTCAAAATTTCAAGGTATTTTCCCTAGTCAATTGGGAGAAATCGCCATCCAATTACTCACTATTCATTTACTACTCAGTCCTTAAAAAGTCGGGGCTAAGCCTTGGATTCCTAAATTGATTTCTCAGTGCATGGTTTGTTATTTTAGATGATTCCACTTGTGATCACTATCTATCTAAGCTAATTAAATTCCCTCAAAAGGAATTTAATCAATTGCTACTGTACTATGAGCACTGAGCAAAAGAACTAGCAGGTGTGTTGGCAAAAATAGCAAGTTTTGTGGCACTAGCTATTTGTAAAGTAGCCTGTTTTGATTCAATTGTTTGAGGGATCTATTCCAAAGTACATTTGTACATTCATGGTGCCATTTGCAAGCTAAAAGGGCTTACTATCAAACTCTGAAGTGAAATTAGGCAAGTACAAAGCAGGTTTTAGCAGTACCGCCTCACTTCCTTGAGGTATCCATCCATCTCTTCCAACAATTTGTAGGACCAACGCTTTGTGGCAAGCAAGGTAGATTCTTCTTTGTTTGTTAAGAAGAAAAAATCAGGAGTTATCTACTTATGTGTCTATGTAGATGAATCATGATATCATTATTACACGGAATGATCCTAATGGCATCAAGCAGGTAAAGGCTCAATTAATGAAGGAATTCAAAATCAATGATCTAGGTTTATTAACATACTTTCTTGGCTTAGAGCTTGTGTATATAGATTCAGGTATATTTATCACTCAAAGCAAGTACATACATGATATGTTGGTAAAATTTAAGATGGAGAACACTAAAATTGCAGGCACTCCTATGGAACTCGACCATAAAGTGAGTTCACATGAAGATGAATTACTTGATGAAGTTAAATGTTATCAACAACTTGTGGGAAGCCCCAATTATACTACTTTAACAAGAGGGACATTGCCTATGTAGTAAGTACATTGAGTTATTTTATGCATGCATCAAGGAAGCCTCATATGCAAGCTGCAAAGAGGGTGCTTAAGCATCTAAAGGGTACAATGAATGAAGGGTTGTTCTATCCCTTAACTTCTGACATAGATATAAAGATGTATTCTGATGCAGATTGGGTTGGCTCTAAGGATGATAGGAGGAGCACTTCAGGGAACGTATCCTTTGCAGGTTCAAAGCTTATATCATGGTCATCCAAGAAGAAACCAACTATGGTATTATCTTCCATGGAAGTAGAATATAGAGGTTTGGCAAATGCAACTCAGGAAGCTATGTGGCTTAAGCAACTATATGTAGATTTGGAGATATATTCCTACACTCCAATAATCTTTCCAGACAATACTAGATCACTTCATTTGTCTGTTAATCCTATATATCATGCAAGGAATAAGCACATTGAAGTGCATTATCATTATGTAAGGGAGAAATTGCTTAGCAAGGATATTCAATTATCTTATGTTTCAACTCATTTACAATGTGTAGATATACTCACAAAGGCATTGGATGGAACAAGGATGAACAGGTTCAAATTGATGATTGGTTTGTAGGAAATCAAGGAGCAATGAAGACCAAGCATGTTGGGCTTGAGTGAGAGTTGTTGGTGCAATTAAACCCAAGCCCACATACTTCGTTTAACTAGCTTATGCTTAACTTATCAGCATAACCCTTGAAAGGCTCCATATGATCAACCTCTTGTAAAAATAGTTCACATTTATCATTGTAAAAGTGGATTATACCCACAAGGAGTTAGGAAGTTCAAAATCACATATCATTTAGTTGTTGAGCAATGAGAGAATTTGTCCTATATGTTAGCATTCACCTTTTAGGTAGAAGTTTGAATTTGAATTCAAACTTTGGCTCCAAGTTCAACTATAAGAAGAGGATCTAAAAGACCCACGTGTATCTCGAGGTTGAGAGATCATTTTTGTTGCACATTCATAGTGAAGAGACAACTTACATCATAGCTCATTCATCTTTCACACAATGAGGAATTTTTGATTGCCAATGAAATTGTATTTGTACATGTTTTAATACATATATGATCATTACATTCTCATCTCACTTCTTTTTCATAACTCCATCAAAATAGTGATCTTGTCAGAGCTTGTTCTCGCTGTGTAGTTGATCATTTTCAATCATTTAAAGCATGATAGAATCTGCATACTGTCTACTACAATCCTACAAAGTTTCATTAGCATTGCTTTTCGGGATCATCAGATATTTTCTAATCCTTTTTCACTATTCTGATAACTATAGAAACCCCCACTACAAGAAATAGGGGTTGCGTAGCGACGCCCCCGACTTGAAAAAAAAATGGGAACCGATGCGACGGTAGCGTTGCATAAGCAACGGCCCTATTTTTTTTTTAGGGCAATCGTCGCATAAGCGATGTTAAGCGACGCTAAAAGTAGGCATCACAAATAGCGTCACTAATTAGCGATGCTATTTGCGATGTTGGCAAACAAGTTGCGATGCTTTAGCGTCACATAAGCGACATCCTGTGTTCGAGAGCGTCGTATAAGCGACGCTCTAGAATGTTAAAAAAAAACGATTTCTCTCGGTGCATTTGTGCTAGGATTTGGATGCACAAAGAGAGAGAGAGAGAGAGAGAGAGAGAGAGAGAGAGCGATAGAGAGAGAGATCGACACACATAGTGAAGCCAGGTATGCACACACACACATACATATGCATACACACACACATAGACACACACACACATACACATAGACACACACACATACACACACACATATATACACACTAATTTACATACACACGTACACATGCATACACACACACATATATACACACATAGACACATGCATACACACATAGACACACACGCACATACACACATAGACACACACACACACATACACATACACACACATATACACACACATAGACACATACAGGCTTACGCACACACACACACACACATCGACACACATTTACACACACACATACACATGCATATAGACACTATATATATAGATACACATGTATATACACACATAGACACACACACATAGACACACACACACACATTCACACATAGACACACACACATATGCACACACATACACACACATGCACACCACATACACATACACACATATATATGCATACACACACACACGTAAAGAGACATACACACACACATGCACATACAATTATACATATGCACACATACATGCTTACATGCATACACACACATACACACACATACACACGCATACACACATATATATGCATACACACACAAAGAGAGACATACACATACATGCATACATATGCATACATAATGCATATGCATATGCATACATACATACATACTTACATGGCTACACACATACACACGCATGCATACATATGCATACATAATGCACATGCATATGCATACATAATGCACATGCATATGCATACATACATGCTTACATGCATACACACACATACACATGCATACACACATACACATACACACATACACACACACATACACACACATATATGCATACACACACATAGAGAGACATACACACACATACACATACATGCATACATAATGCATATGCGTATGCATACATATATACTTACATGCATACACACACATATGCATACATAATGCACATGCATATGCATAGATACTGTTGGTGCAGCATATATTGCGGAATTTGCTTACACCACAAGAACTAAGCTAAAGTGATGTTAGAACACCTCTATAATCATCAGTAGCTTAGCAAAATTTCTGAAACTGAAAACTTTATAACTGTATTAGTGAAAACTGAAAATTCACTTTACAAAAAGCTTCACGTTTCCTTCAAGCTTCAATTCTGAACTAATTTACTTCAATCTTTACACTACTGTATTTGCTTACAGTTAAATAATCTTTTCGTCACTTAACTGTGCCAAAACTGTGTTTTGAAACTCACCAAAATTCCACCGGAACTTCACCGGACTGTCACTGGACTGTCATCGGAATCTTACCGGAATGTCAGCAGAATCAACTGCAATTCTGTTTGTAATTACTTCAAATGTGTATACATGAAGTAAGGAAGTAATACATGAACTTCCTTCATTGAATGAACTCTATCTGAAGTTTATAAGAAAAAACTTCATCAGTTCTTTATGGTCAGACTTTGTACTGTGCACATGTCCCGTTTCATATAACTCTTTTAATCAGTTTGTAGTTGAGACTCGTAGCTTCAAGATAAGCTATCTCTCATGAAAAACTTTACATTGTGCTACAAGATCTAACTCTCACAAGTACCGAAAAATGTTTACTGAGAAAACTGTAATTGTTAACTAACTTTCACAGTAACATGAAATCACTTAAATTTCTTCACATATGAAGAATTCGCTCAAATTCTTCCACATGAACATGTGTTTTCTATTAGAGAAGATGTGTACAAAAATAGCTTGGCCTCACTTTGCTCATAGCTATGGAAAACTCTCCTACTCTGAGTAGTTATTCCTTACCATCTCTCTCAGATGAATACCCGACATTTCAGGTTCTATTATTCATCTCTACATACGCAATCTCTGACGTCTTCTATATCTCTATCCTCAGTTTCTATATGCGCTATTCTATTCCGGTTCTATTCACTCACACTGCTCCCTTCTTCACTCATATATATATACATTTTATCCCGAGATTCAAAATTCGTATTTCTGGAAGTTTCTATAAACTATATTACATTCGTGAATTTGTCCCTTCACTAAAGTTTAATTTTCTGAATGCTTTGTTTCTGCTTTTCTTCGTCTTTATGTCGTTATGCATAATTAGTGAGTGAATCTTCAACAACTCCCCCTCAATCACTAATTTGCATCTTCCAGTCTTCATATATCCTTCTTTTCTTTTATTCCTGCCATTTCTTTGAATCTGCTTGTCTTTACTCCATCCAAGCTCTTTGTCAGAATATCTGCAATCTGATCTTTTGTAGGAGTGAATACTATTTCAATCTCCTTCTCCATTACCTTTTCCCTCAGGAAATGATATTGAATCTCTATGTGCTTTGTTCTTGCATGAAATACTAGATTTGCTGCAAGATACAACGAACTCATATTATCTCCAAGTATGATAGGTATACCTTGATCAATACCCATGCTTTTGAACAAGGTCTTCATCCATATTACTTCTTTAGCTACTTCCACAAGTCCTTTATATTCTGCTTCTGTTGACGATAAAGCCACTGTGTGTTGCTTCTTTGAACACCAGCTTACAAGCTTATCTCCCAAGTATATCATATATCCATGTGTTGACCTTCTGTCATCTTGACTTCCTGCCCAATCTGAGTCACTATATGCTCTCAGTTTTATATCTGATGTAAAAGGATAATATAATCCTTCTTTTATAGTTCTTTTGATATATATAAGAACTCTTTGTCCTGCAACCCAATGTTGATCCTTCGGACAATGCATGAACTGTGATAGAACTCCCACTGCATAACTGAGATCTGGTCTTGTTAGCGTAGCATAAATCAAACTTCCCACTTAAGATTGATACTTTCTCATATCTTTAAATTTTGCACCATCATATCTGCTGAGTTTATGATTTACTTCAAGCGGTGTTGAAGCTTCTCTGCAATTCTCCATGTTAAACTTCTTCAGTAAGTTTAGGAGATACCTTTCTTGCGAAACATATATACCATGATCTGTATATGTAACTTCCATTCCAAGAAAGTATGATAACTTTCCTAGATCACTGATCTTGAACTCCTTTTCAAGCAGTCTCTTTACCTCCTTGATTCCTTCATCTGAGGTACCTGTGATTATAATGTCATCTACATAAATACAAATGTAGATCATACCTTCATCTGTTCTCTTGACGAGTAGACTTGCATCAACCTTTGAACTTTGGTATCCAAGGTCATTGAGATACTTCACAAGTCTATAATTTCAAGCTCTTGGAGCTTGTTTCAATCCATAGAGAGCTCTTCTTAGTCTGCAAACATGATTTGGGTATCTGGAACTTACGAACCCTTCAGGTTGTTCCATGTAGACTTCATCTAATATATATCCATTCACAAATGCATTCTTTATATCTAGCTGACTTAACTTCCATCCTTTTGATGCTGCTATAGCAATCAATGTCCTTATGGTTGACATCTTTGCCACAGAACTAAACATCTCATCATAATCTATGCCATGCGTTTGAGCATAGCCTTTGACTACCAGTCTAGCTTTGCATCTGGCTATCCTTCCATCTGCAAGCTTCTTGACTTTGTAAACCCATTTATTTCCAATCACTTTCTTACCATTTGGTTTTGGAACAAGTTCCCAAGTCTTGTTCTCTTCAAGAGCATTAAACTCCTCCTTCATTGCTTCTTCCCATTTTTCCTTACCTTTTGCTTCACTGTAATTCTGAGGTTCTTCATCTTCCTTTACTAAGTAAGCATAGTTTTTCTGAGTCAAATACGAAGTATCATAGGAATACCTTGTTGGTTGTTTCCTAACTCTGTTTGACCTTCTTGGTTCAAACTCTTCATGTGTATCTGAATACACATCTTCATCAAATCTTGATCCATCTTCATTTCTCATACCTGATCCGATTCTGGACGTACTTGCCTGCATATGATCTTCATCTCCATTTACCTGCATATGTGATTTACCTTTTTCAGTTCTTCTTATCTCTTCTTCAAGTGTTTCAATGCTATGCTCTTTATCTGTATACCAACTCTTTCCTTCATCAAATGTCACATCTCTAGAAACAATAAACAGTTTGGTTAAAGGACTCCATAACCTGTAACCCATCTGCTTTTCATCATATCCAATGAACACATAATTTTCAGCTTTTGGTTCAAGCTTATGTCTCAACTGTAATGGTACATAAGCATAAGCAACTGATCCAAACACTTTACAATGATCAAGTGTTGGTTTCTTGCCCCACCAAGATTCATAAGGGGTCATCCCATTTAAAGTTGTACATGGTAATATGTTTACCGGATATGTTGCTGTATTTACATCCTCAGCCCAAAGATAATTTGGACAATTCTTCTCCTTTAGCATCGCTCTTGCAAACTCAACTAGAGTTCGGTTTCTTCTTTCTGCTACTCCATTTTGTTGCGGTGTATACCTGAAAGTTATTTCTCTTTTGATACCTACATTCCACAGATAATCATTGAACTCTCGAGAAAAATATTCTCCTCCTCCATCAAACCTTAGTCTTTTGAGTTTTTGTCCTGTAAGTCTTTCAGCATATGCATGAAAATGCCTGAAAGCTCCAAACACTTCTGATTTCTCTTTCAAAATATAAAGAGTTATCCATCTTGTTGCATCATCAATAAAAAGAACATAATACCTTGAGCCACTGATAGATCCTTCTTTTGTTGGCCCCCATACATCTGTATGTATAAGTTCTAGCACACCATCGTGTTTGTAACCATTTTTCTGAAATGGTAATCTGTGGGCTTTTCCCATCTGACATGCTTCACATTTATGAATCATATGTTGGTTCTTCATATTTGGTAATCCTCTCACCGATTGTTTCTCCACCATAGTTTTGATTCCTGTTTCATTAAAATGTCCTAACCTCTTATGCCAAAGGTCTAACTCTGTAAATACCTCATCACCATGTGTGATCAAGGCTTGACCAACATTCCCTTGTACTTTCAGAGTAAAAAGTCTACCTTCCTTTTTACCATGGACAATCTGATTGTATCCATTCTCTGGATCTTCAACAAATACTCCTTCATTTGTAAACCTGACTTGAAAACCTTTTCTACTAGCTGACCCACGCTGATCAGATTCTTCGAGATTGTTGGAACATACAAAACATTTGTTAGTAGGTCAGCTCCATTCTTACACTTTACTTTTCCAATTGACCTTACATTATGTTTTGTATTATCACCTGTCTGTACCGTATGATTTGAAATACCTCCTTCAAGTTCTGATAATAATTCTATATTTCCTGAAAAATGATTTGAACAACCAGAATCAATATAGAATACCTTGAGGTCTTCATTCTCTGACATACTTATTGAGTTCACCATCAATGTTGTATGACTTTCATTCTGCGTATCATTCGCATAGTTGTAGTAGGTAGTGTTGTGAGACTGATTCTGTCCCCAACTTCTTGCTCCACCTCTACCATATCCGCCTCTTTGGCTTTGTCTTCCTCTTTGATATCTTCCGCTTCTACCTCTACTGTTATTGTTCTCATTCTGGTTTGATCCTTGTGAATTATGCCAGCAATCATGAGCCAAATGATCGCTTAATCCATAGATCCAGCAAGCTTTCTTATTACTTCTTCCTTTTGTATTATTTCTACTTTTATTTCTGACATTACCTCGTCCTCTTGCATAATTTGCTTGAGCAGTCACTTCTTCTTCATCTTTTTCTTTACCTTTATCACCTTTCTTCTTATTCTTTGCGTACATAGCCGAACTATGTCCTTTTTCTCCATCTGTCTTCAAATCTTGCTCAAACGTTAGCATTAGTCCAAGCAACTGATTTAAATCTGGTACAAAATGATTTAAAGAAAGTTCAGTTGAGAGTACGAAAGGTTTCCACCTTTCATCTCCTCTCAAACCTGCAAGCACTTGTGCTATTAACCTGTGGTCTTCGATATCTTCATTAATTGATCCAAGACCGTCTGCCAAGTCCTTCATCTTAGTGACATAATCACTAATGCTTTGACTTTGTTTTTTCTTGAACGTTGTAAACTCTGACCATAAGCTGGCCTTTCTAGCTTTCGTTGTATTTTGGAAATGATCTTCCAATGCACTCCATATATCTTCTGCTTTCTCCAGACCTCTAATATGTGGTAGTAGATGATCTGTAACAGTATTATAGATATATGCTCTTGCCGTTGCATCTTTCTTCTGCCACAGCTACAAGGCTTCTAATTCTTCTTTCTTCGATTGACTATCATCTTTGAAAGTTGGCTTCTTTTCTTCTCCTGTCACATATATCATTAAGTCCTTACTCATAAGTAAGGCTTCCATGCGCATTACCCATGCCGGATAATTATCTCTGTCCAATTTGTCAATAGAAATGTGATCTACCATGATCTTCTTGTTTTTGTTACTTCCGGTGAGTGTAACGTTAAAGGATTTTACCTTTTGTAAACCTTTACCTTGAGAATGACTTCGGAATACTTCTTGATGCCATTTACTATTGATCTCTTCAGCATTCACCTTCCTTTATGAGAATTCTTCAAATTCTCCTTCCGTTTCTTCTTCTGAGAAACCTTTTCTGCTCTTCAGAACCTTTTCTTGTTCAGGTACCACCTGTTGATCTTACTGCTCTGATATCACTTCTTGTGGATCTTTCATGCTCTAATACCACTTGTTGATCTTACTGCTCTGATACCACTTGTTGGTGCAGCATATATTGCAGAATTCGCTTACACCACAAGAACTAAGCTAAAGTGATGTTAGAACACCTCTATAATCATCAGTAGCTTAGCAAAATTTCTAAAATTGAAAACTTTATAACTATATTAGTGAAAACTGAAAATTCACTTTACATAAAGCTTCACGTTTCCTTCAAGCTTCAATTCTGAACTAATTTACTTCAGTCTTTACACTACTGTATTTCCTTACAGTTAAATAATCTTTCCATCACTTAACTATGCCAAAACTGTGTTTTGAAACTCACCAAAATTCCACCGAAACTTCACCGGACTGTCACTGGACTGTCACCGAAATCTTACCGGAATGTCACTGGAATCAACTGCAATTCTGTTTGTAATTACTTCAAATGTGTATACATGAAGTAAGGAAGTAATCCGTGAACTTCCTTCATTGAATGAACTCTATCTGAAGTTTAAGAAAAAACTTCATCAGTTCTTTACGGTCAGACTTTGTACTGTGTACATGTCCCGTTTCATATAACTCTTTTAATCAGTTTGTAGTTGAGACTCCTAGCTTCAAGATAAGCTATCTCTCATGAAAAACTTTACATTGTGCTACAAGATCTAACTCTCAGAAGTACCGGAAAATGTTGACTGAGAAAACTGTAACTGTTAACTAACTTTCACAGTAACATGAAATCACTTAAATTTCTTCACATATGAAGAATGCGCTCAAATTCTTCCACATGAACATGTGTTTTCTATTAGAGAAGATGTGTACAAAAATAGCTTGGCCTCACTTTGCTCATAGCTATGGAAAACTCTCCTACTCTGAGTAGTTATTCCTTACCATCTCTCTCAGATGAATACCCGACATTTCAGGTTCTATTATTCATCTCTACATACGAAATCTCTTGCGTCTTCTATATCTCTATCCTCAGTTTCTATATGCGCTATTCTATTCCGGTTCTATTCACTCACACTTCTCCCTTCTTCTCTCTCATATATATATATATATATATATATATATATATATATATATATATATATATATATATATATATATATATATATATATTATCTTGAGATTCAAAATTCGTATTTCTGGAAGTTTCTATAAACTATATTCGTGAATTTGTCCCTTCACTAAGGTTTAATTTTTTGAATGCTTTGTTTCTGCTTTTCTTCGTCTTTATGTCGTTATGCATAATTAGTGAGTGAATCTTCAACAGATACATGCATACACATACACACACATAGACACACACACATACACACACATTTACACACATACACATGCATACATTCATAGACACACACACATACACACACACATACACACACATATACACACACACATACACACATAATGATGCATACACACACATACACATGCATACACACACACATACACACACACATAGAGAGACATAACACACATACACATACATGCATACATACATATGCATACATAATGCATATGCATATGCATACATAATGCATATGCATACATAATGCATATGCATATGCATACATAATGCATATGCATATGCATACATAATGCATATGCATATGCATACATAATGCATATGCATATGCATACATAATGCATATGCATATGCATACATAATGCATATGCATATGCATATGCATACATAATGCATATGCATATGCATATGCATACATAATGCATATGCATATGCATACATAATGCATATGCATACATACATACATACTTACATGCATACACACACATATGCATACATACATGCATACACATACACACACATAGACACACACACACATACACACACATATACACATAGATTTACACACATACACATGCATACACACACATAGACACACACACATACACACACATATACACACACACATAATGCATAATGCATATGCATACATACATACTTAAATGCATACACACACATACACACACATGCATACATATGCATACATAATGCACATGCATATGCATACATACATGCATACACATACACACATACACACATACATACACATAGACACATACACACACATAAACACATACACACTTATAGACACATACACACTTATACACACACACATCCAGACACATTTACACACACACATACACATGCACACAGACATATATATCTAGATACACACGTATATACACACATAGACACACACACACACACATACACATACACACACATACAGACACACACACATAGACACACACACACACACATACACATACACACACATACAGACACACACACATAGACACACACACTTACACACACACACATCCACACACATTTACACACACACACATACACATGCATACAGACACATATATATAGATACACACACATACACATGTACACACACATACATGCATAGCATACATAATGCACATGCATATGCATACATACATGCTTACATGCATACACACACATACACACACATACATAGATACACATACACGCATAGACACACACACACATAGAGAGACATACACACACATACACATACATGCATACATAATGCATATACATATGCATATATACATACTTACATGCATACACACACATATGCATACATAATGCACATGCATATGCATAGATACATGCATACACATACACACAGATAGACACATACATACACATAGACACATACACACACATATGCATACATAATGCACATGCATATGCATAGATACGTGCATACACATATAGACAGATAGACACATACACACATATAGACAGATAGACACATACACACACATAGACACATACATACACATAGACACATACACATACCTACACACACATATAGACACAGATTTACACACACATACACATGCATACACACACATACACACATAGACACACACACACACACATACACACATAGAAACATACACACATAATGCATATGCATATGCATACATACATAATTACATGAATGCACACACATACACACACATCCATACATATGCATACATATGCATACACACATACACACACATACACACACATGCATACATATGCATACGCACATACACACGTAGAGAGACATACACACACATACACACACACATGCATACATATGCATACATAATGCACATGCATATGCATACATACATGCTTACATGCATACACACACATACACACACACACATGTAGAGAGAGACTCACACATACACACATATATATGCATACACACGCACATAAATAGAAATACACACACATACACATACATGCATACATATGCATACATATGCACATACAGACACATATGCATATACAGAGATACACACACATATACACACACACATACACACATACAAACTTACACACACAGAGATACACACACACATATATAAACAAACACATACACACATAGACACATACAGACTTACACACACACATACACACATCCACACACATTTACACACACACATACAGATGCATATAGACATATATATACAGATACACACATAGACACACACATATACACACACATACACACTTACACAGACACATACACACATCCACACACATTTACACACATGCGTACACATGCATAGACACATATATACAGATACACACATATATACACACAGACACACAGAGACACACACACACACATACACACACACACACATACACACACACACATACACACACATGGACATATACACACATATATATGCATAGACAGACACATAGAGACATACACACATATATATGCATACACACACATAGAGATGCATACACACACATACACACATGCATGCATACATAATGCATATGCATATGCATACATGCATACTTACATGAATGCACACACACACATACACACACATGCATACATAATGCACATGCATGTGCATACATACATGCTTACATGCATACACACTCACATATACACCTACATACACATATACACACATACATATGTACACGTATATATATTGATTTCTAACCCATTTTGTTTTATATGTACAGGTATTATGGATCCTAGTAGAGAAAGAAAGGTGAAACTCACTCTCATAAAAAGTCTTATGAGAGCAAGAGTTCCGCCTGATACTCTAGGGATCATCATGCATGAGTACTAAGAGATGCCTGATGATGAGCTGGATTATACGATCCAGATGCTTACCCAGCGATCAGAGGAGGGCGCTTCTGTGGCTCCACATGCAAGAAGATAGCTATCTGCTCATAAGTATGTTTTTTTTTCATAAATTTTTTTAATGACATTATAACACATATTTTTATTTATTTTTATCTATCTATTTTGAAGACAGCTATACCACCTCCAGATCATGATAGCAGAGCAAAGGTGCCTATGAGGACATGCATAGGCATCTTAGGGCTAGAGTGTGATATAGAGCCAGAGGGGAACATTGTGTACATAGGGAATGGATTGGAGTTCAAGAGAAGAATGTGCGCATTATGCGACTCTTACCAGTGCCTTGTCCACTTATAGTGGAAGTAAGTATAAATTTTACATATAAATTGAAATAAATATTTTATGTTTTATTTACATGATTTTTTTTATTTTTGTAGTGAGCATGATGAAAGGGATAAAAAATATGTACTTAGTTCAGTTGAGACAGAGTTTGGGACAGGATGGTCGCATAAGTGGTGTCTAAAAGAGATGGAGACACTTATGGCTCATCATCACGATAATGCACGGTACGCATTGCTTTTATGTATCTATACGTGGATATGAGTATGTGTGTTTATGTATGTATGTATGTATATGAGAGAGAGAGAGAAGAGTGAGACTAGAGGTACAAATACATGCATACACACACATATACATCATACATGCACATTTACACACATATACACATACATCCACATTTATACATACACACACATACATGCACATTTTTACACACACATACACATGCATGCAATTACACACATATAATGAATACACATAGACACATACACATACTTGCATACACATACACGTACTCACATACACGTACTCACATACACATACACATGCATAATCATATGTACACACACATAGACTCATATAATCATATTTACATGCATATATACATATACACATGCATATACATACACACACAACACATGCATACGCACATATAGATACACATACATACACACATGCATATGCACATGTAGAAACACATACATACACACATGCATACTAATATATCTATCTCTCTCTCTCTCTCTCTCTCTCTCTCTCTCTCTCTCTCTCTCTCTCTCTCTCTCTCTCTCTCTCTCTCTCTCTCTCTCTCTCTCTCTCTCTCTCTCTCTCTCTCTCTCTCTCTCTCTCTCTCTCTCTCTCTCTCTCTCTCTCTCTCTCTCTCTCTCTCTCTCTCTCTCTCTCTCTCTCTCTCTCTCTCTCTCTCTCTCTCTCTCTCTCTCTCTCTCTCTCTCTCTCTCTCTCTCTCTCTCTCTCTCTCTCTCTCTCTCTCTCTCTCTCTCTCTCTCTATATATATATATATATATATATATATATATATATATATATATATATATATATATATATATATATATATATATATATATATGTGTGTGTGTGTGTGTGTGTGTGTGTGTGTGTTTACTTAGATATCTATATATAAATAAATAAATCCTATTTCAAAAATCCTAATTCAAAAACACTAATTTTGATATTAGGGTTTTAAAACCCCTAATTTAGAAACTCTAATTTAACCTTTTAGCCATATGATTGAAGTATATGTACACATTGCATATATTCCTCCAACGTCCTACTAGAGAGATATCTCTCCTCCCAACCTTATGCCTCTATATATAGCTACTCGAATCAACGAGGATTATAATATATATAAAGATATATACACATCATGTAGATACACATACATAAATATAAAATGGAGTAGATACATTATGCATCACACATACATGCCTAAATGAACACATAAATATATATACATGCATACATATTTACATGTACACATTTACACATAGACACATATACATATGTACATGTACACATCACATATACATGCCTACATGCACAAATTTATACTTATACATGCATACACAATTATAAACACTTGCATATATTACATGAATACATGAATATTTTACACAAATGCATATGCATATATACACATATGCATACTAACACATGTATACATATATCAAACATATGCACACACATACATATACATGAAATACATATATATGCATACTAACACATGTATACATATAATACACATGAATACACACACATATACATACATACATGATAAAAATTTGCTCCTCGAAGATAAAGCTATATATAAAATAATTAGGCGTTCCCTTGAGCTTCATGTTCTAACTTAAAAGAACATGATTTCATCTCTCTAGTAGGATTCATTGTTATTCAAGTTGAATAAAGAATCTATTATATGATATCCATTCAGAAGCTTCAAGTTATTGATCGATAACTAGCGTAGAATTTACTATCTAATCATTTTGGTAAGACATCAATATAGTCTCATCTTCATCATCCTTATTGATTTCATTTATTTCTTCTATTGTTAAATGTGTTTTCTCATGAGTCACATCATCTATTGATGGATTAATATCGATTTTTGGTAATTCATCTTCCTCATCAGTAGAATCAACATGCAGAGTATTATCCTCTTCATCAAAAAGATTAGTATCATTATCACGTATAATGATTCTAATTTCTCTTTCAGATGTTGATGTATCAGTATGTGATGTTGAATCATCAAGAGGACTTTCTTCGACTCTCTAACAATAAACTGTTCAAACCATGACCTACCTCTAGGTTGAACATGAATGACTTGCCACCAAGGGTGAGCATCTGGGTTTTTATAAAAAATGCTTGTTAATATGCCTAGGAAGAATATATGGTTCTTTAGTAGATTGCATTACCTTGGAAGAATCAATTTCCCAAAACCCAGATAATTCCTTTCTTAATGTGGAATTACTACCTTTATACTCGGCTCGAAACTAGTCAACCTTCAAAATGACCTATCAAAATATATAAAAACAGAAACCCATTATTAGGTGCTTAAAAAAATAACTAACTCTATCATAAAAAATATAAACTTTTTTCTACCTGTTTGAATGTATGGAATGAAATTTTGTAGATACCGACAATAGTTCCTAACCAAGTTCGCCATCTATAAGGTTTTTGTCTTTTGATCTAGCACGTGATAGTTGCTTGAAAGAAGCAACAATACTAGAACCCTCTGTTTTACGTAAAGAATCAACGGTTTTGTTTCTAATATGCTATCCAAAAGCCCACATATTAGTGAACATTCGAGCCTGCAAAAGAAATTAAATTAGTAAATAGAAACTAATATACGTATATGAAGAAAACATAATATTATTATAATAAAATTACCTTTCGTTCACAACCTATCATTAACTCTCTCTACTCATCTGAGATTTCTTCATTATTTGCGTTGGCACATTGCAAACAACTATATAGCGAATCCGTGAAAGAAGATATATTTGTAATCTCATTATTATCGAGATTATGTCTATATCTTTTGTTTCTTCGCCTTTTACTTTGGAGATTTTTAAGTTGTTGTTTGTACTCACTTGTTGGAGATAGACGTCTGCGGAAGCACGCGAACAGCACAAGGAAGAAGAAGAAGCTTGGAGCACAAACACACAATACTGAATGTATTACTAGAGAATGTAAAAAGATATGTAGCCCATTAGGGCAATAGGCATATATACAAGCCGGGGGAAAAAAACCTCCTAAAGAGGGAAAAAAGTGCCCCGGCAGTCCTAGAGTGTTCACACACATCACTACCTAAATATATCAACAAATCCTCCCTGGGAGTGATGCGGTGAACAAGGAGCTGGCACTCATGTATAAGGAAGTGCCAAGCTATGTGGAAATCACTCCACAAAAGGAACTAAGCCCAAAGCTTTGCAAAAAGCTTCAAACTTCTCCCTAGGCAGAGCCTTCGTGAAAAGGTCTGCAATGTTCTCCTGCGTGGGCACATATGCCAAGCTGATCTCCCCAGCAGAGAACCTCTCCCTGACATAGTGATAATGCACCTCAATGTGCTTAGTGCGAGCATGGAACACAGGGTTCCTCGCAACTGCCAATGCGCTCTGACTGTCAGTGAAGATGGTGGTGGCAGAAGACTGGCCAACACCCAAATCAGCCATAAGGCGTCTGAGCCACACACACTCAACAGTCGCTGTGAAAGCTGCCCTATACTCAGCCTCACAACTGGAAGTGGCCACAGTAGGCTGCTTCTTGCTCAACCAAGATATACATGAGCTACCAAGCATGAAGCAAAAACCACTGGTGGACACACGAGTGTCATAGCAACCGGCCCAATCTGAGTCAGAAAAAGCATGCAAATCTGGCGGTAGTGATCCCCCCTTGGGATAAAACAACCCAAGTAGCCGAGTACCACTCAAGTAGCGAAAGATGCGCTTAACCGCTTTCCAATGCGTGACTCCTGGGCAATGCATAAACCTGCTCATCTGTGAGACAGCAAACTGAATATCTGGCCGAGTAATGCATAAGTAAATTAAGCATCCAACAGCCTGCTGATAAAGAACAGCATCAAATGCATCTCCAGCATCATGAAGACTCAATCGTAAACATGTCTCCATAGGAGTGGCAATAGGCTTACAGTCTTCAAGGCCAAAACGCTGCAATAATGTGTCAATATATTTCGTTTGACACAAAGCCATTCCACCATCAACGTGCATAAACTGAATGCCCAAATAGTGATGCAAATGCCCCAAATCAGACATCTCAAATGAGGCATGCAAATCAGCCTTAAAATCAGCAATATGTGTCTCAATAGGACCAGTGAGCAGCATGTCATCAACATAGACAACAATGATCAGAAGCACATCATTAGCACGTTTAACATATAAGGTGCTTTCAGTTGGACTGTTCTCAAAACCATATGCAATCAGATAGGCATGTATCTTCTCATACCAAGCACGTGGTGCTTGCTTTAAACCATATAATGCCTTCTTTAACCTGCAAACCTGGTTTTCATGCCCTTTCTGCACAAAGCCACGGGGCTGAAAAACATACACTTCTTCATGCAAGTCACCATTCAGAAATGCTGTTTTAATGTCCAACTGATGTACATTCCAACCATGATGGGCTGCAAGTGCACAAATGCTCCGAACAGTAGTCATACGGCATGTAGGTGCAAAGGTCTCATCAAAATCAATGCCTCTTTCTTGCGCATAACCCTTTGCAACAAGCCTAGCCTTATACCTGTCAACGGTACCATCAGGTTTACGCTTCAGCTTGTATACCCACTTAGTGCCAATGGCCTTCTTGCCAGGAGGCAAGTCACATAAGGACCATGTACCATTCTTCATTATAGCATCATATTCAGATTGCATAGCAGCCATCCAATTTTCTGAATTCTGTGCTTCATCAAAAGAAACAGGCTCATTCTCATCACAGAGACTAGATGCAGCCATAGCATAGCAATCTGATGCAAAGGAGGCACTATGAGAGCCTGAACGAGTACGATATGACAAAGGTGCATCTAATTTGCTGTCACGCAAAGTCTGCACCAGCCATTTTGGCATAGTTTTTGCCTGCTCAATATCAGCTCTCTCATCAGCAAGTGCATCATGTAAATCTGCATCAGAAATGGAATGATCTGCATCATCATATGAAACCTGCAAAGGCTGAGAAGTTGCCTCATTAGGACCAGCACTAGCCTGTCCACCTGTAAAAAGAGGTATCAAAGTATCATACATGTCTTTGGAGCTAACAGATGTCTCCTTAGTACATGAAAGCAATGGCTGAATAGCATCTTCCACAAAGGCAACATCACGGCTAACCAGAATGCGTTTAGTCTGTGGATGATACAGACGATAGCCTTTACTTTCAGAACTGTACCCAACAAAAATACATTTTACTGCCTTATCATCCAATTTTCTGCGATGTTGTTCAGGCACTAATGCATATGCCAAACAACCAAAAACACGCAGATGAGCAACAGATGGCTTGCGGTCATGCCAAGCCTCATATGGAGTGATAGACTGCAACGCTTTAGTGGGACACCTGTTCAGTACATATGCTGCACACATGACAGCCTCAAGCCAGAAACTATGTGGTAAAGCCTGACTTTTGACCATGCACCTCGCCATCTCCATGAGTGACCTGTTCTTTCGTTCAGCAACTCCATTCTGTTGAGGTGTATACGGTACTGTACACTGGTGTTTTATCCCACGTTCAGCCAGAAATGCATTAAAATCTGAAGACATATATTCCCCCCCTCGATTAGAATGGAGGGTGCCCATTTTACATGCTGACAGATTTTCAGCCAAAACCAAAAACTGTTTGAAGCACATGAACACTTCGGACTTTGCTTTGAGTGGATATACCCATGCATGCCTGGAAAAATCATCAATGAAAGTCACGAAGTAAAGGTAATTTCCAAAAGAGGGTGTCTGCATAGGACCACAGACATCACTATGTACAAGCTGCAATTTCTGCGTAGCCCGAACTGAACCATCTTTTGGAAAGGAAGAACGCTGCAATTTGCCCAAAACACAGCCTTCACAAACATGTTTTCCAGGTGCCTCAAGTTTGGGCAAAGAGGACACCATTTCATATTTCTGCAGGCGTAACAAACTAGCAAAATTCAGATGACCAAAGCGTGCATGCCAAAGCTTTGCATCTGACATAGCCTGAGAATCATGAACTGCACATGCCAAATCATTCACAGATCTTTCATAGTCTATGAGCTTATACAGCCCACGACATAAGATGCCAGAAGCAATAATCACATCACCATTTGAGAGATCATGGACTGTACACCTGTCATCAACGAATTTCACAACCAAGCCAATCTTGGCTAATGCAGAAACTGATAACAGGTTCTTTTTGATCCCTGGCACAAATAAAGCATCTGACAAAGTGAAAGAACTACCATCAGCAGTAGTCAGAATGATCTTACCAACTCCCATAACAAGATAAGAGGAGTTATTGGCGCATGTGACAGTATTCCCTATAGGGGCAGGCTCGAGTGAAGAGAAGAAACTGCGCTGCGAGGTAATATGTTTGGTCGCCCCACTGTCAAAGTACCAAACATCTGAGTCTACTGCAGACATGCACTGATCATGAGAAGATGGGTCAAAACTGCAGACAGTAGTAAACGCCCATTCTTCTTCCTGCACAAGATTTGCAGACTCTGTTTTTGGTGTAGAGGCCTCTGCAACAACCATTCCAGCCTCTTTCTTCTTTGCCTCTTTAGCAGCCAGTTTTGGACAGTTCTTTATAATATGATCATTTCCTTTACAGTACTTGCAGAACAATTTCTGCTTTTCTGATTTCTTTTCATCTTTATCCTGGTTCTTCGATTGTGCAGCATTTGCAGATTTTTGCTTACTAGTAGAAGAGCTCCATTTTCCTTTGCCCTTCTGACTAGCCAAGAAAGCTTGATCTGCAACATGCATAATGGACCTGTTTTGCCTGGACTGATCTTCCTGCAACAGAACAGAGACTAATTCCTCAAATGACAAGGCATTTGGATTGCCTTTCATCATCAAGCGAAGAGTAGAGGCAAAACTCTGATATGAATCAGGAAGACCATTCAGAACGGTCTGCACAAGTGAGCTATCTGGTATAACCTCATCAGCAGAAATCAATTGTTCCTTCAGGTCTTTGATCTTTGTAAGAAAACTGTCCATAGAATCACCTTCATTCATGTGCTCACTCTCCAACTGTTTTCGGAGGTAAGCAACACGAGCCTCATTCCTAGCCTGGTACAAAGTGGTAAGTGTATCCCAAGCATCCTTTGCTGTTCTGCAAGAGCGAATGTGAGGAATAATGGCACGTTTGACAGACAAGGCTATCAATGCATGTGCCTGGGCATCTCTGCCATCCCAACGAATCTGCTCTGCAGTAGGTGCAACAGAAATAGCAGCACGAACAGGAATCTGTGGAATATCATCTTCGACACCATCTTCATCAGCTCCAGTACCTCCAGCACCTGTATTTGTAGTACCTGTAGTCGCAGGTGTAACAGGACGTCTTTCAACACCCTGCACAATGTTCCACAGTCCTTTTGCAACCAGTACATGTCGCATCATATAAGCCCATAATGGGTAGTTGGTACCATCCAACTTATCCTCAACAGCCAACATACGGAATACATCACTGCTTTCAGCCATGGCCGGTGACTAAAATACCTTGATGCATGTTGAAGAAACACTCACGAATTTGACAAACAGACATAAAAAGGAAAAAAAAGGAGGAAGCAGAATCAGAGAAAATCAAAAGCCTTAGTGGAAGGACAAATCCACGACCGTTATGTACAGTACAGAATCTCCCAGGATCAGAATACGGTACGCCGAATCAAACTGTACATAGAGAGAACGTGCAAAGGAATAACAGAAGGGAAGTGCGAACAAGAACGTGCTTAAGAAGGGCGTGCAGTATAAATAAGAGCACATATAGAAGAGAAAGAGAGCGAGAGGAGAATAGAGATAGAGAGAGAGAGACGAAATATAGCAGATGCGCAGAGACGTAGAGTTATAGAAGAAGACGCCATAGATCGCGTATGTAGAAGAAGACGCCAGAGATCGCGTATGTATAGATGAATAACAGAAGCCTGAGATATCGGGTATTCATCTGAGAGAAAGATGGTAATAAGAAACTACTCAGTATAGGAGAGTTTCTGTAGCTTGAGCAAGAAGAGGCCAAGCTCACTTGTACACATCTTCTCTAATAGAAAACACATGTTCATGTGGATGTTCGTGCGTACTATTTATATGTGGTAGAAACAGAGTATGTTTATGTTACAGTTAAAGTTAGTCAACAGTTAACGTTTTCTCAGTGAATGCATTTTCGGTCAGTTATAATTCTTACAGTAAACGAGTAATTTCCGGTAGAAGAACGAAGTAGATCTCGCAGAGTAATGCGAAGTTTTGTGTGAGAGATAGCTCATTCTGTAGCTAGACATCTCTACTTTCAGTTGATCAACGTTTCTGGTGAAAAATATATCTATGCACAGTACAAAGTGTGACCGAAAAGAGACTGTCTGAACTAGTGGAGTTTTTCCTTAAACTTTTGAAAGTGTTCAGTAAGATAAGGAAGCTTTTGCGTCACTTCCTTACTTCATGTATGTTTACTTGAAGTAATTATAAAAAGATTTGAAGTTCATTCCGGTACAATTCCGGTACGATTACGGTGTCAGTCCAGTGACAGTCTGGTGAAGTTTCGGTGAAATTTTTCAGTGAATTTTAGAGCGCAGTCTTATATGTTGAGCGCTAGACTTTGCTAAGCTATTGGTTGATTACAGAAGTGTTCTGAATCACTTTAGCTTAGTTCTTCTTGGGCGTGGCGTTTTCCGCAGGCTTGATAAGGTTCAGCCTTCGTCGCGTCAACAAGGAGTGGTATCAGAGAGAAAGAAGTATACCACATTTTCGCAACAGTGGTATCAGAGCCAGAGTCAGAGCCAGAGCTAGGCGTATCTAATCAGAGCCCAAAGTATTCACCATTATTGGAAACAAGAGCTGGTTAACCACAACGAGTGGAACCAGAACGAGAAAGATTCGGAAGAGCAGAGAGTTTCTCAAAAGCTCACCGAAAGTAACAGAAACAAGAAGATCATGGCAGACCACGTTACTATTGATAAGTTGGACAGAGATAATTATCCCGCATGGGTAATGCGCATGGAAGCCTTACTCATGAGTAAGGACTTAATGATGTACGTGACCGGAGAAGAAAAGAAGCCGACTTTCGAAGATGATAGTCAACCGGAAAAAGAAGAGTTAGAAGCCCTGAAGCTGTGGCAGAAGAAAGATGCAACGGCAAGAGCCTACATCTATAATACCGTAACAGATCATCTACTACCGCATATTAGAGGTCTGGAGAAAGCAGAGGACATATGGAGTGCATTGGAAGATCATTTCCAAAATACTACGAAAGCCAGGAAGGCTAGCTTATGGTCCGAATTTACGACATTCAAAAAGAAGTCGAGTCAAAGCATAAGTGACTACGTCACTAAAATGAAGGATCTAGCAGATAGTCTTGGATCCATAAATGAAGAAGTCGAAGATCATAGATTGATAGCGCAAGTACTCACAGGTTTGAGAGGAGATGAAAGGTGGAAACCTTTCGTACTATCAACTGAACTTTCTTTAAACCATTTTGTGCCAGATTTAAATCAGTTGCTTGGTTTGATGCTCACATATGAGCAAGACCTGAAAGGAGATGCAGATAAAGGACAAAGCTCTGCAATGTACATGAAGAACAAAAAGAAATACAAAGGTAAGTCAAAAGACGAAGAAGAGTCGAGTTCTCAGGCCTATTACGCAAGAGGTAAAGGCACTGGCAGAGGAAGAACAAGAGGTTTTGGAAGAGGAAGAAGTAGCCAGAATACCAACAAGAAGGCTTGCTGGATTTGTGGACTAAGTAATCATCTGGCTCATGACTGTTGGCACAATCAGCAAGGATCAAATCAAAATCAAAACAGTAATAGCAGAGGCAGAAGTGGAAGATATCAAAGAGGAAGACAAAATCAAAGAGGAGGCTATGGTAGAGGTGGAGTGAGAAGTTGGGGACAGAATCAATCCTACAACACCACCTACAACAACTACGCAAACGACACGCAGAATGAAAGTCATACATCATTGATGATGAACTCTATCAGTACATCAGATAATGAAGACCTAAAGGTATTCTACATTGACTCTGGATGTTCTAATCACTTGTCAAGAAATATAGAACTAATGTCAGAACTAGAAAAAGGTAGTTCTAGTCACACTGTTCAAACAGGTGACAATACGAGACATAGCGTACACTCAATTGAAAAAGTGAAATGCAAGAGTGGAGCAGATTTGCTAACCAATGTTTTGTATGTTCCAACAATACCGAAAATTTTGATTAGTGTGGGACAGATAGTTGAGAAAGGTTTTCAGGTCAGATTTACAAATAAAGGTGTATTTGTAGAAGATCCCAAGAACGGATATAACCAGATCGTTTCTGGAAAGAAAGAAGGAAGACTCTTTACTTTAAGAGTACAAGGGAACATTGGCCAAGCGTTGCTCACACATGGAGAAAAGGTAATTACAGAACTTGATCTCTGGCATAAGAGATTGGATCATTTCAATGAAAAAGGAATTAAAGCTATGATAACGAATCAGTCAGTATTGGGATTACCAAATATACAGAATCAACATATGATTCATAAGTGCGAAGCATGTCAGTTGGGAAAAGCCCACAGGTTACCTTTCCAGAAGAAAGGATTCAAACATGATTAAGTACTCGAGCTTATTCATACAGATGTGTGGGGGCCAACGAAAGAAGGATCAATCAGCGGATCAAGGTACTATGTTCTATTCATTGATGATGCAACAAGGTGGATAACTCTTTATGTTTTGAAAGAAAAATCAGAAGTATTGGAGCTTTCAGGCATTTTCATGCATATGCTGAAAGACTTACCGGACGAAAACTTAAAAGACTGAGGTCTGATGGAGGGGGAGAATACTTCTCCTGAGAATTCAATGACTATCTTTGGAATGCAGGTATTAAAAGAGAAATAACCTGCAGATATACACCACAACAAAATGGAGTAGCAGAAAGAAGGAACCGAGTTCTAGTCGAGTTCGCACGAGCTATGCTAAACGAAAAGGATTGTCCAAATTATCTTTGGGCTGAAGCTGTAAACACAGCTACATACTTGGTAAACAGATTACCATGTACAGCATTGGAAGGAATAACCCCTTATGAAGCTTGGTGGGGAAAGAAGCCAAACAATTTTTAAGATTGAGAATAAGAAAGCTCATACTTAGTCGTGTCAAACGATTTCCTTCATATACATGCTTTAGACATTCCTCTCGAAGATATTTCTCGTTTTTAGAAATATCAATGCTCTCACTGTCATTTTGATACCAATCCTCAATACAATCTGCCACGCCATCATCATCGTCATTTTCACACAAATCTTGTACTTTATCTTCTTTTGAATATAGATCTTTCAACCTTGCATATTCCAC
This sequence comes from Ceratopteris richardii, assembly GCA_020310875.1. Classification (NCBI taxonomy): domain Eukaryota; kingdom Viridiplantae; phylum Streptophyta; class Polypodiopsida; order Polypodiales; family Pteridaceae; genus Ceratopteris; species Ceratopteris richardii. The sequence continues at coordinate 107,140,837 of CM035428.1, read as the reverse complement.
AAGATCACTTTTGTGTAGCCTCCTGTTGCAGAGAAAAAAGGCACAAAAGAGGAGCCCCAAAATTTTCAAATTAGTGGACACAAAAATTATTCTTCAAAATCTGAGATAATTCCCTCAAAGCTATGTAAATGCACTAGAGGAGTCCTCTAGATGCATAAGCCCAACTTATTGTAATATATTCTTTGTAAAATAGTAGGAAATTAGAGATTAACGAATAAAGTGCCGGTCACTTGTGGGAAAGGACCATTTTTAGGGCACATGTATATAAGTCACTTTGTGACTCTTTGTAAAGACTTTTTGCCATTGTGAAGAAGGAGAACCAAAATTTTGAATTTGCTTCTTTCCTGCTGAATTTCATCTTCTCTATGATCTTTTGTGTGTGTGAAGCTTGGAATGTGTGTGTAGGATTGTTGTCGTCCCCTCCCCATCACTTTTGAACTACTATAGTGTGTGTGTGTGTGTGTGTGTGAGCAAGTACAAGTTGTGGAGTGAGTGAAGGTGTTTTCCTCCATTCACTGTTTTGGCCATAACTTGAAGAGCGGTTGTCAGATTCAAGTGTTGACAATAGATGTGTCTCGTCAAGAGCTTTGAAAGGAACCTACTATTGGCCATATTCGGAGTTTGGAGCTGGGAGAAACATTCAAATTTGTATTTGCTGCTGTAAGTGGTATCGCGGCAGACACTTTCAGAGTTTTAATGAGTTGCAGAGGTAGATTAGTCTTTTCTTGTGCATTTTTGCTGAACCACTTCACTTTCCATCACATGTACACACTGCAGAAGCCCAAGAGGCCAAGCATCAATGCAACACAGTAGAAGCAGAAAATCATAAGTTAAAAGAATAACTGAAAGAACTGCAAAGCAAATATGAGGCTAGCGAAGCACACGAATGAATGCTAGAAGCAAAATTCTTGATTCTCAAATCAAGGTGTACATGGATGAGGTTGATAATTTACGGAAGAGGAATAAAGAACTAATGACAGCCCTATTATGCAACCAACCAATAGAAGCTCCTGAAGTGACAGAGAAAGACACACGAGCATTGGAAGAAAGGATAGAAAAGTATGAAGACCAACTAAAAACAGAGCAAGCTAACATAGTAGAATGGGAGAAAAGATACATGAACGACACGGCGGAGCTCCAAAAGAAATGGAAGATAGCAGAAAGTTAGTACTTTGAACAATGCAAAGAAGATGCAAATCAACTCAGTGCCATAGGAGAGGAGCTCCTCAAAAACAAGGCACAATTATGAAAGCCATAGAAGAAATTAAAGAAAAGGATGAATTAATAAAGCAATTGCAGGCTCAATTAGCATAGTAGGTTAATGAGGGGACACCAGTAGTTCCACACGCCACAGTGGCTACTGAGGAGACTGAGGTACATCCTCTTTCTCCCCCCTACATCATTCACCGATAAGGGAGGAAATTGAGACCAACATTGAACGACATACTCGGGCTGTTGCAGAACTAAGCTGAAATGAGCGGGCACTACTGGTGTCCCAACTTACTGAAGATTTTGAAGATCAAGTAATCAAAGTCATGAGGGAAGCAAAGATTGAAAGCAAAAATCTGGAATAGGTAATGAAACCCTTCAATGTACCATATGGATTACTCAAAGAACAAACACGCCAATACATTAAGACCACTACAAATAAAGAGCCAGATAGCAACCTACAGTTCAGCATGCACACATTTACCTATACACAAGAGGAATTTGACAGAGTGGATCCTATCTCGAGGAGGAAGTTTTGGGAAAAGAATCCTACACTACGGGTACAATGAGAATCGGCACCTTATATACTTCAAGTCAACCCATCTTTTTGCCCAGTACCCAGAAGACGCTCCTGGATGCAATTTTGGGACGGACAGCGCCAGGGAAGCATAAATAATCAATGGCTCAACTATCCATTACTGCCAAGTCCACCTCGTAATTATCTACCAACCAAAGAATACATGGTTAAAACCATAGAATTTTGGATTTCTCGATATGCAACTGTACCAGATTTAGCAATCAAGATGACTAACAAGATTTTGAGTATGTTACTTACTGTCATAAAGCCGTTTCAGCATGCACAGTACACATTTCTGAACTTCATCAGCATTAACCAGGGATCACATGCCCTCGTTTTTTATCTATCAACCATACCTAGCTGCTTAACACTAATGGGCATATACTCGAGACTCATGTTTTTGCCCAGTACTTACATGCAAAAATTTGAAGAGGCATTCTTCACAGGATTTTTTGAAATGGATTCAGAAATATTTGCAAAATTGTCTTCGAACCTTAATGCAAGACTGATGGCCTATGAATTAAGTTTCTTTGCAGATCATAGATAGGCACCAGATGATGGGGTAAAGTCGAGCCAATGGAAAGAATTAATGCTATGTCAAGCTAATTTGCTTAATCAGAGAGAGCAAAAGGTCATACAAACGTACTCACGTCGTAACTAAAAGCCTGTCGGGGATGGCAGAGTTCAAGAGAAGGGACGTGTGGAAGGGGAATCGAGCAAAAGAAGAAGAAGAAGAAGATCAAAGAACAAAACAGCTCAGTGAAGAACAAAAGTTCATAAAGAAAAGAGCAACCTTCTGCCCAAAGCCCCGTAGGGGCACGCATCAAGCGATAACACCAAAGAACCAGGTCGTGAGGATTGGAAAGAAAGAAAGATAATAACCAGGACATTTCATGGGAGGTTGCACACAGCTTCCTCATCCATCAGGAGAAGGCGATGAAGCGAAACAAGAAGGGAAGAGAAACAGTACATGAAAGATTCTTCATCGGATAAGATAACCAATTGTTTGAAGGTCCTAGCTGTCTCCTCGTCCATTGGATGCATGCGGTGGAAAGAAATGAGTCAGGTCCCAGAGGATGACAAGAAGATTCAAGAACAGGGCCTTTGAAACGTAACGCTGACTTAAAAGAGATTAAAGGTCAGCAAAGTAAGGTGTGCGACAAGAAAGAAGTAGACAGGCTCCAAGCAATACAACAGGGTCAGATGTGTGAAGACAAAGACATATCAGAAGACCAAAAGTTAGAAAGAGGCACAGGTTGTCAGACATTGGTCTATAGAGACCATTCCATGTGTGTGTGGGACGAGGGCTAGTTAGCCAAGGTCCTAAGCTCGGGGGTATATCCTAAGGTATTTGATGGTTAGTGGGGATAAGTGTTGCATGCTGACCACATGGTGATGCTAGATCATTCCAGATCACTGCTATTTTAGATAGAAGAGGATATAAATGGATGGGAGGAGAGTGGCACACACATCATTTGCATGTCTTTTCTGAGGAAAGTCTCACATTTGGTATCAGAGCATAGTTTTTTTAGCTAATTTTAGATGAGAACAGGTTGCAGGAACTACATGGTTATGCAACAAAGAGATTGTTGCTAGCACTTGTTTTTATGTTTTTGCAGGTTATGGAGCCCATGTATGAGTTTATGGCATGCATTCCATGGGCTTGCCAATCCCTATGTTGTTGGATGGCCAATGTGCCATTGAGTTTATGTTCATTTTTTTGGGATTCCATTTCCTTGGGGAAATGCTTTTGAAAATTTTCCAACCTCATGGCATTATATACGCACTTACCTTTAGGTAAGAATGTTATGGCATGGTAACATGCCTTTTCTGTAAACATTGGTAAGGTATTAGCATGCTTGTAAGCATGTATTTGATGGACTTAGTACCATCACAATATTATAGATAAGGCAACTTTATTAATAATAGGATCCCTATACATAATCCTTATGGATTTAGACCATAGGATTGCTAAGGGGAAGGAGATACCTTCACCATTAGGAATGTGCACAAGCAATCCTATAGGTTATAGGAAGTTGCATAGAGGCACAGGAGAAACATTTATGATAATCTTGAAAGTAGTGAAGATTTACTTATCTTCACAAGAGTCTCCCATTATGATGAGGAGACTATGGGGTATTATTAGGAATACCCAACAAGTGATTAGTTTCACTCATACACATCACTTGAGTAAGTAGTGAAGCATTTCTGCTACACTACTAAGGAAACCAATTAGATGGGATCACATAGATGGGTTTCATGAGAGAGCATTGATGGGTGCTTATGTGATTCAAGTGAGGATTAGGAAGGCCACAAGCATGGCACTAGCTCTAGATCCCTTAGTTAAGAGTAGTTGGGATATCCAATACATATATGTATATCAGGATCTAGAGAGAGGTACTTAGACTCGGTCTTTGTACCTAGGAACGAGTTAGTTTGGAATAGAAAGGGATATCCATTTTTATATATTGACTAGAACCAAACTAGCTAGTTCGAGGATATGGGATTCATTTGAGTCCACCTACATATTCCATTACATATATATGGAATATATATTTGATCTAGTGTAGGTATGGCACCATGAATTGGAAGAAGGTTCCACTGGTATGGGATGATGGAAAGGACTTCCCTTTGATCACTCTTATTTTATGGCCAAATAGAAAAGGACTCATCATTCATGGCGGCATGTCTTACTAGATCAGAGGAGAGCTCTTAGTAGACATCTCCTTAGGATTGGGAGTTATCTTTCATAGTTTAGGGAAGACTTACTCTTCCACTAGAGAATGTGATAGGTGATTTTATCACCATGGATATCACATACTCATCTTGAGGTTTTTAGGGAGGATAGTTCCATTAGTTTGATTGGATCATATAGATCCATGCATAGAGGATGGTTGGCAGAGATAAATCTTTAGTTTGGATACACATGTGCGTGACCCTTATAAGGAATTTATTTTCTCCACTCTTCACTATATACACCTTCATTAGTTAGGGGAGATTTGTTCTCCATGTTCATAGGAATGTTTGTAATGAGGGATTATGTATTAATTATGGAAGAGAGGATTAAATGAATTCACAATTTTCTCTTCTAAGGAAAACAAAAAGTGGGAATTAGCTTAGAGATCCATGAGAGATCTCACTTTGGCTCACTGGTATCACTTTAGCTCATGTTCTTTGAAAGAGAAAAAGGAAAGGAAAACATGATTTCTTTATAGGAAAAGGACAAAGTATGTTTTTCTTTAGAGAGAAGAGGTGTTTAGAAAACATCTCTTAGTCTATATTTCAGAAGGAATTCATTTACTCTACTTTTCAATGTAATTTTCCTTCACATGGGAGTTTGATTCTCCATTATTTTGGAAGAAAAAACATGGAGAACTTATATGAATGTTCTCAATTATGGATGAGTAGAGTAATTAGATTCAAAAGAATCTCTTTCAAAGGGAAAGGGAAAAGTGGAATAGATTCCACTACTAGAGCTCTTTTCCTTAGATGAGATTAGAGAGAGAATTTCACTTTCTCTAGATCAGATTGTCTAGATAGGGGTGACACTCTTCTATCAAAGACAAGAGGGAAATCAGTTAATTATGATGGTTAGATTGATTCTCACTTGGAGACTCTTGAGAGAAGTAGTTATGTTTATTTCCAGTGATGGTTGTTGCCTAGATGAGATGATCTAACTATTGACATTAGTGAGATTGGGAGTGGATTGATGATACCTCTCTTTAGAGTTTCTAGGAGATAGGGATATATCTAACCTATTGGGGTACCAAACTCTTAGTTGGTGTTACATCATGAGCATGATGTGTAAACACCAGTTAGGAGGATGGGTCCTTAGGGATTATCTGAATCACAAAGGGAATGCTTTTTGCATTCATATGGAAAACTACAAGGAAGGGAATATTTTAGAGTTTGCACTAGTGCTAATAGATGCTCTTCCAATAGAACTTAGTCCAATGGCAAAGGATGACAAACCACAGACTTCTTGGCTAGTGAAATGTATAGATTACATTTTAATACCAAGAAATTCTTATATATGAACTAGATCATGGATTTGCATAGATCACAAGGTAGCTTGGATTAAACTATTACTTGTGAGTATGCTCAAGGTTAGGAAGACGTAGAGTGGTATGAGGGCAATCTATCGTTTAGTCTTAGATGGGTTTGGAGTCACTTGTTATGGGACTTTGTTCTATATTTTAGAGGATTCTACGGTTTATTATCTCCATTATGGTATGGTCAAGCTTATGGGCTTGGAACTATGCACTTACTTTTCATACTTTTACTCCATAGAGGATACATCATATGGACTTAGGGCATTTTGATGATGTCACATGTTATGGGAGTGATAGTTTGGAAGTGGAGTGTACATGGCAACACACAGAGAAGACCATGTACATAGAGTACATGGGGTTCAGGGGAGTCTGAGCACTTACTTTTACCATTACTACCATTTCATCTATATTTTTTAGGACAAAAATGCTTTTAAAGGGAAGGAAATGTCATCGGATACTTAATATTGGTGTGAACCTCCTTTGAGAAGGATGCCACATGTCATCACATGGAAAAGAACACCATATAAGGTAGAAGAGAAGGAGTCAAAAGAGTAAGACTCACCAAGGAGACAGCTCGATGGTTGGGTGGAACAAGAAAAACACTATCTCTGTGTGATTGCAAGACAAATGAAGCTTGCAATGGCAAAACGATGGAACATGGACATTCCAGTTGAGTATGTATGACCTTCCTTGAGCATCCCTTGCACACCAAAGTGTGAGCCTATCTGTTTCCTCTTGAGTAGGTCCTCCTTTGGATCTTGGAATAGGCATTGCTTCATCACTTGATACAATCCCATATAGATTTCATCCTTAAAAATAAGCCTCCATTTTGATTTGCCAAACAGCATAGCTGTGTCTATCAAGCTTCTCAATCATTGATGGAAAACCATCTCCCATCTCAAAGTTGCTCTAATACCACTGAAAGAAAGTTGGAGAAGCTTTGAGAGGCTTGGAGAGTTGAGTTGTCAATTGTTAATACCTCATCCTTTGATTTGATAGGACCCAAACGTTTCTAGTAGCATCATCTATGAAAGTGACAAAGTAAAGAGAACCACCTAAGGACCTAGTGGGCATAAAACCACACACATCTATATGAACGAGATCTAAAGGCTGAATTGAAGAGTCAATGTGCATTCTATGCACATTTTTGGTTTGCTTTCCATATTGACAATGCTCACAAAATGAAAAATCAGAGAAAGATAACACAGGTAAGTAGCTAGAACAAGAAAAATTTTCCATTCCACTATGAGATATATGGCCCAAACGACCATGCCAAATACATGCCATAGGTTGTTCAATTGCAGCTAACAAGTGTTCTTTCTGTGATACAAATAAAGGATAAAGTGAGCCAACTTTGCTTCCTTTTGCAATAACCATATTTTCCTTTGATATACGATCAATGATGACCTTGGTTAACTTGATAACCAAGGTCATCAAGTTAACCAACTGACATCAAACTGCATGATAACTGAGGTACATGGCATACATTATGCATAGTAAATTTCGAACCATCAATGAACTGCACAACCACATCTCCAATCCCCACAATGTCACATTGGTAAGAGTCACCAAGTCTCATGGTGCCAAGAGACTTTGCTGCATAATTAGAGAACCATTCTCTATGTGGTGTCACATGGAAAGAAAATATAGCACCCATGTGTGGGAAAGAGAATCAACCATAAGAACCTCAGTTGGCACAGTACTATCAAGTGTCAACACATCACCATCATCAGAAATAGAATTAATTTCTTCAATCTTCATAGTTGAAGTAGATGGTGTATGTAACTGTTTAACATGCCCATCAACATTCTGTTCTTTACCTCTAGCATTCTTTAATGCATAAGAGTCTTTCTTCATGTGTCCTTTCTTATGATAATAATGGCATTCAATATCCCTCTTCCTTGATTTACTTCTACTCTTATTCCATTGACCATTCTTTTTGTTGTTCTTGCTCCTGCCACATTGTTGATTCTTTCCTTGGTAAGAATCACAAACATTATATGCATCTCCACTCTGAGTGCCAACCATAGATTTTCTACAAATCTCCTCACTCAAGAGTGCTCCACATATGTCATCATAGATGAGTTACCACCAGGTGCACTATTGCTGATAGCTGTGCAAAATGTATCCCATGATTATGGCAAGCTACATAATAGCAATACTGCTTTCATTTCATTATCCATATCCATTTTCTGAGCTTGTAACTGAGAGAATATAGCATCAAACTCATTTAGATGAGGAGCGACACTATCTCTGTCCTTCATGCAAATGTCATATAATTTTCTCATCAGATACACTTTATTTGATGCCGTCTCTTTTTCATATGTATTGCATATCTTCTTCCAAAGCTTCTCTGCACTTTCACAATCTAATATTGTAAAGCAGACATTATCTTCTAGGTGCAAGCGAATGGTAGACCTAGCCATTTCATCTAAATCATTCCAATCATCTTCATCCATGTTAGTAGGCCTCTTTGAAATTCCATTTACTGGCTTCCATTGCCTCCTTTGAATCAACACATCTTTAATATGATTCTTCCATATAGCAAAGTTTATGCCATCAAGTTTTCGGATCTCAAAATGGTCTCTTCCTTGCAAGTTATAGCTCCTCCTCGGAACACTAGCACTAGACCCTAATCCACCAGATGTGCGTGAGACCTCTGATGCCATGATGGTAGAGAACTGAATAGAATGATAATGGAGCTCGAACAATCCAAACACCAATGAATAAGTGTATCAAGGAGTAAATTGACCATCGTATAGTTGTCAAAACCTAAAAATCTGGAAAAATTCTGCTAGAGTATCCTTTGCAAAATGAGCATATGACGAGTGTCAAAATATCATAAAACTGCAAGTATTGACATGTTTACCTGTATAGTGAATCACTAACTCCACTGCATAGAATCAATTACCCAATAGAAGCCAACTAAGCTTATGGAACACCTATGAACAACTATCATACATCTCCTATGGCAAGGCTAGGTAGTTCTTCCACCTGCATCATCAAAGAGACCCCAACATCTAGGTTTCTCCCAGTTAAGAAAGCCTCACCACAACCCTCTTCATCAAATGTAAAAGGCTTTATGCAAAAAACGCTATATCAATGACCACATAGACATACATAAGCAATATCCACAGAAGCGTACATGGTGTGTATGTGCTCAATATATGCAGTAAAATGACACTATAAGGCTGAATGCACAACCCAACAACTAGCCAACAACACCTACAAGTGTCTGTCAACTATGATGTTTTAGGCTCAAAAAACCTGCATAAATTTGTAGCAGCTGCTCCCACCAAAATTGAAAACCTTTCGACAAACCTCTAGTTTTACAAGTGTGGCTGAAAACACAGCCCCAAAGATTGATATTTATTATCGGAGAGGTAAACAAGAACACTCTTCTTGATGTTCTTGGACCTGTGTGAAGAGAACTATGCGCGAAATTACTCCAAAATGGCTCCAAAAGACACCCCAAAAATGCTTCGAAAACAGGCTTTGAAAGCAAAGAATGAAGCTTTGAGGGACCAAAACATGTTCAAGGTAATGTTAACCTTAGTCTTTCCCGTTCTTCAGACACCACAAGAGTGTATCCTAGTGGCAAAAGATTGCCACGGTTAAGGGAGCTCATGGGGCACAGTACTGGGATGGGTGACCTCTCTCGGGAACCTCTATCTTCCTTGATCGTTGAGGTCCTCCCTCATGCATAGCCAATGATGCCAATGGTGAATTTGGTGAATCGGATGACAAGGTATGCCAAGGTCTATGCCTTGGTTGCCGCCTTAGTTGTACACCTTGGAGGAAGCCCTTGGGTGGGTGGGCGGGTGGTCGCTTCGCTCCCACAAATGGAACAGATCTTTTGCATCAAAATGCTCTGATACTAGTGGAGTATTTCATTGGTGATGCACCATAGTGCACCCTCCTTCTCAAGAGCTCCACAATGATATCCTCGAAGTAGAAAACTGAGCTCCTAGGGCTGCACACGGTACTCCATAGAGTAGCTGTAGAATATGCATAAAAACACAGTACACAGGGACCACAAACATAGACTTCTTTGGTGTTACAAATGCGGTCAAACTTTCAGTATGTGACTGACTAGGCCACTATATGTTTTATTTAAGAACATATACAAAGAAGTGTTTCATGGCCATTTGGCTTTTCACATGGACACTAATGGTAACATCAATCACCGAGTGACTTAATCAATTGTGCTTTAATAATACATACAATCACATGCTACATCACACCAAACAAAACTAAGTTGACAAAAAAAAATTTGATAAATTGTCCTTCATTGCACAATAGACTAGAAAGCTCGGCATGTCTAGTACATATCCTTCCTAACAGATTTTCTACACGCACTAGATAGAATGTTGTTTATTACTTTTGAAAGGTTACATCTGGCATCTGCCTCTTCAGTGAGATGTTTCAAGGTATTAGTATTTACAAAGGTATTTGATGGCTAACATAACTTATTTCACGGGCCCATGGGAGTATAAGTCTATCCGTATGAGAGCACCTATGATCGTGGTAAGAAACAAAACCTGAGTTTTACCTAGAAACACTAAAATGGTGAAGAACACCAATCAAGTTCCAAAAGTAGCTAAATCTCATTTCTTGCTCACACAAGACATTACTAGAGATATCTTTGGATAAGATAGGAGATATGAGCAAAGGAGAGGAAGGGAATACCTATCTCCATATTACTTATCAGGTTTACACAATGAAAGCTATTTTAGACTCACAAGCACATGTATCTATTGCTATCACCTCCTTATGAAAGTGTTGGGTTAAATTGGTACTCAGACCCACGAGAATGAAGTTGCAAATGGCAAATGGCAACATCAAGAAACCTCTAGAACTATTGGAAGGAATAAGTCTTACCAATTGTGGTGTGGGTTTTGAGCATACTTTTGCTATATGTGAATTCGGTAAGAACCATGCCTATGAGATGATCTTAGGTAGACCATTTATGAGACAATCCAGATAGTGCAAGATTGCGGAGCCAATTCTTTTGTACCTGCAACATCTAGGAGTTACCACTAAGGTCAATATCAAGGACTATTCACATAGAGATGTGCCCCGTATCCGATGGAATCCCATCCATAGAGCAATGGATGACACAAAGTTAGTCCACTCCATAGGATCGGGATCCTCATTGATGCATGAAGATACTCACTTATGGATGTGCAAAGTTGTAGCTGAAGAAGAGAAAAAATTATGTGCATGAGAATTAGGTACATAGAAGCACTCTAGATCAGTTCAAGACCCAACCTATGAACCCCTAGTATTTCTAGATAAAAAGTTTGAACCTCACAATTGGGGAGAAATTCTAGCCACCATGGACATAGTAGTCAATGAGGAACATGTTGGAGCAGATGGTGGATAGTCACATGAGATGAAGTGGTGTATCTAGACCCTGCTTCACACCTGCTAAGAATGATGGCTGAAGAGTGTAGTGGGCCTCTTTAGCTAGCTAATGAACATAAATAATCATATATGCTGCTTGGAAGGCGATCCACTAATGGAAGGATCAAAATAGATAGATTGGAGATAAACCAAGATAAAAAACTTGCTATTTTAGTTCACACACCTATTCAGTGTTTTGAACAATTCTCTAAGCACAGTAACAATTGGCTTAATTCCTTTTGGGGAACTCTAATTAACTTAGTAAGCTAACAATCATGAGTGATTTCATAAAAAATGATGGACTACATGCAGAGAAAGATGTTTAGCAATTCAGAGCTCCATCCTCACATTCACGGCACTACAAGGAATACGGGCGCATAACAACGGTTAAGGCAACACAATTTCATCGCTATAAAATTGCAAAATGCATTGCAAGGAGCGTCAAGCGTGGACCGTCGATTAAACGACGAGCCAAACAGCATTTTTTTTATGTGTGGTGTGACGGATGTGCAACACTCGCATAGAGCATCGCTAACGCGACAGTTTAAAAAAGTGTCGCATAAGCGACGCTAAAAAACATCGCTTATGCCATGCCAATTTCAGTGGTTTTTACGACACGTTACCATCGATTACACGACGGTCTGTTGACGGGAAAAAATTAAAACGTTGGAGGCTCTTCGATCGGCATGTTCACGCATCTGATCGAAGAGCTCTCCAACGTTCACAATTGCGCTGCGCTTACGAGCTGAAACAAGTATATGCAGAATTGTTGTTTTGTCTAAGCTCTATCTTATTGTCTCTCTTTGTCTCTGTTTCTCTCTTTCTATGTCTTTCCCTCTTTGAATTCTCTCTCTCTCTCTCTCTCTCTCTCTCTCTCTCTCTCTCTCTTTTCTCTCTCTCTTTATTGCAGGTTATTCAAGAAGCTAACCAAGCAAAAAGTATGGCTAACTATTGTAAGTATAATTTCCATTCTTTTTATATCATTTGAATTGTGTTATTTTCATTAGATAGCATACTCACACTTATTGATATGCACATATACACTTATACATGATGGAGATGCACGTTCACACATATACACATATACACATGCACATACACACACATATATACACACAAATACATGTGCACATACACTTACACATACACACACATATACATGCATATGCACAAACATTTCTACAATCACATAAAAAGACTTGCATGCATGCATTATTGCATATATATATATATATATATATATATATATATATATATATATATATATATATATATATATATATATATATATATACACACACACATACACACATTAACATATACTTAAATACATGTATATGCACATCCTCATGCATGCACATTCACATGCATGCACATGGATGCAAATGGAAATGCATCCACATGCACATGCATGTTTCATACATATACACATGCATATACATACATTTGTGTATGTTTATACACATACACATGAATATGCACATATGTATATATACACACACATACACATATATACACATATTTATGCACATATGTACACACACATATACACATGCACACACACATGCACATACATATATATACACATATACATGCACATACACACATATACACATATAGTTACACATATACATGCACATACATATACACACACATACACATGCACATGCACATACTCATATACACACATATACACTTACACATGCACATGCACATGCACATACATACATATACACACACATACACATGCACATACATACATATACACACACATACATATACACTTACATACACACATGTGAATGAATTATATAATTAAAGAAAACACATGCTTAATATAAATAATAATAACAATCAATAGAACAAAACTTTTCACTACTTAATACCATACACACAATTCAAAACATAACTGAAATGAAAAATATATAGGTAATATATATATATATATGTATATGTATATATATATGTATATATATATATATATATATATATATATATATATATATATATATATATATATATATATATATATATATATATCAGTGTAAATACATATAATCCAATGTCATAATCAAGAATCCTAATCATCATGATCATGATCATCATCAGCATCATGATCATCCTGATCATCCTCATCCTCATCATCATGATCACCCTGTGATCATCGAGATAGTCCCTCCTGTGTTTGTCTCTCCACCTCATCCATATCTGCCTCTCCATAATACTCCTATATTACATATAACAAACATAAATAATTAAAATAATTAAATCATTCATAAAAATAAAATAATTATATAAAATTTAATAATACTCACAAAGGTATCTGAATGATCTCGCATATACTCGCTCAAATGCCGATATCCAAAATGTGTAGCATACTTGATCTCATGTTTTGTAGGATATCATCCCTAATCCTTTCGTTGCATTGAAACAAATAAAATAGATTAGTTTCTTGCATTTTAACTAAAATAAAAAATATGCTCACAACAACACATATACTTACAAAAGTAGCTACAAAACCATGATGGCCCATTTGGCCTAGGTGCGATGTGTGGCCCGACTCAACTCTCTTCTTTGCAATAGCCTGTTTATTTAAGAAAAAAAGAAATACATAAATGAAATGTAAAAATTTACTAAAATATATGAAAATTATAAATATAAACTATTGATTTGTATACCTTCTGCTGAGGAACTGACTCTTGAAGATGTAGCTATCTAAAGAAAACTACCACATCTTAGGTGGTATGTTAGGTCACCTCTTATTTTTTTCCACCATACAATATCTCCTATTAATTTAATCTCAAACCAAAAAAAAATCAGAATACATACACATATATACACACACATACACATACACATAAACATACCCACATACACACATACATGCAAACATATATGCATACATATACACATATACCTACATATAACATAAACACACATATACATATCCACATATACACACATGCATGCATATACACTCATTCATACAAAATACATGCATTTATCCCACAATAATGTGTATTTGTGTATATGTGAATATGTGTGTATGTGTAAATGTGTATATGTGAATATGTGTGTATGTGTAAATATGTATATGTGAATGTTTATGTATGTAAATAATCAGATGATTAATATCAAATACCATTATTTGTAGATTCTGATCAATCAGATGGAACTCCACCACTGTCTCCTCATCGTGCAACGACTATATACTGTAAGTATATCAAACATTTGATTTTAAATATATTTGATGGATACATAACTTATATATTTTTTGTTTCTTATTATAATCAGATTTTGATCAATCAGAGGGCACTCCACCACCTCCTACCCATGCAACGACTTCACATGTGTCCTCTGATAGGAATTATGATGAATTTTACTATCAAGAGCATATTATATGTTGGTGTAACTCTTGTTATGGCACGTATCGAAGACCACGATTGAAATGTATTGAACATGAGGTAGAGTATGGTACTTTTGAGCATGCACCATCACTTAGTCAATGTGATAATGCTTGGGTATGTATTTTCTATATAAATTAATGTCATTATTTTATTTAACAACCATATACAAAATCAAATTACTGTTGATATAGAGGAATACTTGCTCAATGATGATGATGATGATAATTTTTCTCATAATGTTAATATACCTCATACACGTCATGGACTTGTTGTTCATCAATTACAAGCAGAGGTTTCTAGAAATCCTCTACCTCCTTGTTTAGAGACTGAAATGGCTGGAGATTATCCATTGCCAGCTCGTGGTCGTTCTCTAGTACAAACATATGATAGAAGAAGATATGGAGGATGGAATAGAGGACCACTTCCTTTAGATGGAGAGTTTTTCAACTTTTGGGGTAATCGCTATATGATTGCTCCATCCACTATTACTAATGTTGGTCGTGGTCTCTTTATTGTAGAGGATTTGTATGTGCCTCCGAACTCTGAAGTCACTCTTATGTCATTTTGTGGTCCTATATATGGATGGGGAGATTGGCATCGACTTTCACGTTATGTTCAAAGCATGAGTACTTATGGAATATGCTTGAATGCAGCATCCCTTACTAGTAGAAGGATTTTACATGCAAAAAATGAAAGATTATATATTGATGGAAGAACTTACATGCATGGAAATATAGCAGGTTTAATAAATAGTAGTCGAGGGTTACATAATAGTTCAAGGACTAATTGCACATTTGACGAGCGTAAAAATAGTCATGAATCACCATACATGAGTAGAGATGTATCAAGATACATAGTTGTCAATGCTATTACTACATTACATGCTGGTGATGAACTATTAGTGAATTATGGATGGCATAGACCTCCAAGAGCACCTTTTAGCTAGAGAGAATGAAAATTTTCTATCCATATTTAATAACTTATATATTTAATTTTATGTTTAAAGTTTACTTTTTATTCATTTATGGAATACTAATGAATTTTATTTATATGTGTAGATTCCAACGTATGATGTTGATGATATTCATCCACACCATTCACAATTGCCAGTAAGACCTCATTTATCAGAAGCTTCTATAAGGAGGTGTGTACCTAAGTCACAAGGTCTTAGGGACTTGTGTCAAAGAGACTAAATCTCATTTGCCACACAAGTGCATATAGTGGTGGATTGATACATGCTTAATCATCAATCTGAAGAGCCACATGCACCAAGTGTATGAGGATGTGTGCACACGTGATGGAAAGTGAAGTGGTTCAGCAAAAATGCACAAGCAAAGACTAGCCTACATCTCCAACTCACTAAAACTCTGAAAGTGTCTGCCGCGATACCACTTATAGTAGCAAATACACATTTGAATGTTTCTCCTAGCTCCAAACTCCGAATATGGTCATTACCAAGTTCTTTTCGAAGGTCTCAACGAGATGCATCTATTGGTGGCATTTCCACTCAAATCTGACAACCACTCTTCAAGTTATGGCCAAAAAAGTGAATGGTAGGAAACACCTTCACTCACTCCACAAGTCATACTTGCTCACACACACACTACAGTAGTTCAAAAGTGATGGGGAGGGGAAGACAACAGTCCTACACACACATTCCAAGATTCACACACACACACACAAAAGATCATAGAGAAGATGAAATTCAGCAGGAAAGAAGCAAATTCGAAATTTTGGTTCTCCTTCTTTGCTTATAACAATAGACCTCACAAGGTGACTGGGGTGTCTCCTTTTGAGATGAACTATGGCATGAATCCCACTGCTCCCAGCACCATAGGAATGCCTAAGAAATTTCCTAGTGCTTCCGAGTTCTAAGCGAATATCCAAGCAAACCTTGAAATAGCTAAAGCCAAGATGCAGCAAGCAGCTAATAGAGCCAAAGAGTATGCTAATAAGAAAAGATCTCCTAGATCCTTTGAGGAAGGAGACTGAGTCTTCCTTTAGGTACTCGCTAGATCTACTTCATTGTCCATAGGGAAGTGTAGTAAGCTATCACCAAGGTATTGTGGACCTTGGAAGATAGTAAAGAAGTTGAGTAATGTTGCATACCGATTAGAGCTTCCTCCAGATTGCAGAGTCCATCCAGTGTTTCATGTCAGTAAACTCAGAAAGTATATTTCTAGGGAGGATAGTCTAATAGAGGGTATTGTTTCTTTGCACGAAACCGATAGAGTAGATCATTCTCTAGACAGAATACTAGATAGGAGACAGAAATGGTTGAGGAATCGTGTCATCCAAGAATATCTGGTAGCTTGGAGAGAATTACCACTTACTGACTTTACTTGGGAATCAGCAGCTCTAATTCGCAAGTACTTTCCCTCATTGATCATTGAGGACATTGATCTCTAGAAGGGGAAGAGAGTGTTAGACTCAAGATATAACGAGCAGGAGATGGTTGAACCACACCCTAAGAGGGAGGATTAGGAAGTAATCCTCAACCATGGCTTTTGGGGCAAGTGGTTAGCCCATCATACTCTTAGCTGGTATTTCATGAGTTCAATGGGACTTTTGAAGTTTGATGCTCGTCTGGAGCATCTACCTCCATCTCTGGCAAATCAGAATCGAGCGACTCTTCTTCTTTCTTGGAACCATGCACGTGTTCCAAGATATCCTGAAGAGAACTCTCTAAGAATGAAATTCTATTATTCATGGCTTGAATTGGATCCATTGGAGGTTCTGGCATAAGGGTATCTGTTCTAGCAGATGATGATGGTTCGGGTTCCATGCTAGGACTAAAGGCAAATAACTTTTCTTTTGGTTTTCTCTCTCTTTTTTTTAATACACTAATCAAACGTATATACTAGTGGAAAGCGGAAAAAGAACCAATCAAAGCCTTTGCTTAACAGAAAAAGACAAAAGAAAGAAACTTTAATAGGTTTCCTAAACTTCAATGCACATGCATGCTAATATTTTAGACATTTCGGTAGCCTAACGGCATCACTTTAAAATCTGAAATAATTTTGAAAAGCGTCAAGCATTCAACAAAATCAAATCATCAGTGCTGGCAGGCACAATCTATTTTGTCTTCTCAACGAACACCTGCAATTGAAAACTTTTCCAAGTATGTTGTTGGGCTCTATAGGCCCTCAATCAAAATATTTCTCTTGTCGATACCTGCCGATGCTTACCACCTGTAAGAAAAGCTCAAGCATCGACCATACATCTCTACTTACGTCATTCTACACGTATGCAATAATGCTTCTAACAAGCACAATCAACAAAAATAATCAACCAAATATTAAGTAAATACTTATCTTAGATTCTTTTGATATTCTTGAAGCATCCAGTTGAAGAGCTACGGGTAGACTATTCACTCCCTTTGGTTCGTGGATCGCATAAGTCTTCAAGAAGTGCTCTGTTGAAGGTGCTCGATGAAGAACAATCAACTTCCAACCTATGTTGCAGGCAATATCTGGACTCAAAGTATGACTTGTAGCCACTCCCTGGAAAGATCTCGGACAGAGCTATCTATAGCAATAAAAATCTGCAAAATTAGGTGTTGGATGCTGAAGATATGACTAATTAGGTGAAGAGAGATGGGTGGGTTTGAGTATGTTGACAAGACTTAGATTAGAAAATCAATAGAAACTCGGTGCTTTTGTTCTGCTACAGAATAACCTTTAGCCTCAAAATTGCGCACGAATCAGGTAGCTTATCCCAAATACGACTGGGAAATCGCATAACCTATATATCTAGCCAGTCGTTCTATTCGATACCTGTGTCTTCATGCTTGGTCTAGCCTCCTCAACGGCTGAAAAGCCTCGTGGAGTCGTGGCCGCTTGTAGACTCAAACAAGAAATCTCTTACCAAAGAAAAACGTCGAGCGCAACCAGCGTCCCTAATTCACGGGCAGACTTGGAATCTGTTGGACGTATGCCGGGATGATGGTTGATAACGGATCTTGCGGAGCTCTTCAGTGATGCAATGAGTTCACGTGCATACCCGGGCAAAGTCCACCGCTTATTAGCTGCAGGCAGGCCGAGGGTTATGACTTATATGGTCTTATTTTACATCTGCTTATCCTATCGCAACAGCAATGGAAAATTCCGTAACAGCTTGACAACGACGACCAAAGGAAACATGCACGAATCCCCAACAACCACGCTTTCACACAAAAAGTTAAATGGGAGATAATAGCAAGCTTCTAATCCACTCCTAATGTGGACTTCTCTTGGATTTTCTTGTTCCCAATGGCAATATATATACCGTACTCCATGTATATATACATTAATACATGGGAAACCTCTCAAATGATCTCTTTTCTTACTCCCAAAAGTGGAGATTTACTAGAATTAGCACCTGAAATTTTTTCCAAAAAGTGTGGAAAGGGGGTTTTTGAGGAAATAAAATTCCTTATTATTTTAATGAATCTAATGATTTCATTATGAATTATATGCCATTTTCTCAATATATATACTTTTTCCCATCCATTCATAGCTAGTGCACCTCTTTTTCCCTCTTCCAAAATGGGAATTTCTTAGATTCAAGTGCTGAAATTTTTCTCAAACAGTGATGGAAGCGGTTTTGTGGAGCTTCAAACTCCCATCATACTGAGCTATATTTTGGATTTCTTGATCTTATATGGAAGTCAATACACTAGACTATAGGTACGCATGAATTTTCCTACCAAACTAAGAAAAAACCTGCTTCATTTCCCTTTCCCAAAATGGCTACTTATAAAAAATAGCCCCTGAAATTTAGGTGAAAAATCATGAAAGTAGGCTACTTTGAAGGCATATAAGGCTTACGCTTTCTTATACCTTGAGGGAATCACTGATCAGCCAAGCAAGTAACTCTATGATTTTTCATACATTATGCAAACTTCAAATCACACAGGCACTTATACATCAAAATATGAATATCCTCAATGCGCAAATATGTATCAAACTAAACATATTATAAAGAGAATCAAATATGTACAATTTATGCAAACACAGGTACCTAGAACACTACTAGCTGACAGTTCGGCATGTCCGATACCTGTCTTCTACATAGCATGCTGAAGGACACCCCTTTTTGTTAGTCACAAAAAAGCTATATTTGCAAAGTCCTAACTTTTTTGTCAAAACTATTCATTGAATTACATAGTGCAATTCAATATTTGCACTAGATTGTTTAGAGAAAAATGACAACTATCCTCGACAACCTAACACTTCACCTGATGATAAAGTGGAAGATCTCTTTTGGTCCTCCATTGCATGTGGTTGCTACTCCTTAAACAATACTTTGCAACTCACCATGATCTTCTTAGCCTCATTGTCATAAAGCTTATATGCCTTCTTATCATCACTACGTTGAGATATCAAGCTCAACATGTGATGATCTAGGATGACATGTATCATTTTTTTGTTTTTCTGACATGTATAGTGGTCATGCCGGTATATGTCAGGGATACTTGTTGGAGGATTGTTGTGTAGAAAGGGATTTGAGTGTTTGTAGGAGAAGAAGGAAAGATAAGAAGAAAGATATAGACACTAGAAACTTCTGTAGATTGATTATAAGGGGAAAAATACAATGGTGATGTACAATACAATCCAATGCTTTCTATGCAAAAATACCAAAGAGTGCACAATCACAGAGTACAAAATACCCAAGGTTCTTGTTGTTGCGGACCTCCTCTGCACCATACCTCCACCTTCTCCAAGCTTGCACTTGTGCACACCTTGCACTCAAGCTTCCTATAGGGGGAGGGATGGACACCTTCTGTTGGCATGCACACAGCTTCAATGGGACCTTGGAATCTTTGGTTGTATGCTTAGCACTTCTCTACACACTTCTAAATCACTCTTCATGCACACCTTGCACTTCACTTCTCTGCATCGCACACACTCTGTATGTCTCTTTCACTTCTCTTGCTTAGTCTAGACTATGTTCACCTTGCTCACCTTGAGTGTCGGTTCACATACGCTCCTAACTGCTAGAGTATCTTGGTGCTCACTTTGACGTCCCAAGATTGTCTCCAAAAATGGGCAGCCAACGAATCCCTGTTTTATTCTGTAGTGACTTTAGACTAAAACAAAAATTTTAATTGGGGAGGGGCGTACTTTCACTTCTGCATACGTTGCCGCTTCACATACCTTCACATTTTGCCTTTTAATTCTTCAAATGTGCACTTAAGAGGGGGTTCACCAGAACCTTCCAAACACTTTTAAAAACACTTTGAACCTTAGAGAATTACAGAAATACCTTTGCAACCTGCAACCAACTTTCTACAATTTTACCCTTTGTGAACAATTAATTGTGCACTACCTGTGCACCTTGACACCCGACTTTGAACGCTTTGACTTCACCCATATTGACCTTTGACTTTGAACATGTTGACTTTGGCTAGTTTGACTTTGACCCTTTGAATTTGATAGTGGTTGACTTTGACTATGGTTGACTTTAACCAATATGACTTTTATGGGCTCAACAGTTGCCCACCACCTAATGGGCTCTCCGTCCCAGAGAGCTACAACCAAAACTCTGAGCAAATATGACACCATGATTCCTGTGCTGCAAAATCTTCAAAAGGACACCGGAGCAACTACCAAGTCCACCAGAAGCAGTAGAGAACAGACACCAGAGAAGAACCAAAAGTGGAAATGTTGCACAGAAAAGCAAAGGACGGCGAAGGGAGGGTAGGCAAGAGGGGGAAGGGAGGCTGAGGGGGTTGAGATTGATAGGGCAGGGAGGGGTAAGTTTGGGACTGGGAAGAAGGGTAAAGGGAGGGTGAGGTAGTAGGATTATGGGCTCTGGAGAGGGCCGAAATGATCCAACCGTAAAGCTACAGAGGGTGCATATGGGAAATTGTGAAACATATGGTAAAATAAAGTGAGAATAGACCATGTCGATAAAGAAAAACACGTGATAAATGTGCTCAAAACATGGAGGTTTTGATCAAAAGTCAAAAAAAAGTTGGAATTTTGGAAAAACTAAGTCCAAACAGGAGTCTAGAGGTGCCAAAAGACATGAAAATTACTCCAAGTTTGAAAAAAATGGCCATTCGAGGCGCAATCTAAAGCCAAAAGCATTGGACCATGAAAAATAAAAAAATAAATATATTTTTTAATATTTATATATGTTTTTTTATTTTTTTCTTAAGCACGTGGGGTGGGATAAAGCTTAATTAAAAAGAAAAACATAAAAATAAAATAAAATAAAAGAAATTAAAAATAAATAAATAGATAATAAAAATAAAATCAATAAAATAAAAATTAATAAATAAAATAAATAAAAAGAAATAAAATAATAATGAAAATAAAATAAATAAAATAAAAAATAAGAAAAAAAATAAAAGTAAAAATTAAAAAATGAAAAATTCAAGGGGCGGGGGGGAGGGGGGGGGAGAGAGAGAGAGAGGGGGGGGGGCCGAGTTTTTTTTTTGAGATTATCCCCCTTTTTTTTATCCATGGCGCCCCTCTTTTTTTTTAATATCCAAATTGGATAAAAAATACAAATAAAATCCAAAATTTTATGAAAAAAATCCAAAAAAATCTCAAAAAATTCCCTACAGGTTTAGTTCAGTTTTCTCACTCCAAACCAGAGAGAGCTTCCTTTATTCCTCTAATATAGCAAGAAAATGACATTGGAAAAGGATGAAAAAATGCTAGAAAAATTTCTAAAAATGCTTGAAAAATTCCCAAAATTTTCCAAAAACTGTAGTTATGCAAAGGCTACAAAATGGTTGCTAAATTTGCTAAAAACTCAAGGAAAAAGCATGAAAATGGATAAAAGCTACTAAAACTTAAGCAAAATGATATGAGAAGGCTATGTGCAACCTAGACAAATTTTGCAAGTTCCAGGTGATCCATAAATCTTCAGTTGTGCTGATGATAGGCCTTGAGCCTTGATATATTGACCAGTGGCAGTACCTCTCCTTTTAGAGTCTCTAACTCCACTGCACCCCAATTCAGCAACGTCTTAATTTGATAAGGTCCTTTCGAGTGTGGAAGCCATTTTCCCCTTACTTGTGTGTGGATTAGAGGTCTATGTAGAAGAACTAACATGCCTATTTGTAAATTATTGTTCCACAAATTCTGATCATGTGCCTCCTTCCTCTTCATTTGAGTCTCTATCAATTGTTTTGTAGCATGTAGACGAATCTCTTCCACTTTGTGCAGTGCTCCAAGCCTCTGAGAGACACCCCAATCTTTCTTTCCCTGCATGAATGCTAGTTTTGGTGACCCATGTAGAAATTGAAAGGGTTCAATAGGAAATATCCCATAAACCAATTGGAATGGAGAATATCCAGTAGCTTCGTTGTAAGCTAATCTCTATGCCCATAGGGTACCTTGATAAGATATGCCCTAGGAAGTGAGATGTAACATACATTCCTTCCGTAACATGGCAATTAATACCTTGTAGGTGGATTTTGCCTGTCCATTAGCTCTTGGATAATATGCACAAGAGGTCCTATGTAGAATTTTGTACCTGTTAAAAATTCCCTATAGGACCTTGTTCACAAAATGAGTACCTTGGTCTCTACAAATTTCAAGGGGGCATCCAAATCTGCAAATGATGTTACTATAAATGAAATCAACAATAGTTTGAGTGGTGCAATCAGGCGAGCCAATAGCTTCAGCCCACTTTGTTGCATAGTCACTGGCAATCAATAGATACTTTTCTCTCTTTGGAATCGACAGAGGGTAGATGGGCCCTATGAAATCTAGCCCCCACTTCTCAACTGTTTGCCAAGAAGTGGAAATAATCAAGGGGTTTTGCCTATGCTTTGTTGGCTTGGGTCCACACCTCTGACAGACATCACATGCTTTTCCCCACTCCTCTGCATCTTTGAATAATGTAGGCTGAAATATCCCAATTAGCTGCCTGCCACTCTCCTCCCAACCTTAAATAGCCCTTGCCCTTGGCACCTCTAGAATCTTCTCTAAGGTCCAAACACTCCTCATATGGCCACTCTGATGAGATGGAATAACCTTGAAGATCCGTGGTAGAGCCTTGGCTCCCCCGAGCTCTGGTCCTTGACCCGACTAGGGTCCTCGACCAAATGCAAGTAGACCAATGGTAGACCATGGAGGTCTAAATAAATATAACACTCTCTCCCCCTTCTAGAGATCACTATCCTCAGTGATCAAGGAAGGAAAGTGTTTGTGAATCAGAGCTTTTGATTCCCAAGTAGCATCTATGAGTGGATGGCTAGTCCATGCTACTAAATACTCTGGTATGGAGCGATTCCTTAACTTTCGCTCCCTCTTATCAAGAACTTGAAATGGAACATCTGACTGAGATGCTCTATTTTCTAAAGCAACCAAACCATCTACATAGTTCTCATCTCGAGAAATGTATGGTCTCAATCTGCTAACATGAAAAACTGGGTGAACTTTGCAATTATCTGGCAATTGCAATTTATATGCGACATCACTAATCTTCTTGATTTCTATCCAGGGTCCACAAAATCTAGGGGATAACTTGGGTTTCTGACCCACTATCAATGATGAACCAAGTGGAACCTGTAAAAACACACGATCGCCCTCTTGAAATGCTCGTGGTGTTCGATGTCGATCCACAAATGCTTTCATCCTTTCAGAAGCTTGTTGGAGATTGAACTGAGCTATTTTTAAGTTAGCTTCCATATCTGTCAAAAACTATGAAGCACTCAGAGATTTCCTAGGTAACCCAATGGTAGCTAGACTATGTGGAATAAATCCATAGATCACCTCAAAAGGTGCAAGCCTAGTAGTCTTGTGCTTCCAACTATTATAAGAAAATTCAACTAATGGGAGAAAACTATCCCAATCTGTTTGCTTTTTTGAAACATATGCCCATAGCATATCTTCCAGTATCTGATTAACTCTTTCGGTCTGACCGTCTATCTGTGGATGCTCTCCACTACTCATCTTGAGTTGAACTTGAAGCTTATTGAACACGTGTTTCCTAAAATTTCCTGTGAACCTGGGATCCCTATCTGAAACTATAGATCTAGCTAGACCATGCAGTCTAAAAATATTCTGAATAAATAGCTCTGTGACTTGCAGAGCCTCCACTCATTCCTTTGTAGGAATAAAGTGTGCCCTTTTGCTCAAACAATCAACCACTACAAGAATAGCATTCTTTTGTCATGGTGTCCTAGGTAAACCCATTATGAAGTCCATGGAAATACTATCCCAACAATATTGTGGTATCTCCAATGGCTGTAGCAGACCTGGAGAACTAATCCTCTCTGCTTTATTAACTTGACATTTAAAACATTGACTTGCATAATTGTTTACATCTCTGACCATCTTAGGCCGCCAAAAAGTATGTCTGATCAACTGCAAAGTTTTCTCAATACCAGGATGTCCTGCACAAGGTACATCATGGTTCTCGAAAATAACCTCTTTTCTAAACTTCTGCAACTGTATTCATTTTTCCTTTTCTATATAGAATTTCCATATGAAATTCTTGCATCAACTCAGCCCATCTAGCCTATCTCCCCTGAAGATCAGGCTGAGAACAAAAATACTTCAATGTGTGATGATCTGTGTATACTTTAAAAGTTGCACCATATAGATAGTGTCTCCAAATCTTCAAAGCATGAACTATTGCATATAATTATTGTTCATGAACAAACCAGTTTCTCTGAGCTGGAGAAAGTTTCTTACTTTCAAAAGCTATTGGTCTGCCATCTTGAATCAAAACTGCACCAACGCGATGCCACTAGCATCGGTTTCTATTTCAAATGGTTTTTGGGGATCTACCACCAATAAAATTGGGGCACTTGAAACTACTTGTTTCAATGTGTCAAAAGCTTTCTATTGTGCACTAGTCTAAACAAATTTTTGATTATTTTGTAACAAATCTGTCAATGCCACAGCTATGTGTGAATAGTTGGCAATGAATTTCCTATAGAAGCCCGATAATCCTAAGAATGATCGTAACTGGTGCTCATTCTGAGGAATCTGCCAACCAAGGATCACAGAAACTTTTCGTGGATCCATTCTAATTCCATCTACAGAAATTATGTCTTAAGTACTCAACCTGAGATAAACATAGCTCTGTCTTCTTTGGGTTGACATACAAAGTATTGTCATCCAACATTTGAAAAACTGTACACAAATGACATTCATGTTCTTCCAAGCTTTTACTATAAACCAACAGATCATCTACAAAATCAACCACAAACTGACCAATAAAAGAACGAAAAATATCATTCATGAGCATCATAAAAGTAGCTGGTGCATTAGTTAAACCAAAAGGCATTATAAGATACCCATAATGACCAAATCTAGTACAAAAAGTTGTTTTATGTACATCATTGTCCTTGACTCTTATTTGATGATAACCACTTTTTAAGTCTATTTTACTATATACAATAGCACCTCCTAGTGCATCCAGAATATCATCAATATGAGGCATCGGATATCTCTTTTTTATTGTAGCTTTATTTAATGCTCTAAAGTCTATACACATCCTGAAAGATCCATCATTTTTGCGAACCGAAAGCACTAGGGCTGCAAAAGGTGAATAACTGGATCTGATGAGTCCTTTGTCAAGATACTCCTCGACAGTACGACGTACTTCTGCCTCCTCTTGCAGACTCATTTGATACGGTTGTCTGGCCGGTGGATGAGCTCCTAGTACTAGCTCAATCCTGTGCTCCACTTTCTGCGAGGCGGAAGACCTGAAGGTAACTCTAAAAGAAACAAGTGGTGGAATTCAATTTTCATTCTAGAAGCTAGCTGAGCTTCTAGACTAGTTTGAATTTGTAAACTTAACAACTCTTTATGCTCAAAATATAAGAAATACAAATACTTACACTCTGCCTTTACCATCGCAGAGGTAGATGCTCGTCTGTACAGCTTGACGTCCAGCTCTCCACGGATGATAATGCGGTGACCATTATGATTGAACTGATATATGTGAGTCTGAAAATCAATAGTTGGCTTCTTACTTGCATGCCATTGTTTATTGAGGACGAGATCAAATTTAGCCAACCTGGCAATCTCGAAATCTAGCTCATCTCTATAAGTTTGTATCTGGAATGGGAATCCAACAACTCGTCGATCCCATATCTCAGATCCCTTCCCATCTTCCAACTCTACCCTATAGGTGTATACAGATGGAGTAGTCTTCAACTTTAGTTTCTTGACTAAGGAAGAGTTAATAACATTATGTGTGGATGCTGTATCAAATAGAACTTTAACAAGATGTCCATGAACTTCCCCACTCATGACAACCAACTCGGTGTCTAGAAATTGATACCCTTTCTGAGCTACTAGGGATAACACCACATCTGGAACATTCTTAACCTTCTTAGTTACTGTTATATTTAAGATGGGTTGTTTATCTTTAGATGGAGGATCCATCCTAGTGTCTGTAGCTAGAAGATCAAAATCTGAAGGAGATGATGGAGTGGATGGCAAGGACTGCTGCCTCTCCACCACCATCGCTACAGATATCTTCTTTTTCTTCTTAGGACACATCCTGTAAGCATGCCGACCTAGGCATTCATAACAAAGGCCCTCACGGCGAGCCTTTTCTTTCTGTTGTTGTGTCAAACTGGATCTCTAAAAAGCTCTATCTCCCATGGATGCACTTACTTTTCTCTTCCCACGGCTCAAAGTTTGAATGACATTCCTCTGTCTATTAGATGTTGGAACTGAAGCTAAATGCTTCTTGAATCTTGTCCAAGTATTCTTTTGTCCAGAAGGTTGCAATCGAGAGCGTCGTCCATCCTCCAACACCAAAGCAAGTTCTACTACCTCATTTAGGGTGTGGCAACACTCCTTGCACAAAAGTGGACGCAACGTCTCCCTAAGCCCAAGAACAAATTTATGCACCTAAAGAAAATCAGGCACTTGATCTGGAATCTTCAACAAGATTTCCCTATATTTGTCTGCATACTCCTACACTGAAAGCTTTCTCTGCTATAGGAAAAACCATGCATCTAGATCCCTAGTACGCTCATTTGGAGGAACAAAATTATTGTAAAATATAACTTTAAATTCTGCCCAAGTGGCCGGTTCTATCTTATCTTGCTCTATTTTCCTCCACCACCGATGAGCAACATCCATCAAACTATAAGTGGCATGCTGTATTTTCTGTTTTTCATCCTCAATATTACAAAGCCGAAAACACTGTTCCCACTTACTTATCCATTGCTCCACCGCATCTGCCGTCCTAGCACTAACTTTTCCATGGTACTTAGGTGGATTTAAATCTTTCACTTGCCATTTGACATCTCTACCAGAAGAAGCCCCCACATCTATCAATGGTATTTGTGAACTAGATGGTTTAGCATATGGAACTTCCACCTGCATAGGTGTGTCGATGGGTGGCACCTCTAGTTTGTTAATTGCTTGGAGGATCTTCTGAAGGGTATCCTCCATGCCTCTAACTTTAGCATTGAGATTCATAATCTCCATAGTATAAGGTCGCTCAAGCTCAACCTCTTCCATGGGAGTTACAATCTCATCGGGATTCATTCTAAAAAGAAAAACATAGAACAACTAATAAGTCATGTGAATGCAAAAAGGTAATACCAAACTAGTGATATTCCTAATCGATAGGTCGCTTGTGTAAAACATGAATTACAAGATGTACTCTATATCCTCTCTCAATCCCATACATTGATCACACAACAAAACCCAAGTCCTATACAAGTCTACATGATGACAATACAAGCAACGGCAAATTCCTAAAATACATCAAGCGATAAGCGCCAAGTATAAGGTATACAAACTAATAAATTTCCAAAAATGCTAATAAATGATCCTATACAAATTATCAATCTATTACATGTTAAATTCAACTGATTTTTCTCTAAAAGTTACAATTTAAAGTCTTTGATAACTCCCTCTAACTTCTTATGTCAAAAAGTGCAGTACCTGCAAAATGACCAGAACATTAGAAATACTTACATATATCCAAAAATAATGATTTCTGGTTTACACATAGCCCTGGAAGTTAGCTTTCACATCCAAGTAAAATCAAATGAATTGGATCTATGTTCATGAATTTTATGACCAAAACTCTGCAAACCTATACGTATGTACAGGAGGTCCTAGGAATGAGACATAACCCCCAAGATCCACTGAGTAGACCTATCAAATAAACTCCAAATTCAGTGAACTTTGGGTCATTGAAAAGAGTATCTCAGCATCTATTTTTATACCAAGTTGCACTTGAATACCACTCTCCAACTGAGAGAAACAAGCAAAATAGTGTCTGTAACACCTGCATATTGTTCACTACTCAAAAATTAGACCAGAGGAAAGATTATAATCATAGAATCCTCAAATGAACTCCAAATGACTTCAAATTTGGTGACAAATAAGATGACATAGCTACAAAACATTTCCAAAAGAGTTTTCCCTAATTGGAAATTCCATGAAAGAGAAATGGCATAATCACCAAACCTCTGTGCTCTTCTCTGGTGAGTCCTCATCAAAGGGACCAGAGAGCTAAAATAGCCTTTACACTCCTCAAAACTTATCCAAATTCCTTGCACAATGACCAGAGAGAATTTCATTTTTCTCTAAATTTATTTACAACAAGCAAATTATGCATTGGTTCTAGCTCTAACAAAACACACATAGAAAATTCTAAATGCTTAAATCAATAGAACTATATGTATGTATGTATGTATATATATATACATATATATATATATATATATATATATATATATATATATATATATATATATATATATATATATATATTAGGACAAATTATTTGGTGAGTGCATGCAAATTGATGTCCATAGATTACTCAAATCATATTTTTTTTTCAATGCATACATCCACTCATTCTCTTGTAAACAATTAGTTGTAATACTAATTGTATCTTCTAATCCATACTACTAAATTTCAATGAAAAAGAATAATAATAAATGAATTAATGAACTTCCATGTACAATTTAATATTCACTCTTTATTCAATCCATTAATGCATTCAACAAAATCAATCAATGAAGAATTTCAACACCTAATGCATCCTAATAGGGTAGCTATGAACAACAACCTCTTCCCTTCTTCTACTTCATTATCTATAAGAAATTTAAGATTTGACATGTTCTTTATGATCCTAAATGAAGATAAATATGAGGGAAATATATCTTCTATGAAAAGAAACCATGTCCCAAAACATCTATGAAAAAAATAAGAATTCATTCATGCCTAAAGACTCCCTCACGATACTATTCAATCAACTTCCAAGCTCTTTACAAATGTTCATATCTATTGAAAACCTATCAACTAACTATGATTGGAAAGAGCTTGAATCCATAGCACTATGAATTTTTGAATTTGGATATTCCTAACTCAAGATATGGCCATTTTGGTGCACCTAGGTAGGTATTTGAGAGGTAAAAATTAGAGAATTTCTTCTTTTGTCTCTCTCTCCCTCTCTCAAATTTGCCTCCCTCTTCTAGATGATCGCACATGCAGCGGCAGCAATCCATATACACGAAATTTTTGCTTTTAACTGCCTATAAAGAGCGTCTGAAGCCTCTTGCCATTTTCTCTTGAGGAGAGAGAGAGAGAGAGCTATTGGATGCTCCCCCTCTCCACCCTACGTGAGTGGGCAGGTGAGCCTTCTATAGGCAATGGGTGTGAAAGCCCCTGCATGAGAACAGATTTACCTGTTGAAGATGAATACTCCACATGTTGCTATCCATTCGTGAGCAAGCTTAAAATCTCCTTTTCACGGTCCCTTTCGAAGCTCCACCCCCACAGCCTGCACAACTCCCGAAACGGTCTCTCGATGTTGGCCAAATACTCCAAAAATCCCACACGAACACTCCAAAACTTGCTTGCTAAAAATCTCTCCAAAAGATGATGAGATGGCTCTCTCTCTCAAGGACTTTCCCCCTCTCTCACTCTAGGTCTTGATACCAAATGTACGATCCCAATTAGCTACCTGCCACTCTCCTCCCAACCTTAAATAGCCCTTGCCCTTGGCACCTCTAGAATCTTCTCTAAGGTCCAAACACTCCTCATATGGCCACTCTAAGGAGATGGAATAACCTTGAAGATCCGTGCTAGAGCCTTGGCTCCCCCGAGCTTGGGTCCTTGATCCGGCTAGGGTCCTTGACCAAATGAAGGTAGACCAATGGTAGACCATGGAGGTCTAAATAAATCTAACATAGGCCACCATAAACTAGCATCAAGGATTCTCTGGCTCATGATATGACCTGGAAGGTGCCCACCACCTGTTCCTTCTTGTGCAGATTTAAGGACTTCCCTCACTTATTCTTCTTCCATGCACTGTCTAAACATGTTATCTTTTCCCTATCTATATAACTTTCCCTCAATGAAGGTAAAAGGTCTGCTTTTGATTAGCGGTCTCTTTCTTTGCACAACACTTGCCCTCTCTGGATACAATCCAGTTTTAATAAAATTCTTGATGTCATCATACCAACCGTGAGCTTGTATAGCGAACAGATTAGCATTGGGAAAATCATCATTTACTCCAAATGCTTGATCCATCATGTTGATATGGATAGGTGGTCTGCCATGACATTTTATTTACCTGGTCTACGGACTACAGAAAAATCAAATTCTTGGAACAAAAGTAGCCACCTCCATATCCTCCCAGTCGCTTGTGGCTTGTTCAATAAGTACCTGAGTGGTTGATGATCAGTGATGATAACAAATTTCACACCTAGAAAATAATGAAAAAACTTTTGTATAGCGAAAACCATTGCTAGGGCCTCCCTTTCTGTGATGCTATAATTTTTTTCAACCTTAGTCAAAATTCGACTAGCATATTGAATAGGTCTATCAAGATTGTATTCTTCACTGTGTTCATCCAAAATAGCATCCACTGCATATGCACTGGCATCCACATGTACATGAAAAGGTCTTGACCAATCTAGTGTGATAAGAATTGGTGCAGCCACCAATTTGGACCTTAATGTCTAATAAGCATTCTCTTCTTCTTCTTCCCATTTAAAGGGTACTTCTTTACCTGTAAGTCTAGCCAGTGGCCTGGCTATCTCTGCATACATTTTGATAAATCTTTTGTGGTACCCAGTATGCCCCAAGAAGCTTTGAATATCTTTAGGAGATTTGGGTTTAGGTAACTTTAGTATAGAAATAATTTTATCAGGATCGGGAGCCATACCTTTAGCAGACACCGCATGTCCCAAGAGGGTTCCTTCTGTCACAAGTAAATGACATTTATTTGGGCTTAGCTTTAGTTTAGTTTCCCTGCATCTTTTGAAAACATTCTGTTATTGTCTCAAGTGATGGTCCAAGCAGTCGAAAGGGTCTCTTTGTGAGATCTTGAAAATGAAGAAAAGTCATGCATGAAAATTCTGAGTATTTCTAGCAATAAGGGTCCAAAAATGAGGTTGACAGTCCTGTTAAAGGTGGTTGGAGCATTTCTGAGTCCAAATGGCATTTTTACATACACATATGTTCCCCAAGGTGTGATAAAAGCAGTCTTTTCATGATCCTCTCGGTGGATGGATATTTGATTATAGCCACTAAAGCTATCCATAAAGCTATATAATGTGTGTCCAGCCACTTCTTCAATGACTTGCTCTGCAAAAGGCATGGGGAATCCATCTAGAATGGTCATTTTGTTGAGTGCTCTAAAGTCAATACAAATCTTGATTATGTTGGTATTCTTCTTTGGTACTATAACCATGCCATTATGAGTGTTCCATAGGAATGATGATTCTTGCATCCTCCATCTTCTGTATTTCCACATAAACAGCTTCAGCATATTTTGGCTTAAGTCTATAACTCTTTCCTCTTATTGGTTTGGCTCCATCAACAAGAGGGATTATGTACTCTCCATAATTGGCAGGCACTTCTTCTAAAGTCTTTATAATGCCACGCAAAAACATCTGCATGGTGGGTCAAGAAAGATTTTACCTTTTCAAGCAGCTATGGGTGGCTCCACAACCAAGTAGCCACCAAAACCGGTCGATTATTTTCCTGAGTGCCTAATTGTACTTCTTTGACTGGGTTTCTATCTACCATGGTATCTACATGCTCATCTCCAAACTTGTTTTCTTCCAATAGCTTTTCCTGCATTGTTGCATAAGCAGGAGTGTTCTAGATTTTAATGTATTCCTCTTTGTCCTGCATCCATCCTCCAGGGATTTCTTGAATTGGCAAAGAACATTCCTCACTAGTATGTTTTACCTTGTCTTTAACTTTAGTAACTTCCTTCTCTGTTGTTGTTTCATCCTCCTCCAAGTTGTGCTTGAGGGGTGTCTTCCTCCCCCTTTTGTGATCTGTGATGGGTTCTCCCAATCCATCAACCTGAACTTTAACCTCATTTTCATCATAGTATTCATCAGTGCAAGAATTATTTAGAAAAACTCCAAAACAAGAGGAAGAGTTTCCTGCTTGCAACCAATGTAGAATGTCTTCTTCCTCCTTGAACTCTAATTGTGGTTGGTCCTCCATTCCTTATTCCATGCAAATGCCAACTGATTGCATCATGCTGGTGCTCCCTTGATGATTTGGAACCTCCTCTAAATATATTTGCGTAAGTTCTTGCCCTTTCTTTTGTACCCACATAGTGTCTTTACCCCAGTCATGAATGACACTTGCATGCCTCAGCCATGGTCTTCCAATCAAGAGGGGAAATCCCCCCTCTACCTAGGGCAGTCTAAATACCACAAAATTGAGAATGAAGAGATTACCTTGTACTTCCAGTGGAACTTTTGGGATCATCCCCATTTTCCTTACTTTGCTTTGATCTGCCAAAGTAACGGTGAAGTGGGTTGGTCTGGATGGATGTAGGCCAAGCTTCTCTGTGGTATGCTCAGGCATCAAATTTATGCCAGACCCACCATCCACAATGACTCCTTGTAGCTTTAATCCTTTAATTGTTACTGTCAGTCTCGGACTCTTATAATTGGTGAGAGGTGCTTTTTCTACACCCTTCCTTTGGCCTAATGCAGTAGCCTTGGCCACCAAGGTGGATGAGGAAGCCTCATCAATAATCTGCAGTACTACAGATCTGAATTTTGCATCCATGTTTATCAACTCAAGAATACTAACCTCTGTTTTAATTGACTTGAATAATCTTGAAGTTCCAGATTCCCTAAAGTCAATTTTGATGTTCGATTTCTCAAGTTCCTTGTGGGCCCAGCTATATGCATTCCCAATGAAATCATTAGTTTTTGAAAAACCTTCTTTTTGTGTTACCTTTTCACATTTTGTTGAACTTCCTTTCTCTTGTTTTGCATCTTCAAATATATCTGATTTGCTCTGATGTATCCTCTGATCTTTGTCACTTCCAAAAGAATTTGATCCCTGGTTTGGTTCTTCTAGAATTTTCCCTTTGCTTCTTATCTGCATGACCATGGAGTCCATTTCTTCTATTGTACCACTCTAGCGGATGGTGATTGTACAACAGTGGCTCCTTCTGCTTCTCCATGTTTATTTACTGAGATCATTTGGAGATGAGGCCTAGATGTAGATGCTTTGTTTTGTGGGTAACAATTTGTATATTGATCCCTAGCATCTGGGAAGTTCCTGCAAGGGGAAGCATTTTTTGGTAGGGTGCATTTACTTTGATAATGACCACACTCTCCACACCTAAAACAGATAATTGGCCTTCTAGGACCATTTCCATAATTACCACTACGTCTTTGATTGTAGTTGTGACCTTGCCTAGGAGCTGCCACCATTACATTCGTTGAGAATTGAGCACCTCCTCATGCCCAATAGGGTTGTGCAGGCATCCCTCTTGGCTGACATTCATGGGCCTCATGACTAGCTTTCCTGCATAGCTGCCAAGTTACACTTAACAATGGACATTCACTTACCACATGACCCTGCTTGCTGCACATGTTACACCATAGTTTCCACTTTTGATGCTACCCCCCTTGAGTTCCTACAACTCATGTCGAAGCTGAGCCAGTTCTTCTGCTTGGGCTTCCTCTTTCTTTTGTTGCTTCAATGCTTCAATTTCCCTCCTTAACTAAGTCACAACACTCTCCTCTTCTTTATGGGGCTTATTCCTTTTTAAGCCCTCAAACTCTTTCCTTAGCTGAATTACTGGGTCTTCAGATTCTACAGGATATGATAAATTGGAAGTGCTTGCCCCGTACTGCTGTCTAATTTGTTCCAATCTTGTAGCTGTATTGATAAATTCTTCTATGGAGGTTGTCGACAATAATAATTCCTTGATTTTACATTGTGTAGTCACTGGAAGTGTTTTAGCTAACCATTTCTTAATAAAGAAATCATGTGGAGGATCTGACAACTTAGACATTAGTGCCTTGGCCCTAGTTACAAACCCTGGAAACGTTTCACCAAGACCTAGTCTCAAGTTTTCCGATTCCTCTACGATTATCTCTATAGTGTTCGCATGCTGGAATTGAGTTTTGAATGCCTCTTTCATTAAATCCCACGTGGTGAAATGGTTTTCAGCACACTGGCTGAACCATTTATCTGCTAGCCCTTCTAATGTGGCAGGAAAGAGGATCAAAAAGGCATCCTCTCTTCCCATCAAACCTCTTGTCTTGCATAATGCTAAGAATCTCCTAATGTGCTCGTTCGGATCTTCCTGAGCTAAACCTTTGAAAGATGGAAATTTTATATTCAATCTACAGAAAGTAAAGTTTCCAAATCTACTTGGGCTGCCATATTCTTTACTGATGATGTCGACGACAGTGGTCTGGAGGATCTTCTAAAAGCCTTCCTTCTTGTTGCTTTGCAAGTGACCCTCAATGTTTGAGACCGGGTTGTGGTCATGAGCTGTTCATAATCCTCTTAGGCTAAGATAATCAATAAGAAGGTTTACCTCTTAACCCAATGAAGTAGTACTATCGGCACTTGAATAATGCTTCTCCACATTGCAATATTTCTTCTCCTATGCTCAAATCTCCTTGTGGTCCCACTGGACGTGCCACATTTTGTTGGGGGATTCTTGTGTAGAAATGGATTTGAGTGTTTGTAGGAGAAGGGGGATAAGAAGAAAGATACAGACACTAGAAGCTTTTGTAGATTGATTATAAGGGGAAAAGTACAATGGTGATGTACAATACAATCCAATGCTTTCTGTGCAAAAATACCAAAGAGTGCACAACCATAGAGTACAAAATACACAAGGTTCTTATTGATGCAGACCTCCTCTACACCAAACCTCCACCTTCTCCAAGCTTGCACTTGTGCACACCTTGCACTCAAGCTTCCTATAGGGGGAGTGATGGACACCTTTTGTCGGTTCGTGCACAGCTTCAATGGGACCTTGGAATCTTTGGTTCTATGTTTAGCACTTCTTTGCACACTTCTAAGTCATTTGCACTTCACTTCTCTGCATCGCACACACTTTGTATGTCTCTTTCACTTCTCTTGCTTAGTCTAGACTATGCTCACCTTGCTTAGTCCTCCAAGAATAATGTATTGCCTTGATTTGAGTGTCGGTTCACATACACTCCTAACTGCTAGAGTATCTTGGTGCTCACTTTGACGTCCCAAGATTGTCTCCAAAAATGGGCAGCCAACGAATCCTTGTTTTTTTCTATAGTGACTTTAGACTAAAACAAAAATATTAATTGGGGGGGCCGTACTTTCACTTCTGCATACGTTGCCGCTTCACATACCTTCACATTTTGCCTTTTAATTCTTCAAATGTGCACTTAAGAGGGGGTTCACCAGAACCTTCCAAACACTTTTAGAAACACTTTGAACCTTAGAGAATTACAGAAATACATTTGCAACCTGCAACCAACTTTCTGCAATTTTACCCTTTGTGAACAATTAATTGTGCACTACCTGTGCACCTTGACACCCGACTTTGAACGCTTTGACTTCACCCATATTGACCTTTGACTTTGAACATGTTGACTTTGATTGGTTTTACTTTGACTAGTTTGACTTTGACCCTTTGACTTTGATAGTGGTTGACTTTGATAGTGGTTGACTTTGACCAATATGACTTTTATGGGCTCAACAATACTTCATTGAGCTTTACTAGATTTATCTACTGAGAGTGATGGCACATTTTTTTCTTGCCAGCTCACTTATTCGCAGACATTGGGATTTTCCTTATGTACTATTCTTTATATATTGCATTAGTCGTATTCTTGTTTTAGGTCATTCTTGTACATTCGTTTTATGTCATACAAGAAAAAAAAGAAGATCATTCTTCCTTGTCTAAATCTGTGTGTGCTCCTCTTTGAGTGTGAGAGTGTGTGAGTGATCTCTCTTCTTCATCTCCTTCCTTGTGACATGGTATTAGAGCCAAGTTGGCTGTAGAGAGCTCATGGAGAAGGCCGATGGTTAAGAGAAGGCATGGAAAAAGCGTGATTCACAAACGACGTTAGATTGCTACGATAATTGGCATGAAGGTAGAAGACATCAAAATATTTTTGAGAGTTATCCCTTTAGGGTCACTTGTTTTTGTCAAATTTCTGTTTCGGAGATATCTCGACCTCTGTTTCGAGCCCGCAAAGTGGGGCCCATAGAAAAAATAGGTCATTTTGCAAAATTGTAACTTGCATCCTGTTTGACAAACACTCAGGTATTCCAAATCTAGAATTCCAAGTGATTCTGTGTATTGTTGATACACAAAAACTATGTTTTTCTAAGATCAAATTGTCATGTCATAGTGCAACAATGTTCAAGCAAAAGTACTGTTGAGATATCAAGCTCAACATGTGATGATCCAGGATGACACGTACCAGTTTTTCGTTTCTCTGACATGTATAGTGGTCACGCCGGTATATGTCAGGGATACTTCATTGAGCTTTATTAGATTTATCTACCGAGATTGATGGCACATTTTTTAATTGCCAGCTCACTCATTCGCGGACATTAGGTTTTTCGTTATGTACTGATCTTTATATATTGCACTTGTTGTATTCTTGTCTTTAGGTCATTCTTGTACATTCCTTTTTATGTAATAGAAGAAGAAGAAGATTATTCTTCCTTGCATCAATATGTGTGTGTGCTTCTCCTTGAGAGTGAGAGTGTGTGTGTGAGCTCTCTTCCTTATCTCCTTCCCTGTGACATGGTATCAGAGCTAGCATGGCCGTAGAGAGCTTGTGGAGAAGGCGACAGTGAAGAGTACGCAACTAGAAGACATCTCAAACTTTTGGAGCCATCTCGACCTCCGTTTCGAGCCCGCAAGGTGAGGCCCGTAGAAAAACCAGGTCAGTTTCAAAAAATCTAACTTGCGTTGTGTTCGGAAACACTCCTATATTCCAGATCTAGAATTTCAAGCAATTCTGTGTATTGTTCATACACAAAAACTGTGTTTTTCTGAGATCGAACTGTCACGTCATAGTGCAACAATGTTCAAGCAGAAGTGCTGCTTGTAGTGTTTTGCAGTGTTGTGAATTGTTGCAGAAATGGAAAACGCAAATAGAATGAGTCAGCTTATGATTGATAAGCTAGACAAGAACAACTTCCATGCTTGGAGATTGAGAATGACAAATTTCCTGATGGGAAAAGGCTACTGGAAGTACATTGAAGGAGAGAATGAAAATGCTCCGCAGTTACCAGAAAGGAATCGGACTGCAGATCATGTAAGAGCATATGAGGAATGGAATCAAGGAGCATGAAAGGTAATGTACTGGCTATCTCTTAGCATATAGGATAGCATGATTGGACACATACAGGATGCCAAGACTCCAAAAGAGGCTTGGAATAGTTTGGCCACATTGTATGGGACCAATACAAAGGCACGAAAATTGTAACTCAAGAACGAGCTGCATACATTGGAGAAGAAGAGCATGTCCGTAAGGTACTACACCTTGAAAATCAAAAGCATATGTGAGTCACTTGCATCTAATTGTGTGAATCTAGATGATGATAATAAGGTGGAAGTGTGTCTTCGTGGTTTAGGAGCTGCATATAAGCATTTCAAAACTTCCATACAAGCCAAGGAAAATATTTTGAATTTTGCTGATCTGGTATGTATGCTGATTATTGAAGAAAAGAATCTTGCTGAGGATTCAAACTCCCAAGGAAAGCCTAGTTCTGAGTAGGTATTCTACTTTGGTAGAGGTAGAGGCTTGGGAAGTGGAAGAGGAAACAATAACCAAGACCAACGTCAACAACAAAATCATGCAAGAGGAAGAGGACAATTTCGAGGCAGGGGGAGCCAAAGAGGTCGCAAAAATTTCCAAAGAAATGATTCAGGTAATGATAGTAAAGGATGTTGGAATTGTGGTAAACCTGGACACTTTGAACATGATTGCAGGTTGAAGAATCAAAATAACAGAAGGCAGCAAAACAACTATGCATCCACAAGTGCAGATGATTCTGAGAAGTTGTTCATGGTTCAACATCACATGATGAATACGATGTCTGCTTGTATTTCAAAATCGAATGATAATGTCTGGTATGTTGATTCAGGTGCCTCAAATCACATGACGAGTCATGCAGAATGGTTTAGTAGTTTGCTAAAAATGCCAGTTCTTGGATATGTTGAAACAGGTGATGATACATCGCATCCTATTGAGCATACACGAAACATAGCATTGTCTATGGAGGATGGGAAGGTAAAACATCTTGCTGATGTGCTGCATGTTCCAAATATAACAAAGAATCTAGTTTCTGTTGGATAAATGGCTGACCAGGGATTACAAGTCAAGTTCAATGTTGATGGATTATATGTAGAAGAGTACAATCAGGATGGATGATTGGTTGCAAAAGGAAACAAAGTGGGTAGGATGTTCACCTTAAATGTGAAGATTCTTGAAATGAATGCAGCCATGTTTGCAAAAGGTGCAAGAGTTATTGCAGATATAGAAATGTGGCACAAACGGATTGGACATGCAAACTTGCAAAGGCTGAAATTGATGCAGTCAAAGGAGATTGTCCATGGACTACCAAATTTCAAAGTTGCAGAAATGCAAAAGGTATGTGCAGCATGTCAATTTGGTAAACAGTCAAGAGCATCATTTCCACATGACAAGCATGTTAGTGACAATTTACTAGAAGTAGTAATTATAGATGTTTGGGGTCCAGCAAAGACCACATCTATGGGCTGTTGCAGGTTTTATGTTACTTTCATTGATGACCATATATGCAAAGTATGGTTATATTTCAAGAAATAGAAGAGCGAGGTGTTCACTCACTTCTAGAATTTTAAAGCTATGGTGGAAAAGCAAACAGGGAAGTACATCCAGACATTAAGATCTGATGGAGGAGATGAATACATGTCAAATGAGTTTAGCAGTTTTCTAAAAAATCAAGGAATTCGGTGTCAGTTTTCATGCAGGTTCACACCACAATAGAATGACATTGCTGAACACAAAAATAGACATATTGTAGAAATAGAAAGAGCCTTGATGGCTAAGAATAATATGCCTCATTGTTATTGGGCAGAAGTTGTGCATACTGCTATATACATCATGAACACAACTCCGACTGCGCCTGTAAATCAAATTACACCTGAAGAGAAGTTTACAGGTAAAAAGCCAAACTTGTCACATATGAAAGTTTTTTGTTGTATTGCATATGTACATGTCCCAGATGAATTGAGGACAAAGCTTGATCCAAAAGCAGAAAAGTGTTTCTTCATTGGATACTCCCTTGAGCAAAAGGGATATAAATGTTATAACCCACTCACACGATAGGTAAAGGTGAGCAGAGATGTGGTATTTGATGAAATTTCAAGCTTCTATGCAGATGCCAAAGAAGGACTGAGTCTTGAATCAAATGACAAAGAAAATGCTGAAAAATCGTGCAGAATCTCAGGTTTTGAGTGGACTGGCTGCATCGCCAAGCAATAGTTCCAACTTCAATCCATGGAGTGGAAGGTTACATGGAAATTTCAGTCCAGCAAATTCATCAAATACATCCAAGAAAGGTAAAGAAAAGCTTTCTGTTGGTCATAAAACATGTGCAGGTTTTGAAGACGTTGGTGGAGATTCAAGCGGTTCAAAAAAGAGTCTTGATGAGGAACTTGGATTGCCCTCTCTGAAGACTTCAGGAGTAAGAAGGGCACATGTAGATGATACGAGGAGAAGTGACCCAGGACCAAGAAGATCTGGAAGGATGCGGAATTCAGTGCAACGACTGACATATGATAGTTACATGGCTCGTCATTGTGCCTACATGACAAAGGTTATACAAGATGCTGAACCTTCGTGCTTTGAAGATGCAATTGGAATTGCAGATTGGGAAAAAGCTATGGATGAGGAGATGGCTACACTTTATGGAAATGATACATGGAAGCTGGTTCCATTACCACAAGGAAAGAAACCCATAGGCTGCAAATGGCTTTACAAGGTAAAGCATAATGGTGATGATAGCATAAGCAGGTATAAAGCACGATTGGCAGCTAAAGGATATGCACAGATATATGGCATTGATTATGAGGAAACATTCAGCCCTGTAGCTAAAATGTCTACTGTCAGAGCACTTGTTGCATTAGCTACAACAAAAGGATGGACTTTGCATCAGATGGATGTGAAGAATGCTTTCCTACATGGTGAGTTACAAGAAGAAGTATATATGGACCAGCCACAAGGATATGAAGATTCAAAGCATCCAGAATATGTTTGCAGATTGGAAAAGGCTTTGTATGGGCTGAGGCAAGCCCCTTGTGCATGGCATGCAAGGATTGCTGATTACTTAACCAACCTTGGGTTTTCTATGTGTGATGCAAATCACTCACTATATGCAAGGAAGGCTGATGATGGCATCACTATTGTGGCTATTTATGTTCATGACCTGATTCTAGGTGGTGATAATGAAGGAAGCATCAAAGAGATAAAGCAACTTCTTATGCAGGAATTTGACATGAAAGATCTTGGTGTGCTGCGCTATTTCTTGGGCATTGAGTTTATACATACAGAAACAGGTATATGGATGTCGCAAAGGCAATATGCCTTGAATATGCTGCAAAAGTATGGTATGGCTGGTTGTAAGCCAATTTCTATACCATTAGATCATAATTCAAAGTTGGATACTACATCAGGTGAAGCATTGGAAAATGCTACTATGTACAGGAAAATTGTGGGAAGTCTTATATATCTCACAATTACAAGGCCTGATCTAAGCTATATTGTTGGACTTGAAAGTCAATTTATGTAGGTTCTCAGGAAGCCACATTTGGATGCTCTGAGGTGCACTCTACATTATGTGAGTGCTACTTTGGATTATGCATTGTTTTATGAGGCTAGTGTAGATTTGCAGGTTTATGGATACACCAATGCAGATTGGGTTGGTAGCATTCCAGATAGAAGATCCACTAGTGGTTTTCTATTCTCACTTGGGAGTGCAGCTATTACATGGAGCAACAAGAAGCAACCCACTATTGCTTTGTTGAGTACAAAGGCTGAGTATAGAGGTGTTCCAATGGCAGCATGTGAGGCATTATGGCTGGAGATGTTACTTGCAGATTTAGGTGTGAAGTGCAAAAGCCTATCACTATCTATTGTGATAATCTTAGCAGCATAGAGTTAGCACGGAACCCTGTTTTCTATGCTAGAACAAAGCATATCGAGGTACATTATCACTTTATCATAGAGAAGGTATTAGCAGGTGATATTGAAATTGTTTATGTGAGAACAGATGAGCAGGTTGCTGATATTTTCACCAAAGCACTTGGAGCTGAGAAGTTGAAGAAGTTTTGGGAGATGCTTGGATTATAGGATATGGCATTGAGCTTGAGGGGGAGTGTTGAGATATCAAGCTCAACATGTGATGATCCAGGATGACACGTACCAGTTTTTTGTTTCTCAGACATGTATAGTAGTCATGCTGGTATATGTCAAGGATACTTCATTGAGATTTATTAGATTTATCTACCGAGAGTGATGGCACATTTGTTCCTTGCCAGCTCACTCATTTGCGGACATTACGTTTTTTGTTATGTACTGATCTTTATATATTGCACTTGTTGTATTCTTATTTTTAGGTCATTCTTGTACATTCCTTTTTATGTAATAGAAGAAGAAGAAGAAGAAGAAGAAGAAGAAGAAGAAGATTATTCTTGCTTGCCTCAATCTGTGTGTGTGCTTCTCTTGAATATTTAGAATGAGGAATTTCTTGATGGGAAAAGGCTACTAGAAGTACATCAAAGGAGAGAACGAAAATGCTCCATAGTTACTAGAGAGGAATCAAACTGTAGACTAGTTAAGAGCATATGAGGAATGGAATCAAGGAGCATGAAAGGTAATGTATTGGATATCTTTTAGCATATAGGATAGCATGATTGGGCACATACAGGATGCCAAGACTCCAAAAGAGGCATTGAAAAGTTTTGTGACATTGTATGAGACCAATACAAAAGCACAAAAATTGCAACTGAAGAATGAGCTGCATACAATGGAGAAAAAGGGGGCTTGCGACCATGCCAAGCCTCATATGGAGTGATAGACTGCAACGCTTTAGTGGGGCACGTGTTAAGTACATATGCTACACACACGACAGCCTGAAGCCAGAAACTATGTGGTAAAGCCTGACTCTTGACCATACACCTGGCCATCTCCATGAGTGATCTATTCTTTCATTCAGCAACTCCATTCTATTGAGGTGTATAAGGCATTGTACACTGATGTTTTATCCCACGTTCAGCCAGAAATGCATTAAAGTCAAAAGACATATATTCCCCTCCTCGATCAAAATGGAGGGTGCCCATTTTACATGCTGACATATTTTCAGCCAAAACCAGAAACTATTTGAAGCACATAAACACTTCAAACTTTGCCTTCACTGGATATACCCATGCATGCCTAGAAACATCATTGATGAAAGTCATGAAGTAAAGATAGTTCCCAAAAGAAGGTGTCTACATAGAACCACAGACATCACTATGTACAAGCTGCAATTTTTGAGTAGCCCGAACTAAACCATCTTTTGGAAAGGAAGAATGCTGCATTTTGCCCAAAATACAACCTTCACAAACATTTTTTCCGGGTGTCTCAAGTTTGGGCAAAGAGGACATCATTTTAGATTCCTGTAGGCATAGCAAACTAGCAAAATTGAGATGACCAAATCGTGCATGCCAAAGCTTTGCATCTGACATAGCCTGAGAATCATGTACTGCACATGCCAAATCATTTATAGATCTTTCATAGTGTATGAGCTTATACATCCCATGACATAAAATGCCAAAAGCAATAATGACATCGCCATTTGAAAGATCATGAGTATTTGCAAAACAATTTCTGCTTTTTTGATTTCTTCTCATCTTTGTCTTCCTTCTTTGAATGTGCAGCATTTGCAGATTTTTGCTTACTAGTAGAAGAGCTCCATTTACGTTTGCCCTTCTAACTAGCTAGGAAAGCTTGATCAATAACATGCATAATAGACCTGTTCTGCCTAGACTAGTCTTCCTGCAACAAAATAGAGACTAACTCCTCAAATGACAAGGCATTTGGATTGTCTTTCATCATCAAATGAAGAGTAGAAGAAAAACTCTGATATGAGTCAGGAAGACCATTCAGAATGGTGTGCACAAGTGAGCTATTTGGTATAACTTCATCAACAGAAATCAACTGTTCTTTCAAATCCTTGATCTTTGTGAGAAAACTATCCATAGAATCACCTTTATTCATGTGCTCAGTCTCCAATTGTTTTTGGAGGTAAGCAACACGAGCCTCATTCTTAGCCTGGTACAATGTGATAAGTGTATCCCAAGCATCCTTAGTTGTCCTGCA
Source organism: Ceratopteris richardii (assembly GCA_020310875.1). Lineage (NCBI taxonomy): Eukaryota > Viridiplantae > Streptophyta > Polypodiopsida > Polypodiales > Pteridaceae > Ceratopteris > Ceratopteris richardii. Next base: position 107,096,614 of record CM035428.1, on the reverse strand, counting down.
AGAGCGAATGTGAGGAATAATAGCATGTTTGACAGACAAAGCTATCAATGCATGTGCCTGAGCATCTCTGCCATCCCAACGAATTTGCTCTATAGTAGGTGCAATAGAAACATCAGCATGAACAGGAATCTGCAGAATATCATCATCTTCGATACCATCTCCATCAGCTTCAGCACTTGTATTTACAGTACCTATATTCATAGGTGTAACAGGACGTCTTTCAACACCCTGCATAATATTCCATAGTCCATTTGCAACCAATACATGATGCATAATATAAGCCCATAATGGGTAGTTCGTACCATCCAACTTATCCTCAACAGCCAACATACGGAATACATCACTACTTTCAGCCATGGCCGGTGACTAAAATACCTTGATGCTGAAAATTGACTGTATCTCAAAAAGTTGAACAGAACTGCCCAGACAAATTTTGTTAAACCTATAGGAGACTTCAAGACGCTTATGTTGGCGAACTGAAACTGGTATATACCTTTGGCACAAAAAGACAAAATAGCCTGCACAAGCACTGTGATAGTGTGTTCGGAGGCCGAAACAAGCTCAGATCGCGATTTCAGCACCACATAGCAAAGATGTTTTGATATCTAAAACATCCTCAGTATGCTTACCAAATTTCATGCGATTCTAAGACTACAATCAGAGAGGTATAGACAACGCCCTAGGTGAAGCAGTGACCTGCTCCGATACCGATTGTTGGAGTTAGATGTCTGCAAAAGCACACGAACAGCACAAGGAAGAAGAAGAAGCTTGGGGCACAACACACAATACTGAATGTATTACCACTAGAATGTACAAAGATAAGTAGCTCGTTAGGGCAATAGGCGTATATAAAAGTCGGGGGAAAAAACCTCCTAAAGAGGGAAAAAGGTGCCCCGACAATCCTAGAGTGTTCACACACATCACTACCTAAATATATCAACAAAAAATTCCACATTTCCTTCATCAAATATTTCATATGAGGTTTAGTGTTCCAATCAAGCATTCTAAGGATTTTTCTTCTGACCAGTCATTGCTCGAATTAACAACATTTTCTTACACTCATTAAACCACTTGAAATAGACTAAAAGTACATGTATTGGTTAACTTAAGGCCACATACAAATGCACATACATATGAACGCTTGAGATTTGTTCATGTTATCTAGTCCTGTTGATTCTATGATAGTTACGATCTTATCACATTAGTAGAGATTCCATTTTTGGATGTGATGTGTCATAATAACTTTCCTTGACTTCTTACTATAAATACATATTTCTCTCTATCTAGAAAAAAAACGATATGTCTTGCATCCATTAGAAACTTGGTTTGGCCTTGACATGTGCACTATCCTCTAAGATAAATATGCACATAAGTAATCTACACATATTTCTAGCTTTTCCTCAAACAATCACCTAAATAGATGACATATTTGTTTAGGTTTGATATGGCTTTCATCCATGATAAAAAAAAATTTGTCTTTGACATATGCACTTTTGTTTGAGGTAAATATGCACACAAGTCATCTACACATAGTTCTAGGGTTTCGCTCAAACAATCACGTAAACAGATGACATGTAGGTGTATACATATGATTCAATAGAAAATATTTTTTCTATATAGATCCATATGTGCTATTGGTACATGAGTATACATATAAATTTTATGAAGACATTTGTACACTTGCTTCTGTGTAAATCATTCTAAGATACGAGTGATTGATATAGGATGGCTTTGGAGAACCTTTTTTACTATTTTTCCCTAATATTATACAATAATCTTTATTGAGTGTGCTTAACTTTATATATGATTCCAATTGCTAGCAATTTATTTGTATATTCCTAACCGCAACACTCAATAATACTACCTAGAAGTTCAACAATATGTTGACCTTATATAGGATTTGCATTTAACTCTAATCGTTCAATCATTCATCACTAAATTTAGTTGATAAGTAAGATTCCCTACAATTATAGAAATACTTTACATTGGTTTTGTGTATCAAAAGTTTCTTTTCTCCTCTTTATTCAGTATACATAGGTACATATTTACATCTTCATTGTTCCCTACGAGCTTATTTTGAGGCATCACTATGAACTTACAAAATAATTCCCTCTCTACAAGTAAATTCCATGGAAGTAAAGGGAAAAACTTGAATGAATAGTCCTTTGAATTGATTTTAGTTGTTACTTACAAATGTTGCAGATAAAAGAATCACTACACCAATCTTGTACTACCTTGAATTTCCACATAAAAGATATCCTTTGAACCATGTTGTTTCTAATAGAAAATGGACAATGCATGTTCAAATTATACCATACATATGGTTGTGGACCATGGTGCTGGATAATAATGATATCTTCATTCACATGGCCTCGTGGTATAAATTCCTCCTAGTTCTTTGGCCTTTATCTCTACTCTGGATCTCCCATCTCAAAATGGTGTCCATTGAAAGTCCTACAAATCCTACTAGGAGGAAGGCTTTCCTTTGCATCCTTTGATGATATCATACTTTATCACTAGGGCTTCATTACTCTCATGTGGAATAGGTTTCTCATCCATTAAAGAGTTTCATGTGGAATAGTTTCTATTATTATAAACTTAGGTTTTACTTTCCCTCATTCTTTGTGAATTTTTATAATTTCAGTTTTTATGCTATAAAAAAAAACAAATCTTCTTTTTAATATGTCAAATAATTTAGTAGATTTTGAAGGAACGCCACTTAGAGATTTCAAAATACTTATGTATGGAAACTCTTCATACTCCACTAGATATCTATCAATTATCTGGCCAACAGTAATAAAATATTCTAGCAGATTTGGTCATTTTTTTTATCTTCCTTCCTTTGGTTTCGTTCTTTTACTTAGAAATTCTAGCTATTTCACTTTTGTTACCTTAGACAATGTGTATGTTACTTTATACACCGCCTCTCTACAATATATATATATATATATATATATATATATATATATATATATAAACTAAAAGACTTGAACCACAGAGTTTTATTTATTTGCAAAGCTAGCCGTACAGCGCATGCCATCAATTTGGAGATTTCCGTGAAAGATTTCTGAAAATGCCATGAAGTTCCTCTAAATGAAATGAAGCTTCCATGGAAACTTCAGTGAGATGGAAAGTTCTTTCAATGCAATGGAAGTTTTGGGCTGTCGAAAGGCAACGCTTGACGAGAGATCAACTCTCTCACAGAAGCCCTCAATCATCATTTCGCGCTTCCGTGCCTTACAAGCAAGGCTTTTTTTCAAATTCCCAGCTTCGTTGTCGCGACTCGCAACGGTAATTTCTCACCGTCGTGTTTCAGAGACAACTCCTCAGCGGGTTTTCTGCATCACACGCACTTCATTCTTCATCTTCTCCCGCTTCGTCAATTGCTTCACCCTCCCTTAATGTAGCTCGTACAAGGTTTGCAGGATGCCTGTAGATTTGATGTTGCTTGCCTCTCGCATCATGAATTATTTTCGGTATTCTTCTTGCCATCTCCGCAAGAGCGTTTCTGTCCTCATTTCCCAAGTCCCGAGTTGAGATGCGTAGGTTTAGAGCGTTTCCGCGTTCATTAATTTTGTGGTACCGCTCTCCGCACCTTTCACTGTTTCAATTCCGCGCTTTTCCTGTTGTGTTCCTTGTTATGTTGTCATTCATCTGCGAACTCTACTAAGGCAACTGCCATATCGGGTACCTCTTCATTTGTCTGAGGTGAATTCTACATCTGTGTCTACTCATTGTTCAGTTTTCGGGCAAATGCAAGAATCTTCTCGTCTTCATACGCCTACAACCAAAAAACACAGACAGCGCAGGAATAAAGATTGCAAGATTGTCATCGCAGATGAGGGTAATTTCAATGATTTCGTTTCCCGGCATACATGTATGATGTCCCCCCTGGCTGCTGCTCATGCTACTCAACACCTTGCTAGCCCTATTGAGCCTCTAATCAGCCCAAGCACTCCGAGAAATGCTTTGAACAGCAATCCAGACTTGATTGATGGATCCCGATACCAGGATACGATCAACACGCCAAGCCCCCTCTTAGTTGCTCATAAAAAACAGAGACAACGCCGGAAGAAAGATTGCAAGATTGTCATCGCAGATGAGGGTAATTTCAATGATTTCGTTTCCCTGCATACATGTATGATATCCCCCCTGGCTGCTGCTCATGCATCTCAACACCTTGCAAGCCCTATTGAGCCTTTAATCAGCCCAAGCACTCCGAGAAATGCTTGGAACAGCAATCCGGACTTGACTTCTGGATCACCATACCAGGATACGATCAACAAGCCAAGCCCCCTTGCAAGCCCTATTGAGCATTTAATCAGCCCAAGCACTCCGAGAAATGCTTTGAACAGTTGCAAGATTGTCATCACAGATGAAGGTAATTTCAATGATTTCGTTTCCCTGCATACATCTATGATGTCCCCCCTAACTGCTGCTCATGCTACTCAACACCTTGCAAGCCCTATTGAGCCTTTAAGCAGCCCAAGCACTCCGAGAAATGCTTTGAACAGCAATCCGGACTTGACTTATGGATCACCATACCAGGATACGATCAACAAGCCAAGCCCCCTCTTAGCTGATGATAAGAAACGCAGACAGTGCAGGAAGAAAGATTGCAAGGTTGTCATCGCAGATGAGGGTAATTTCAATGATTTTGCTTCCCTGCATACATGTATGATGTCCCCCCTGGCTGCTGCTCATGCTACTCAACACCTTGCAAGCTCTATTGAGCCTTTTATCAGCCCAAGCACTCTGAGAAATGCTTTGAACAGCAATCCAGACTTGACTTATGGATCACCATACCAGGATACGATCAACAAGCCAAGCCCCCTCTTAGCTGCTGATATCTCTACAAATGATTCTGCACGACTTCAATCCTTGGAGGAGTTTCTCCATTTAATGCCCCTAGATTCAGATGACACCTTGAACAATCTTGTGGTCTACAACAAGATCCTCAGCTCCTTTCGACAGGATTTCTCATAGAGGTGCAGGTGCACACTGCACGTTTGCGTATGAGCTTTGCTCAATTCGATGACAACTTCATTGATACAACTTGTAGGCGACACTTAAATAGCTAAGCCGAATAAATAGTCAAAGCTAAATAAATAAAGTCCTTCAAATATCAGGAGACAATTTCTAGGCAATAAGGCTCATAAAAAACAATGAACCACGTCGAAGCCCGCGTAACCAAGTGGTTTGACACCTTAAGTCTTAAGGAGGAAGTCTTGAGTTCAACTCTTGGTTGGACATGTATCTATGAGTTTCTCAGAGATTTGTGCCTCTACCATACGAGGTTGGGTGTGTGAGTGTGTTTTCAATTCATTGTACTCTCAAAAAAAAAAAAAAGAACCACCCTGTACATATTTACTGTGCATGCAATAAAACTAGCAGTCTTTTTGTGTCTCGTTCCACTGTCATGTGTGTGTGCAGTTGTATTTCACAATATGTATCAATGTAGTCATGACATCTCCATAGCTTCTCATGCTTAGTGCAGCTTCTGCTGTCATCTTGGTGATCCCGATGCCAAATATGGCACATCCAACAACGAATCCTGCACCTTCTACTTGTTGGAAAATCAATAAATTACAATTATTGAATAACGCACTTTGTAGGAAATCTGCTGTAACCACCAACAAACACCTGGCGTGTATAGTAAGACCCGTTTGGGCAACTAATAAAATATAGCTTTCTTGGAATTGAGTCTGTGTGTGTGTACCTCTTCTTTCCAACATGTGCGTGTACCTGTTCTTTCCAACATGGTATAACTGTAGGTATATGTTACAACCTCGTTTTGTCGAGGCTCACCTGCAACGCTCCTACGCACTCATGTTTTCAAGATTATCTCACACGTGAAGACAACAAAGCATGGCTCAATAGGCTGTCCCATCCCCCTTTGTTGTTCGAAGTTATCAACTTGACAAGCTCATCGGGCCCAGTTACCTTACTTGGGTGATGTGCCTAACTCTGCTTCTAAAGAAGGCCTCGCTCTGGGACGTGGTGTCGGGCACTTTGCCTCACCCTGCTTCTGGCGACCCCACCCATGCTGACTAGGACTCCAAAGATATTGAGGCCCAATCCGAACTTCTAATGCATTTAGGCGACCATCAGGCTCAGCTAATTCCTAAGTACAAGACTTCCCCTGAAATTTGGCGTTTCTTGCGAGATTCCTATCATCACGAGGACCTTATTACTCGTGTTACTACCCTCAAGAAACTTCTTTCTACCTCGCTCTCTGAATCTCAATCGGTCTCTGCTTTCATTGATGACTGGTGGACTCTTCTTGACGACGTTATGCTTTCTAGAGTACTGGTTGAAGAAAACTCTAGGTAATGTTATTACTCACCTCTCTTCCCTCTTCATGGCATCCCTTCATCACTACGCAATCCTCCGTGGTTGGCTTAACAATTGAAACTGTCATTGCATGCATCCGTCAAGCGAATACCCTATGCATCTCTTCCTCTCCCACGTCTTCTTCAATCTTTACTGCTCGTAAGTTTCAATGAGCCTCTTCTAAACGCTTTAACTCTAAATCGACTGAGAAAACCTTCTCTAGACATCTTGCACCACATCCCTCTTTGGTCATATGTGATTACTGTGGATGACAAGGCCGCGAATTCACTTCTCAATTGTTCAAAGACTTCTCTATGGCGGAAGGCATCATTCAACAATTCTCTAATCCTTATACCCCACAACAGAACGGCACGGCTGAGCAAAAGAATTGTGCTTTGCTTGATGCTTTTTGTGCCATGCTTCTGAGTGCGTCATTACCCAAAACCTATATGGAAGAAGCCGTCTTTACAGCGTATTATCTCCAAATCGTGGTCCTCACAAAAGTGATCTCAGTTTCACTCCCTATTTTCATTGGCATGGTTGTCTGCCTTCACTCCAACACCTTCGGGTATTTGGCTCCCTGCCTATGTTGTTCAACCCCTTTCCCTCAATCGCTAATTGGATCCTACCAGTCTTTGGTTGGTTTGCACAGGATATGTCAATTCCTTTCCTGTTAAAGCTTATCGATTGTATGACCCTCCATGTTGCAAATTCTTGTTCTCGCAGTCTGTTGTTTTTGATGAGTCATCTTTAATTGGAGTCCCTTCCTCACCATCCTCACCCATATTATCCTCTCCACCTCAAGTTGAATGACTTGAACCGAACCCTGTGGATTATCCACCAGAATTAACCCCGGGTTCTCCTCTTTCCCCTCGTGGTGCTTCCCTCCTCTAGTCACTAGTCCTCACCCTTCCTTTGCTCTACCTTGGTCTCTTGGGCGACACACTTGTTGGGGTAAAGGCCCTAAATGACCCTTCATAGTTGTACACTTGTGTATAGGCCTTTAAAAAGCTGATTATAGTCATTTTTATTCTTTTGGCCAAGTTCAGTGTGAACTTGGCCAGGTCCTATAAATAATAACCTAAACTAAAGTTAGGGTCTCTCTTCTTCTTTTGGAGAACCCACCAAAAGGCTGCACCTACCTTCTTCTTTCGATCTCCCTCTCTCTCTCTCTCACCTACGTGTGCTGCTGGACACTCACCTGCTGCTCAGTCAAGAGATGCTCTATTTGAGCTTCTCCATCTGCTGAATACTCTCTTGCTCCAACAACTGGTATCAGAGCTCCGTTGAGGCATTAGAGCAGTGGCGTTTCAGTTTTCAACAGGGTTTTTCTTCAGAGTTTGCAAGATCTTCGCGTTTCATCGCAAAGAAGGTGCCCAAAATTACGATATAAGCATTTCTGGAGTGTTCTACTTCAGTTTTTGCTTGTTTTTTTGAGTTGGTGAGTGTGGACACTCACCTTCCCTGCTGCTCAGTCGAGAGATGCTCCATTTGAGCTTCTCCATCTGCTGAATACTCTCTCTTGCTCCAACAACTGGTATTAGAGCTCCGTTGAGGCATTAGAGCAGCGGCGTTTCAGTTTTCAGCAGGGTTTTTCTTCAGATTTTGCAAGATCTTCGCATTTCATCGCGAAGAAGGTGCCCAAAACAGTGACATAAGCATTTCTGGAGTGTTCTACTTCAGTTTTTGCAGGTTTTTCTGAGTTTTGTCACGAAGAAAAGGGTTAAAAGTGCAGCACCACACCTTTGGAGCAGCATAAACTTCTTTTCAAGTGATATTCTTCGATTTCATCACGAAGAAACTGTTCCTCTTTGTCTTATTGCTCAAAACAGGCTATTTCCAGGTGTTTTACAGGTGTACACAAATGTTCCACAGTCCAAAACAGCAATATACAGGTTTAACATTTCATGTATTGAAGTGTGGCATGAGAAATTAGCTTATGTACAGCAAATTGTGGGATTTTCTCTGAATTTTTCAAAATTCTGAAGAGAAAATTTGGGGCTTTTGCTCCCTTTTGCTCCTAAAGGCTTCCTTATAGCCTTATGTATACACTTTGAGGTCAATAAAAGTCAAATTTGCTGATTTGAAGCATAAATTGACTTGCTGGAATTTTCTGCAGGTAATTCAGAAAATTACAGATTTTAATCTTGTGGTCCAACTGGTTTGTTTTTTTGCTCATTTTGCTCCCACAACAGTTTGAAGCCATTGTGCATCATTTTTGGGAAGTGATACTCTGATTTGGTGTATTTTTGCCCAAATTTCAGCATATTAACTTCTTCATCGTGCAATCATGGCGTCATCCTCCTCAGATGTGAAGAATCTATTTGAGATTTGATGTTTTGAGGGAACAGGTTTCGATTTGTGGAAGGAGAGAATGCAAGGTATTCTCTTCTTGAAGGATTGTGATAGGGCATTGGAAGCTGAAAAACCAGAAGATATGTCACAGGAAGCTTGGCTGATCTTGAACAAGAAAGTTGTTACGTATATCAAGATGGCCGTCTCTGATGAGATCTTGGTAGATCTCAAAGGGCTGATCTCTGCTTCAGAAATATGGGCAAAGTTGAAAGCAACTTATGAGAACACTACGCCTGTGAACCAAGTGCATTTGATGCGGAAGCTTGTTGGTATGCAACTTGATGAGTCCAAGAGTGAAGCTGAACACTTATCCCTCTTTACAGGTACTTTGTCACAATTGCAGGACTCAGGTATGGCTGCTTTTGATGACAAACTTAAAGCCATCTTCTTGCTTATGACACTTCCTGACTCCTTGGAGACATGGGTAGTCTCATTGTCCAATAACCCCAACCTGATGGTGTTAGGGGTTCTATACTTAATGAAGAGATCAGGAGAAAAGCAGGTGGTGAAGGTGGCAGCTCAGCTAACATGGTTAGAGGCAGGACAGATAAGAGGAGTAATAATGTTCAAAGGAACAAGAGTAAGAGCAGGAAAAGAGGTAATGGAAGCAAAGGTAAAAGCAATGATGTGACTTGCTATCAGTGTGACAGGAAAGGCCACAAGAAACCTGATTGCCGCTATTACAAGGCGCAACTTGAAAGAAATAGGAATGCTGGGGATAAAAAGAAGGGCAAGAAAGAAGACAAGACTGATGCACAGGACATCCAAAAGGACAAAGAGAAGGCCAATGTGGCCTCTGATGTAGTCATAGAGGAGCTGTCAGATGTTGAGGATATTTTGTGCACTACTTTATGAGCTGATGATACTTATGCATATGATTTCTCTCTGAATGTTCATACACAAAGACATGTCGATCACCAAAAGTGATCTTATCGATTCTTTGCTGACTGTCAATGATGCATTGGCCCAGACATGGATAGTTGACTCTGGTGCTTCTTTTCATGTGACTCCTATCAAGGAGTGCTTTTCTACTTTTACTGCAGGCAGCCATGGCCATGTATACCTTGGAAACAATCATGCTTTGGGCATTAAGAGGGAGCTTACTGTTCCATACAGCCCCTCTTCTAATGGTGTGGTTGAACGCTATAATAGGACACTTTGTGAGAGGGTGAGATGCATGCTGTCCACAGCTAATCTCCCTCATGGATTTTGGGGAGAGGCACTCAAAACTGCAGTACATATTTGCAATAGATCCCCTCACATGTCCTTGAAAGGTGACATCCCTGAAGAGGTTTGGTCTGGCAAACCTGCTTCATATGATCACTTACGTGTCTTTGGCTGCGAGGCTTTTGTGCACATAAGGCCGGAGCTGAGAAACAAACTTGATGCTAAGTCCATAAAAGGTCTCTTCATGGGATATGGTGAAGAAGGTGAAATGGGCTACAGAATTTGGATACCTCAGCTCAAGAAAGATGTACGCAGCTGGGATGTTGTTTTTAATGAGGCAAGGCTGCTTCAAAATAATTGTGCCTCAAAAGATGACCATAAAAGGGTCAGATTTCAGCATGACCAGCCACCTATTAGGCCTGATTTTGATCCTCAGGATGCATCACAAAGGACTGAAAATATTGATGATCAAGTGGTTTTTGAGCCAGATGATGCTGGATAGCAAAATGACACTCCTGATGGGCATATGCAGCCACCTATTCATGCTGAAAACAGGGCTGGAAATGATATGCAGCAGCCCATTAACAATGGACATGTTGATATACCTCCTGATGTAGATCCATTGCCAGATAATGTGGATCATTGGGTAAGAAGATCTACACATGCTAGGAGGCCAATGAACAGATATGATCCCTCTATACATTACATTATGTTATCAGATGAGGGGGAGCCTCTCACTTATAAAGAGGCAAAGCTATGTGAGCACAAGAAGAAGTGGGAGTTAGCCATGCAGGAAGAAATAAAGGCCTTGCATGCAAATGATACTTGGGATCTTGTTGAGTTTCCCAAAGGTAGGATAGTCATTCCTAACAAGAAATCAAAACCGTTGACGGCAAACCCAAGTATAAGGCAAGGCTGGTTGCTAAGGGATATGCCCAAAAGAGGGCATTGATTTCCAAGAGGTGTTCTCTCCGGTAGTTAAAATGACCACTCTATGTGTGCTATTTGCTACTACAGCTGCATTGGATTTGGAGCTATTCCAAATGGATGTTAAAACAGCCTTTTTGCATAGATGAAGAGTTGTACATGAAACAGCCAGAAGGATATGCCATTCCTGGAAAAGAGCATCTGGTATGCAAGATGAAAAGGAGCTTATATGGGCTGAAACAAGCCCCTAGGCAATGGTATAAGAAGTTTGATGCATTTATGCTCAAACATGGGTTCAAAAGAAGCCATGCAGATCACTGTTTGTACACTAAAAAAGATGAAGATGGCAGCCCAATCATTCTTGTGCTGTATGTAGATGATATGCTGCTGGCTGGGAAGAAAAAGGGCACTCTAAATGCTCTCAAACAGCAGCTGAACTCTGAGTTCTCAATGAAAGACCTTGGGGAAGCTAAGCATATTCTTGGTATGCGAATAAAAAGGGATAGGCAGCAGCATACTTTGCACTTATCCCAAGAAAAGTACATTGATAAAGTACTGGACAGATTTAATGTGGCTGATTCTAAGCCTCTTGGAGTGCCATTGCAGCCACATGTCAAGCTTTCCACAGATGACTGTCCCAAGGATGATGATGCAGCCAACTACATGAAGAGTGTTCCATATGCATCAACTTGTGGTTCACTTATGTATGCTATGGTTGCCACTCGGCCAGACATTGCTCATGCAGTGGGGGTTGTTAGCAGGTTTATGGCTAATCCTGGCAAAGCTCATTAGGAGGCAGTCAAATCTATCTTGAGGTACTTGAAAGGGACCAAGAATAAATGTATTTGCTTTGGCAAAGATCCATTGGAGCTGAAAGGTTTTTGTGACTCTGACATGGCTGGTGATGTGGATGCTCGTAAATCCACAAGTGGATATATATTTACTCTTGCAGGAGGTGCTATTTCATGGTGTTCTAGGTTGCAAAAGATTGTTGCTCTGTCAACTACGGAGGCTGAATATATTTCAGCCACTGAAGCTTCCAAGGAAGCCATTTGGCTGGCACGTTTATGCTCTGAGTTTGGTTTGCCCAGCAAGGCACCTATGCTTGGATGTGACAGCCAAAGTGCTATATGTTTAGCAAAGAATGCCATGTTCCATGCATGTACAAAGCACTTTGATGTGTGGTATCACTTCATTCGAGAAGTGCTTGAGGATGGCCTTATCACATTGGTTAAGGTCCATACGTCACAGAATCCTGCAGATGTTCTTACTAAGTGCTTGTCCAAAGCACAACATCAGCTTGTATACAGATGGTGGGAGTCACATAGCTTAAAGGCGTCATTTATGCCTTTAAGTGGGAGGTTGTTGAGGTAAAGGCCCTAAATGACCCCTCATAGTTGTACACTTGTGCATAGGCCTTTAAAAGGTTGATTATAGTCATTTTTATTCTTTTGGCCAAGTTCAGTGTGAACTTGGCCAAGTCCTATAAATAATAACCTAAACTAAAGTTAGGGTCTCTCTTCTTCTTTTGGAGAACCCACCAAAAGGATGCGCCTCCCTTCTTCTTTCGATCTCCCTCCCTCTCTCTCACCTGCGTGTGCTGCTGGACACTCACCTGCCCTGCTGCTCAGTCAAGAGATGCTCCATTTGAGCTTCTCCATCTGCTGAATACTCTCTCTTACTCCAACACATACTAACATGTACTTATTTCCTCAATCCCCTAATCCCTTATATCGCACGGGCTGGTTCCCTTCCAAGGCTACTCTCGAATCCTCTCAAGCACTTGGTTCTTGTGGTGATCACATTTCCTCTCCATTTAACTCTTCTGACAGGTGTTCCCCTCTCCTCAAGTTACCAATTGAAGGCATTGATATCCCTTCTCCTGACCCCAAATTGCACTCTCGAATCCTCTCAAGCACTTGGTTCTTGTGGTGATCACATTTCCTCTCCGTCTAACTCTTCTGACAGGTGTTCCCCTCTCCTCAAGTTACCAATTGAAGGCGTTGATATCCCTTCTCCAAGATGTTTATGATCGTGCACTACCGTGCAACCTTTCTTTCAGTTCGAGTCAGTCTTTCTACCTCTCGTTCTCCACCCTTGGACGAACTTTATGCCTCTCACCTTGTCGATTCCATCTCTGTTGACGAGGCTCTCGCTCGACCTGATGCTTCTCATTGGCATGCTGCTATGCAGTCGCTCCTCCATAATCACACATGGGATCTTGTCCTACCACGTTAGGGTCCGAAGCTTGCTTCATGTAGGTGGATCCTTCCAAAGAAATTTAACTCCGATGGCTCAGTCTCTTGCTTCAAAGCCTGCCTTGTTGCTCAGGGATTCTCTCAGGTTCCTGGACTTGATTACAAGGAGACTTTATCCCCCATTCTCCATCTCACTTCGATCTCTCGTTTCCTCATCGCTCTTGCTGCGTATTTTAATTTTCTTATCCACCAAATGGATGTCCGTACTGCCTTTTTGCATGGATCCCTGCATGAAGAAATTTATGTCTCAGCCCCCTGGCTATGTGTCTTCTGCACATACCAACTATGCCTATCAATTACTCAAATCATTGTATGGCCTCAAGCAATTGCCCCGAGAATGGTATTCTCATTTCCATGATGTCATGCTTGGTCTTGGTTTTTCTCCTTTTGATTTTGACCCCAATATCTATAGCCGCTGTTCATCTACAGTTACACTCCTACTTGCAATCTATGTTGATGATATCCTCCTTATCTCCAACGACATGACCACCCTGACCATCATCAAGCAACAACTCCATTCCTCCTTTTCTATGAATGACACGGGTCCCCTTCAATATTGCCTTGGCATTCAAGTCATGCATGATCTCAGCTCCGGTACAATCTCCCTTAGTCAATCCTCATACATTCATTCTTTGCTGTAGAAGTTTCATATGTCCACCTGCTCCGGTGTTGACACTCCTCTTCTCAGAAACCTTAAACCCTCCCACTCCCTCTTGCCTTCTAAGGAGTCCTCCACGGCCTTCCCCTTTGCTAATATCCTTGGGGGAATCTGCTATCTAGTGTCTTGTACACGACCCGAGATTTGCTTCACTGCTAACTATTTGTCTCGATTTATGCAAAACCCTCAGCCTGTTCATGTGCAATATCTCAAGCGTCTCCTTTGTCACCTCAAGCACACTCAACAATACTGTTTGATTTACAAACCTCCCCCCTCTACTGCTCCTCCATCTTTGCTCGCTACTCTGACGTCGATTGGGGGGGGGTGACCCTGCTACTATGCAATCAATGTCTAGCTTTGTTTATCTTCTTGCAGGAGCAGCTATTGCATGGCAAAGTAAGAAGCAAGATCCTGTCACACTCTCTTCTACGGAGGCTGAATACGTCTCCCTGACACTTGCCCTCAAGGAAGGTCTCCGGCTAAAATCTTTATTGGAAGAAACCAAGCTATTGCCTCGACAATCATTGAAGCTTCACTGTGATAACTTGTCAGCAATTATACTTGCAAAGAATATCAAACATCCTGAAAAAACAAAGAATAAAGAATAAGTAGAATTCCTGCTTCACCACGATGATCCTCAAGTCCAGATGGCTCGTCTCTACACACCCTATGCAGAGATCTGGGCATTTCCTCATGATATACACCACCACAAAGATCTCAATGCCAATCATTTCCTTGAAGAGGCTCCTTTGCATGAGCAAGTGGAAACTCAATCCATACAGGCATTTGTTGACGAATGGCATATTCTCCTCGACAATGGCTTGCTCTTAAGCCTCAAGTCGGATGTCAAGCTTCAAGGTATACTCCAAATCGTTGCTCTCCCCTCTTCTTGGCACCCATTCATAACCACTCATGCCTCTGTTGCTAGGATTATTATTAAGCACCTCATTGCCGGCATCCTTAATGAAGATGCCATGTGCCATAATACTCCATAAGTAGTTACCAACGATTTCACCCTCTCCACTGAATCCATACGAAACTTCCTTCATGGCAACACTTTTGGTGGTAGACTATCCAGCTGAAACCAGTTAAGGTGACGTCTGATTATTGTGGCAAAACATGAAATATTGAGCACAAATGGTGCACGAAGAAAGGTGCTCAAAAGTGCATTTTCACCTAACCACGGGCTCAAGTGCTACAACTAGAGGATAGTCATGCTACTGCTGCAACAGAGGAACTTCAAATCTTCACCATGATGCTCTGCCACACAAATTCTTCTCACCAAACCTCTCACTCGCAAACATAGTGGCTACTGACATGGGAGGCACACACCACATGACACCTTGTCATCATTAGCTGGAGTCATACACCAAGCTCCCTTACTGGATCCATGTTTACGTGGGCGAGGATCGTAGTCTCCAAGCCATTGGCCACGGAAATCTCTTAGTCAATCTCCCGAGTAGTGTCTTGGTGAAAATATCGATGTTTATCACATACTAGGTCTTGCTGTAAGCCTTATTTCTATCTCAATAGAGGCTACCACTATGTTGTACATCAAATTCTTCCACCATTACTGTGTCCTTCATTTCAAACTATCCACTCGCAAGTTTGAACTTCTTAACATTCTTCAAGTGAAAATGTTGTACCCAATTTCTTTTGATTGCCCTACACGTGAGACTGTCATATCCTCAACTTCTATCCTTGCTCCACATTCTCACATGACATACACACATTGGTATGGCAGTATTGCCTTGGACATATTAATGCTTCTACTCTTAAGCACATGGCAGCTCAGCACGTCTGTATTGGGCTCCCTCATCAACTTTTCCGTGTCGACTTATGTGAAGGGTGTATGATGGGAAAAATCTATTTAGAAATCTTTTGAAAAATCTACCACATGTTCCCCATCAGTGAACCATTTGGTCAAGTGTGATGTGTGTGGCCCTATGGAAATGCCTTCCCTCAACCGTGCTCTAAACTTCCTTACATTTATTGATGAATTCAGTTGTTACACCACAACCTACATCTTGGACGAAAAGTTTGAAGTCATGGCTTGTTTTAAATCCTATTGCACCCTAGTTTGCCAACAGAAAGACTCCCCTGAAAGACCTTTCACTATGAGCACAGGACCCTCACTATGAAAATGGTGGGGAGTACATCTCTAGTGCCTTCAAAGAATTATTTAACACAGAGGCTATTCAACAACAACTCTCCATTCCTAACACTTCTCTACAAAAGGGCATCACCGAATGGAAGCACAGGACCCTCATACAAGCATGCCCCTGACTGATGGATTTTCCAAACAATATTGGGGACAGGCAACGGCAACTGCATGTTACATTTAGAATCAAATTTCCACTCTATCACTTCTCACGATACACCATTTTACAATTTGTTTGGCAATGTTCCTAATAACTCACATATGCACATCTTTGGGTGTCGAGCTTATCGTATCATACCCTTAAGCCTTCATCATAAGTTGGATCCTACAAGCACTCCGATGTTGTTTGTCGGGTATGGTGATCAGATTGGTTTAAAGGCATACAAGCTCCATGATCCTCAAGACATCGCTTCTTGCATGGTCGCTTCGTTCCATTTGATGAGGCTACCCTTCGCTCAGCCCTCAAACGTCTCCAGAATCACCAGATGAACCTTCCTATTTGGCATCCATTCCATCTTTCCCCATTGGTATGTCCTCTAGCCCTTCGCAGATTGAATGGGAGAACACATTGTGTCTCCATCCCCACAACTACTCCGCCTAGCTGATACTCCACCCTATGACTCACAAATACCACGCCACCACTTGTTACATCCGTGCCCACAAATGCGCCTCTGTGGACACTCAAAAAATAACTCTTACATAATTCCACAATCCCCAAATCCTATATACCTTCCTCTAAAGAAAGTAATATCTCATATTCGTAGGGGACCTTTCCCTTTTGATCCAAGTATCAGGGTGCATCTACTTTGATAGCAGATTCTATTACTCCCACTCTATTGAAGGGGTACTACTCTCCCACTCTACTATAATAATAATATGTCTACAATATTATAGTAAAACGAGATGTCTCGTTTTACTATAATAATATGTCTACAATGTTGCCCACATGAAATCTAGAACATTCAAAGAAAACAAAGCACATTGCATTAAAGCCCCATAATCTTCAGCTTGTTCATACTGACTACCAGTGGGCTAATTTTCTAACCAAACCTCAAACACTATGAATGTTCTAAAGAATTGGGCATTATCCCCATATGATCTTGCTTATCTTTTTAGGAGAGTTTGTAGTCGACATTGTAAATAATTAAGTCAAATAAATAGTCAACGATAAATAAATAAATTCCCTTGAATATCGGACAACAATTCCTAGGAAATAAGGTTCATAAAAAACAATTAACTACCATGTACATAAAACTACTAGCCTTTTTGTGTCTTGTCGTGTGTGTGCAGAGTTGTATGTCACAACACAACTCTCTAGTTGTGAACAATACTAGACGTCTAGTAATGATTATTATCAGTACACCATAGTCAGTGAAAGGCGTCTAGTGATTAAATGCTTTCCAGAGATTACACATATGCATGTCGATCACATTTTGTAGATTAGGCCTATTATTTTTTGTAGCCTTATATGTCTGCTTACATATAACCTTATACAATTGCAGACATGAAAATTGTATAAAAGAAAACAACAAGTTAACCCTCAGGAAGGGGGTGAAAAGGTTATTAACCCTCTTTGCATATTTGTATATTTTCCTTGTTTATAATTTACAATGCTTTTGTAGAAAATATATTTACAATAATTTTTTTAATAAAACAACTTCAAATTCTATAAAATAGAAGTACAAATTAGTTGTTACGGAGATATTCTGGAGCCCAATTTTGTACTTATTTCTATTTACAATGTGCACATATGAGCTTACTTTGAGAATAAAATATTTTTCCATGTGAAACCATACAAGTGAATGTCTTCTTGTCTCATATAAGTAAGCTCGATGTGCCCATTCACTCTATACATATACATATACCCACACACACACACACACAAACATACATACATACATACACACACACACACAAACACACACACACACACACACATATATATATATATATATATATATATATATATATATATATATATATATATATATATATATATATATATATATATATATATATATATATATATATATATATATATATATATATATATATATATGCCAGTCCATTTTCTCTAGAATAGTGAGGTGTGCTATATTTATGTTTGATATGAAACAATTGAGTAAGGGTCTGAATGAGATCATTAGCAAAGTTTGTTCCTCAATTAGAAAAAATCTCCAAGGGGAGACCGAACCGCGGGAAAACATCTCGAGTCAAACATCTTGCAACCATGGAAGTAGTGGCTGATTTAAGAGCCTAGGCTTCTACCTAGCGAGTGGCATAATCGGTAAAGATGTGAATGTAGTGATTAATGGTGAGGACAACGGGTGTGTTAATGGGCCCAATGAAATCCAATCCCCAGTTTTGGGAAGGTTCTAGAGGGGAAATAGGTTGAAGGGGAAAATGGTGGTTAGGTAATGTTTGGCCAATTTTTTGACAGAGATCACAAGCCCAAACATACTGATGAGCATCCCGATGCATCATTGGCCACCAGAATCCACTCTATAAAACTTGTTGGGGATAAAGGCCCCAATGACTCTCCTTTTGTATATTTTGACTCTTCCATCTGAAAGCTCTCTTGGAGATCTTTCTAGACATATTTTTGTTATATTTTTTGGACCCCAAATTGGGGAGTTATAGGCATTTACATCTTTTTTATGACTTTTGGTCATTGGCTATGTGTGAACATGCCCAAATGACCTAAAAGTCACTTATCAATAAGACTTGGTCCCAAATCTCTCATGACTTGATTGGGACTTCTTCAATTTCAAGGCTTCTCCATCTTCTTCTCCAAATTTTTGCATAGGTTTCTCTCTCTACTTTCTCTTCTCATGCAACATCCCACTCCCTAGGCATTTGGATCAAATGAGCACACCACAATGTAGCTCTCCACAGCCTCTTTCAATGGGTATCACAGCTTTGAGCTTTTCCATCGTGACAAAGTTGCTCCAAGTGCTTTTGTACTTCAGCATATGTTAAGCTGAAGGCTTTTTTCTTGCATTTGGGAGAATCTCATTGCAAAAAACCTTCTTTTTTCATGATAAAAGTGCTACTTTTGGAGGATTACTTCAGCCCACAATTTTCAGCCATCTAACCCTTGTCCTTGTACTAATCCACTAACATGTCGACTAACTGATCAACTTTGTAATAATCACCCCTCACTATCTCACAACAACTAATGACACCCATCATGAAAGGATATGTATGCATTATTAAGAGCAATCATGTAGGAAGTCTAATGACTTGCATTAGACATGGAAATATGAGTAAAAACTCACTTCACATCACAAGGGCTACATAGGAGGTACATCAGTTATGGAAAGCGATTAGAGTCTCACTTTTTTGGGATCGAGATTAATGTCCATGCTAATTTGTCATCCTTTTGTAGCATATCTTTGCACAAACATTCAGGATCAAAATGCAAACGAGAGAATCATCAAGGCAAGCCTCAACCAACATGCTGTGGATTTTGAGTAGCTACCAATTGAAGACCATTGTTCAATGTTACTCCCTAAATTTCAAGGATTTACTAGTCCAATGTCAATAGAAGATCTAGCGATAGGAAAGATGGAGTGGGTCCACCCCAAACGGCACTATTTTCAAGGCCTTGCAAGACCCCTTGTGAACACAGAGCATACTTATGAAGCAAACTGAGGCATTTGTGGGATAAAGCTAGGTTCAGAGAATGCTTTAGTGCACCTATACCCAAACCCAAATTATATCATTATTACTACTTAGTTACCACTCTCCATGACTTTGAAAGGAAAGAACTTCCAAGAACTTTTTTCCTTCCCTCATTAGTGACATAGCCCCCTTTTAAGAAGTTTAAGCTCACTTAGGGTTGTATTAGAGAAGCTTTGAAAATTAGTGGCTCCCACACTCCCACAGAAAAAGAAAGCAACATCTCATAGATTGAATATGAAACCTTTCTTCAAAACAAGACTCTGGACTTAGTGCTGCCTCTAGAGGGCACACGTTTATCTCATGTAGATGGCTTGCAAAAAAATCTTGACTTTGATGGCACACTTCACACTATAGGGCCTGCCTCGTAGCCAGGGGCTTCATCCGAATTCCCACCCTTGATAACCCTTCTTGCTAGTTCTGTGCATTACTTCTTTTTGATGCCTCCTTGCATTGGCTACACGTTGCCACTATTGAGATATCAAGCTCAACATGTGATGATCCAGGATGACACATACCAGTTTTTTGTTTCTCTGACATGTATAGTGGTCATGCCAATATATGTCAGGGATACTTCATTGAGTTTCTACCGAGATTGATGGCACATTTGTTCCTTGCTAGCTCACTCATTTGTGGACATTAGGTTTTTCCTTATGTAGTGATCTTTATATATTGCACTTGTTGTATTCTTGTTTTTAGGTCATTCTTGTACATTCCTTTTTATGTAATAGAAGAAGAAGAAAATCATTCTTCCTTGCCTCAATCTATGTGTGTGCTTCTCCTTGAGAGTGAGAGTGTGTGTGTGAGCTCTCTTCCTTATCTCCTTCCTTGTGACATGGTATCAGAGCCAGTGTGGTTGTAGAGAGCTCGTGGAGAAGGCAAAGGTGAAGAGTACACGGCAAGGCGTGGAGAAAACACAATTCACAAAGGACCTCTATTTGCTATGAAAATCAGCGTGAAGGTAGAAGATCTCAAAATATTTTCGCGAGTTATCCCTTTAGGGTCACTCGTTTTTGTTAGATTGAAGTTTCAGAGCCATCTTGACCTTCATTTCGAGCCCACAAGGTGGGGCCCACATAAAAACTAGGTCAGTTTCAAATTGTAACTTGCATCATGTTCGGCAACACTCATATGTTCCAGATCCAAAATTTCAAGCGATTCCATGTACTGTTGATACATAAAAACTGTGTTTTTCTGAGATCGAAATGTCACGTCATAGTGCGACAGTGTTCAAGCAGAAGTGCTGCTTGTAGTGGTTTGCAGTGTTGTGTATTGTTGTAGAAATGGCAAACGCAAATGGAATGAGTCAACTTATGAACGATAAGCTAGACAAGAACAACTTCCATGCTTGGAGATTCAGAATGACGAATTTCCTGATGGGAAAAGGCTACTGGAAGTATGTCAAAGGAGAGAACGAAAATGCTCCGCAGTTACCAAAGAGGAATCAGACTGCAAAACAGATAAGATCATATGAGGAATGGAATCAAGGAGCATGAAAGTTAATGTATTGGCTATCTGTTAGCATACAGGATAGCATGATTGGGCACATACAGGATGCCAAGACTCCGAAAGAGGCTTGAAAAATTTTGGTCATATTGTATGAGACCAATACAAAGGCACAAAAATTGAAACTCAAGAACGAGTTGCATACCTTGGAGAAAAAGAGCATGTCGGTAAGTGACTATACCCTAAAAATCAAAAGCATATGTGAGTCACTTGCATCTATTGGAGTGAATGTAGATGATGATGATAAGGTGGAAGTATGCCTTCGTGGTTTAGGAGCAAAAGAGGATAGTTTCGAGGCAGGGGGAGCCAAAGAGGTCGTAGAAATTTCCAAAGAAATGATTCAGGTAATCATAGTAAAGGATGTTGGAATTGTGGTAAACCTGGACACTTTGAACGTGATTGCAGGTTGAAGAATCAAAATAACAGAAGGTAGCAAAACAACTATGCATCCACAAGTGCACATGATCCTGAGAAGTTGTTTATGGTTCAACATCACATGATGAATACGATGTCTGCTGGTGTTTTAAAATCGAATGATAATGTCTCGTGTGTTTATTCAAGTGCTTCAAATCACATGATCAGTCATGCGAAATGGTTTAGTACTTTGCAAAAATTGCCAGTTCCTGGATATGTTGAAACAAGTGATGACACATCACATCCTATTGAGCATACAGGAAACATAGCACTATCTATGGAGGATGGAAAGGTAAAACATCTTGATGATGTGCTGCATGTTCCAAATATAACAAAGAATCTAGTTTTTGTTGGACAAATGGTTGACCAGGGACTACAAGTCAGGTTCAATGATGAGGGATTATATGTAGAGGAGTACAAAAAGGATGGACGATTGGTTGCCAAAGGAAACAAAGTGGGTAGGATGTTCACTTTAAATGTGAAGATTCCTGAAATGAATGCAGCCATGTTTGCAAAAGGTGCAGAAGTTATTGCTGATATAGAGATCTGGCACAAACGAATTGGACATGCAAATCTGCAAAGGCTGAAACTGATGCAGTCAAAGGAGATTGTCCATGGACTACCAAATTTCAAAGTTGCAAAAATGCAAAAGGTATGTGGAGCATGTCAATTTGGTAAACAGTCAAGAGCATCATTTCCACATGACAAGCATGTTAGTGAGAATGTACTATAAGTAGTACATACAGATGTTTGGGGTCCAGCAAAGACCACATCTATGGGCGGTTGCAAGTTTTATGTTACTTTCATTGATGACCATACACGCAAAGTATGGGTATATTTCATGAAAGAGAAGAGCGAGGTGTTTAATCACTTCCAGAATTTTAAAGTTATGGTGGAAAAGTAGATAGGGAAGTACATTCAGACATTAAGATCTGATGGAGGAGGTGAATACATGTCAAATGAGTTCAACAGTTTTCTAAAAAGTCATAGAATTCGACGTCAGTTTTCATGCAGGTACACACCACAACAGAATGGTGTTGCTGAATGCAAAAATAGACATATTGCAGAAATAGCAAGAGCCTTGATGGCTGAGAAGAATATGCCTCGTTGTTATTGGGTAGAAGTTGTGCATACTGTTGTATACATCATGAACATAACTTCGATTACTGATGTACATCAAGTTACACCTGAAGAGAAGCTTATAGGTAAAAAGCCAAACTTATCACATCTGAAAATTTTTAGTTGTATTGCATATGTACATGTCCCAGATGAATTGAGGATGAAGCTTGATCCAAAAGCAGAAAAGTGTGTCTTCATTGGATACTCCCTTGAGCAAAAGGGATATAAATGTTATAACCCACTCACACGACAGGTAAAGGTGAGCAGAGATGTGGTATTTGATGAAATGTCAAGCTTCTATGCAGATGCCAAAGAAGGACTAAATCTTAAACCAAATGACAAAGAAAATGCTGAAAAACCAAGTGCAGAATCTCAAGTTTTGAGTGGACCGGATGCATTACCAAGCAATAGTTCCAAATCAAATCCATGGAGTGGAAGATTGCATGGAAATTTCAGTCCAGCAAATTCATCAAGTACATCCAAGAAAGGTAAAGAAAAGCTTTGTGTTGGTAGTAAAACATGTGCAGGTTTTGAAGACATTGATGGAGATTCAAGCGGTTTAGAAAAGAGTCTTGATGAGTTGGATTGCCCTCTGTGAAGACTCCAGGAGTAAGAAGGGCACATGCAAATGATACAAGGAGAAGTGACCCAGGACCAAGGAGATCTGGAAGGATGCAGAATTCAGTGTAACGATTGACGTATGACAATTATATGGCTTGTCATTGTGCCTACATGACAAAGGTAATACAAGATGCTGAACCTTCTTGCTTTGAGGATGCAATTGGAATTGCAGATTGGGAAAAAGTTATGGATGAGGAGATGGCTGCACTTTATGGAAATGATACATGGAAGTTGGTTCCATTGCTGCAAGGAAAGAAACCCATAGGTTGCAAATGGGTTTACAAGGTAAAGCATAATGCTGATGGTAGCATAAGCAGGTATAAAGCATGATTGGTAGATAAAAGATATGCACAGACATATGGCATTGATTATGAGGAAACATTTAGCACTGTAGCTAAAATGTCTATTGTCATAACACTTGTTGCATTAGCTACAGCAAAAGGATGGACTTTGCATCAGATGGATGTGAAGAATGCTTTCCTACATGGTGAGTTACAGGAAGAAGTATATATGGACCAACCACAAGGATATGAATATTCAAAGCATCCAGAATATGTTTGCAGGTTGCAAAAGGCTTTGTATGGGCTAAAGCAAGCCCCTCGTGCATGGCATGCAAGGATTGCTGATTACTTAACTAGCATTGGGTTTTCTATGTGTGATGCGGATCACTCACTATATTCAAGGTGTTGATATATTTAGGTAGTGATGTGTGTGAACACTCTAGGACCGCCGGGGCACTTTTTTCCCTCTTTAGGAGGTTTTTTTCCCCCGGCTTGTATATACGCCTATTGCCCTAATGGGCTACTTATCTTTGTACATTCTCTAGTAATACATTCAGTCTTGTGTGTTGTGCTCCAAGCTTCTTTTTCTTCCTTGTGCTGTTCGCGTGCTTCCGCAGACGTCTAACTCCAACAATTGGTATCAGAGCAGGTCGTTGCTTCTTCTAGGGCGCCGTCGACACTCCTCCGTTTGCAGTCTCAGATTCGCACAAAATTTGGTGAGCATACTCAGGGTGTTTCCGAGATCAAAACAGCTTCGCTATGTGGTGCCGAAATCGCGATCTGAGCTCGTTTCAGCCTCCGAACGCACTATCGCAGTGCTTGTGCAGGCTATTTCGTCCTTTTGTGCCAAAGGTATATACCAGTTTCTGTTCGCCAGTTTAAGCGTCTCGAAGTCTGCTACAGGTCTAGCAGAACTCGTCTGGGCAGTTCTGTTCAACTTTTTGAGATACAGTCAATTTTCTGCATCAAGGTATTTTAGTCACCGGCCATGGCTGAAAGCAGTGATGTATTCCGTATGTTGGCTGTTGAGGATAAGTTGGATGGTACCAACTACCCATTATGGGCTTATATGATGCGACACGTACTGGTTGCAAAAGGATTGTGGAACATTGTGCAGGGTGTTGAAAGACGTCCTGTTACACCTGTAACGACAGGTATTGCAAATACAGGTGTTGGAGCTGATGAAGATGGTGTCGAAGATGATATTCCGCAGATTCCTGTTCGTGCTGCTGTTTCTGTTGCACCTACTGCAGAGCAGATTCGTTGGGATGGCAGAGATGCCCAGGCACATGCATTGATAGCTTTGTCTGTCAAACGTGCCATTATTCCTCACATTCGCTCTTGCAGAACAGCAAAGGATGCTTGGGATACACTTACCACTTTGTACCAGGCTAGGAATGAGGCTCGTGTTGCTTACCTCCGAAAACAGTTGGAGAGTGAGCACATGAATGAAGGTGATTCGATGGACAGTTTTCTTACAAAGATCAAAGACCTGAAGGAACAATTGATTTCTGCTGATGAGGTTATACCAGATAGCTCACTTGTGCAGACCGTTCTGAATGGCCTTCCTGATTCATATCAGAGTTTTGCCTCTACTCTTCGATTGATGATGAAAGGCAATCCGAATGCCTTGTCATTTGAGGAATTAGTCTCTGTTCTGTTGCAGGAAGATCAGTCCAGGCAGAACAGGTCCATTATGCGTGTTGCAGATCAAGCTTTCCTGGCTAGTCAGAAGGGCAAAGGAAAATGGAGCTCTTCTACTAGTAAGCAGAAATCTGCAAATGCTGCACAATCGAAGAACCAGGATAAAGATGAGAAGAAATCAGAAAAGCAGAAATTGTTCTGCAAGTACTGTAAAGGAAATGATCATATTATAAAGAACTGTCCAAAACTGGCTGCTAAAGAGGCAAAGAAGAAAGAGGCTGGAATGGTTGTTGCAGAGGCCTCTACACCAAAAACGAAGTCTGCAAATCTTGTGCAGGAAGAAGAATGGGCGTTTACTACTGTCTGCAGTTTTGACCCATCTTCTCATGATCAGTGCATGTCTGCAGTAGACTCAGATGTTTGGTACTTTGACAGTGGGGCGACCAAACATATTACCTCGCAGCGCAGTTTCTTCTCTTCACTCGAGCCTGCCCCTACAGGGAATACTGTCACATGCGCCAATAACTCCTCTTATCCTGTTATGGGAGTTGGTAAGATCATTCTGACTACTGCTGATGGTAGTTCTTTCACTTTGTCAGATGCTTTATTTGTGCCAGGGATCAAAAAGAACCTGTTATCAGTTTCTGCATTAGCCAAGATTGGCTTGGTTGTGAAATTCATTGATGACAGGTGTACAGTCCATGATCTCTCAAATGGCGATGTGATTATTGCTTCTGGCATTTTATGTCGTGGGCTGTATAAGCTCATAGACTATGAAAGATCTGTGAATGATTCGGCATGTGCAGTTCATGATTCTCAGGCTATGTCAGATGCAAAGCTTTGGCATGCACGCTTTGGTCATCTGAATTTTGCTAGTTTGTTACGCCTGCAGAAATCTGAAATGGTGTCCTCTTTGCCCAAACTTGAGGCACCTGGAAAACATGTTTGTGAAGGCTGTATTTTGGGCAAAATGCAGCGTTCTTCCTTTCCAAAAGATGGTTCAGTTCGGGCTACGCAGAAATTACAGCTTGTACATAGTGATGTCTGTGGTCCTATGCAGACACCCTCTTTTGGAAATTACCTTTACTTCGTGACTTTCATTGATGATTTTTCCAGGCATGCATGGGTATATCCACTCAAAGCAAAGTCCGAAGTGTTCATGTGCTTCAAACAGTTTTTGGTTTTGGTTGAAAATCTGTCAGCATGTAAAATGGGCACCCTCCGTTCTGATCGAGGGGGGGAATATATGTCTTCAGATTTTAATGCATTTCTGGCTGAACGTGGGATAAAACACCAGTGTACAGTGCCGTATACACCTCAACAGAATGGAGT
Organism: Ceratopteris richardii; assembly: GCA_020310875.1. Classification (NCBI taxonomy): domain Eukaryota; kingdom Viridiplantae; phylum Streptophyta; class Polypodiopsida; order Polypodiales; family Pteridaceae; genus Ceratopteris; species Ceratopteris richardii. The sequence continues at coordinate 107,070,157 of CM035428.1, read as the reverse complement.
TGCTGAACGAAAGAACAGGTCACTCATGGAGATGGCGAGGTGCATGGTCAAAAGTCAGGCTTTACCACATAGTTTCTGGCTTGAGGCTGTCATGTGTGCAGCATATGTACTGAACAGGTGTCCCACTAAAGCATTGCAGTCTATCACTCCATATGAGGCTTGGCATGACCGCAAGCCATCTGTTGCTCATCTGCGTGTTTTTGGTTGTTTGGCATATGCATTAGTGCCTGAACAACATCGCAGAAAATTGGATGATAAGGCAGTAAAATGTATTTTTGTTGGGTACAGTTCTGAAAGTAAAGGCTATCGTCTGTATCATCCACATACTAAACGCATTCTGGTTAGCCGTGATGTTGTCTTTGTGGAAGATGCTATTCAGCCATTGCTTTCATGTACTAAGGAGACATCTTTTAGCTCCAAAGACATGTATGATACTTTGATGCCTCTTTTTACAGGTGGACAGGCTAGTGCTGGTCCTAATGAGGCAACTTCTCAGCCTTTGCAGGTTTCATATGATGATGCAGATCATTCCATTTCTGATGCAGATTTACATGATGCACTTGTTGATGAGAGAGCTGATATTGAGCAGGCAAAAACTATGCCAAAATGGCTGGTGCAGACTTTGCGTGACAGCAAATTAGATGCACCTTTGTCATATCGTACTCGTTCAGGCTCTCATAGTGCCTCCTTTGCATCAGATTGCTATGCTATGGCTGCATCTAGTCTCTGTGATGAGAATGAGCCTGTTTCTTTTAATGAAGCACAAAATTCAGAAAATTGGATGGCTGCTATGCAATCTGAATATGATGCTATAATGAAGAATGGTACATGGTCTTTATGTGACTTGCCTCCTGGCAAGAAGGCCATTGGCACTAAGTGGGTATACAAGCTGAAGCGTAAACCTATGGTACAGTTGACAGGTATAAGGCTAGGCTTGTTGCAAAGGGTTATGCGCAGGAAAGAGGCATTGATTTTGATGAGACCTTTGCACCTACATGCCGTATGACTACTGTTCGGAGCATTTGTGCACTTGCAGCCCATCATGGTTGGAATGTACATCAGTTGGACATTAAAACAGCATTTCTGAATGGTGACTTGCATGAAGAAGTGTATGTTTTTCAGCCCCGTGGCTTTGTGCAGAAAGGGCATGGAAACCAGGTGTGCAGGTTAAAGAAGGCGTTATATGGTTTAAAGCAAGCACCACGTGCTTGGTATGAGAAGATACATGCCTATCTGATTGCACATGGTTTTGAGAACAGTCCAACTGAAAGCACCTTATATGTTAAGCGTGCTAATGATGTGCTTCTGATCATTGTTGTCTATGTTGATGACATGTTGCTCACTGGTCCTATTGAGACACATATTGCTGATTTTAAGGCTGATTTGCATGCCTCATTTGAGATGTCTGATTTGGGGCATTTGCATCACTATTTGGGCATTCAGTTTATGCACGTTGATGGTGGAATGGCTTTGTGTCAAACGAAATATATTGACACATTATTGCAGCGTTTTGGCCTTGAAGACTGTAAGCCTATTGCCACTCCTATGGAGACAGGTTTATGATTGAGTCTTCATGATGTTGGAGATGCATTTGATGCTGTTCTCTATCAGCAGGTTGTTGGATGCTTGATTTACTTATGCATTACTCGGCCAGATATTCAGTTTGCTGTCTCACAGATGAGCAGGTTCATGCATTGCCCAGGAGTCACACATTGGAAAGCGGTTAAGCGCATCTTTCGCTACTTGAGTGGTACTCGGCTACTTGGGTTGTTTTATCCCAAGGGGGGATCACTACCGCCAGATTTGCATGCTTTTTCTGACTCAGATTGGGCTGGTTGCTATGACACTCGTGTGTCCACCAGTGGTTTTTGCTTCATGCTTGGTAGCTCATGTATATCTTGGTTGAGCAAGAAGCAGCCTACTGTGGCCACTTCCAGTTGTGAGGCTGAGTATAGGGCAGCTTTCACAGCGACTGTTGAGTGTGTGTGGCTCAGACGCCTTATGGCTGATTTGGGTGTTGGCCAGTCTTCTGCCACCACCATCTTCACTGACAGTCAGAGCGCATTGGCAGTTGCGAGGAACCCTGTGTTCCATGCTCGCACTAAGCACATTGAGGTGCATTATCACTATGTCAGGGAGAGGTTCTCTGCTGGGGAGATCAGCTTGGCATATGTGCCCACGCAGGAGAACATTGCAGACCTTTTCACGAAGGCTCTGCCTAGGGAGAAGTTTGAAGCTTTCCGCAAAGCTTTGGGCTTACTTCCTTTTGTGGAGTGATTTCCACATAGCTCGGCACTTCCTTATACATGAGTGCCAGCTCCTTGTTCACCGCATCACTCCCAGGGGGGATTTGTTGATATATTTAGGTAGTGATGTGTGTGAACACTCTAGGACCGCCGGGGCACTTTTTTCCCTCTTTAGGAGGTTTTTTTCCCCCGGCTTGTATATACGCCTATTGCCCTAATGGGCTACTTATCTTTGTACATTCTCTAGTAATACATTCAGTCTTGTGTGTTGTGCTCCAAGCTTCTTTTTCTTCCTTGTGCTGTTCGCGTGCTTCCGCAGACGTCTACTAGCATTGGGTTTTCTATGTGTGATGCGGATCACTCACTATATTCAAGGAAGGCTGATGATGGCATCACTTTTGTGGCTATTTATGTTGATGACCTGATTTTAGGTGGTGATAATGAAGGAAGCATCAAAGAGGTAAAGAAACTTCTTATGCACGAATTTGACATGAAAGATCTTGGTGTGATGTGCTATTTCTTGGGCATCGAGTTTTTACATACAAAAACAGGTATATGGATGTCGCAAAGGCAATATGCCTTGAATATGCTGCAAAAGTATGGTATGGCTGATTGTAAGCCAATTTCTATGCCATTAGATCAAAATTTGAAGTTGGACACTACATCAGGTGAAGCATTGGAAAATGCTACTATGTAAAGGAAAATTGTGGGAAGTCTTATATATCTCACAATTACAAGGCCTCATCTAACTTATACTGTTGGACTTGAAAGTCAGTTTATGCAGGTTCCCAAGAAGCCACATTTGGATGCTCTGAGGTGCACTCTATGTTATGTGAGTGCTACTTTGGATTATGCATTGTTTTATGAGGTTGGTGTAGATTTGCAGGTTTATGGATACACCGATGCCGATTGGGCTGGTAGCATTCCATTAGTGGTTTTTATTCTCAATTGGGAGTGAAGCTGTTACATGGAGAAGCAAGAAGCAACCCATTGTTGCTTTGTCGAGTACAGAGGCTGAGTATAGAGGTGCTGCAATGGAAGCATGTGAGGAGATGCTACTTATGGATTTAGGTGTGGAAGTGCAAAAGCCTATCACCATTTATTGTGATAATCTTAGCAGCATAGAGTTAGCATGGAACCCTGTTCTCCATACTAGAACAAAGCATATCGAGGTACATTATCACTTCATCAGAGAGAAGGTATTAGCAGGTGATATTGATCTTGTTTATGTGAGAACAGATGAGCAGGTTGCTGATATTTCCACCAAAGCACTTGTAGCTGAGAAGTTGAAGAAGTTTCAGGAGATGCTTGGATTATAGGATATGGCGTTGAGCCCTACATAGGCCTTTTCGATTAAGGAGTGATTAGTGATGGACCAATCAGAAGAGGGTGGTGGCCACAATCTATGCACTATAAAATACTAGGCTAAAGGATGGGGCGATAGATTTCTTCCTTATTTAATGAGCTGTCTCTAGAGAGAGAAGTAATCTCGTAACTTGGCTGGGCCCAAAAAATCAAAATTTCTAAAAAGTTAAAAACTCATCATAATACTTGAGAATGGACCCCTCATTATTTTTTAGGATCAAAAGTACTCTTTTTTGACCCCAAATTCAAAATTTGTGCATGTTTTGAGCGAAATTGACTTTTAAAAAAAACTAAAAAAAGAGTTATTTCCCTCCTAAACATCACATTTTCATACCCAAGTCCCAAAAAGTCATCTTTTTTTTTTACTAGTTTTTCTCTTACTACACAATTGAAGCTCTTTTTTCTACATTCTAACCTACCTACATCTCGTATCTCAAACCACTATTGTAGCTTGAAGACCTTCAACTTCAATGGCAACATCTAAAGCTTTTAGGGGACCAAAAGATGAAGTCCTCACATTAAGATGTTACAATATAAAAGATATAGATGGACAATGGCTATCACATGAGTACTCCAAAGGTGCATGGGTGTACATGCAACCCTCTAGAATCATCGAGCTAGAGATCATGGAAACTTGGATCTTCATTGGAAGGGAAAGCTGCTTGGCTTCAAGAAGCACAAACTTTTAAGAAAATGGGATGGTTGCTATTGTACAACATGCTTTTACAATGGCAACCATGAGACTCGAAAAGTCCATTAGAATGTGATATCCTATGAATTGTAAGTATTATTCTACAATATTGTATGTTTTATAGTGTTGAATATATTTTTGAACCATTGAGATATGGTTTTGATTGTTTCAAATATATTTCCTTCTACTTTGGTGGAAGAAAAACCACTTGATAGTCTTATAGGTACTTTTTAGGCATTGCATGCAAATCTTGGTGCACTAGTCTTTCCAAAAATATCTCCTGCTCAACTTTACTATTATAGAGTTTTCTTTTACACACATAAATATGGTGTACCCTTTACAATGAATCATTTTGGAATGTTAGAGAGCATTGAACTACATTCTCTTCTTAGCTTGGAATGGCCAAAACTTGATATATGGTCCATATCATCTTTGAAGCACAAGATGGTAATGGATATACATAACTCTTTGAAATTCACAAAAGTGTCTAGATCTGTAGGTTTCCACTAGTCTTTCCCATCCATTGTTTTATATATTTATTTCAAAGATTCTCATTCCAAGATACTTCCACCATGTTCATGTCTAAAGATATCACATATGAGCAAGTTGAAAGTCTTCTAGGTGAAAATTGGGTTTTGATAGAAGGAATTGCAAAAGGTAATAAATATGTTTGTAAAATAGGTGGAATAGTTATAGGATTTTGATATTTGAAACAACATACTTCATTGTACATTAGATTCTACTAGGATCATTGGATGTGCAAACCTCACCAATGGATAGCATTTCAAAGTTTAGAGGGATCTTTACATTCATTTGAAATAAAGCTTAAATTTCCCAACAATGAAACAGAAACTATTTTAGTGAACCATCATTGGACCTTGGTTAATCTGAGAGAACACTTGGTGATTATGGGGTTTTAGGGACTAACTCAATTTAAACTCAAAATACAAGGACATAAGGTGATCAATTTTTGTGCTTTTGTAAAAGTAATCTTTTCATTATTGCTTATTTTAGTTTTATAACTTCAATTGCTTGAAAACTGATTAAAGGTGGGAAGAAGATTCGAATACAAAATGAAAGTCCTTGTAGATTGGAGTAAGGATGGAACTGAAATCTCATTTTTATAGTTCTTTTGCAAGCTGATGATGTCAATTTTTGGGTCCTAGTCATTGTACCTCATGGTTTTTGCACTTGCAAGAACATGTAAAAATTAGGATAAACAATACATGGATATTGTATATACCTTTTTATTTGCAATGGTGATTTCAAAACTTTTAGAATGTCAAAAGTCTATGTTCACTACTTTGAAATGCAGTTGGTCATGTCGTTTTTTGTTATGTTATGTTTAAACATTTGATTTGATGCAAAAATATTCATATCATTTGGTGTTCTGTGCATTATTTTAGGTCAAATAGGAATAGGTTTGGGTCTTGGATTGACAAACCCCCATGTAATATCCCAATCAGTTTTGACTTACCAATTGCCACTATCTTTTCAAAGAAGAAAGAATGTAGTGGAAAGGCTCAAGGCGAAGAGCCAATTGTAAATATTCAAAATAGCAATTATACTTTTATCATGAATTCCCATGTGCATTCAATTGTCTATTGTGTCTTTATGTTTTTGACAACTTCATATGTTTTTCATAATTAAATCAATGTTTCTTTTAATTTTATGTTGTGCAAAGTGCTTGCAATGGCCTAGGAATGCCAAAAAAATGCCTGGCACAGAAACATGGGATTAGGCCCTGCAAAAGTTTTGTAGAACTCAATCTTGCATTTTTGTGGTAGGCCCTTTTTTGGCATTCCTAGGCCATTGCAAGAAATTTGGGTACAAAATAGAAATCGCATGTATATCAATTATTAGCTTAACTTGATAAACAGTGTGAAAGACTCTTCTTATGTGCAATGAATAGAGAACATTTGAACTCCTATGGGTGCATATAAACATACATCAAGGTACAAGTACATGTGAGTATGCGTCAAGCTTATTGCTCTCTTGTACAAAGGTTTTGCATGAGTTGCACCTTAGATAAGGTAGAGTATATCCTCCAATGTTCATGCCTTGTGGTTTGATGACCTAGAATAGCCAAAAAAGGCCTACCACAAAAACGCGCAATTGGACCCTGCAAAAATTTTGCAAGGCCCAATCCGGCATTTTTGTGGAAGGCCCTTTTTTGGCTATTCTTGGACTTTGCTAGAACTTTAAGCACAAAATATACACACCATGTACATGAAATATTTTCTTAACTTGATAAACTATGTGGAAGACTAAGACACTCATGTGCAATGACAAAGAGAAACTTTTAGATACTTAGGAGACAGACTTCAAAACATGTAGACTAAGAGAAAAACACTTTGGAGAACAAATATAATGAGAAGAAGATTATATTAATCATTTGGGATATACAAAAAGTTCTCTCAACAAAGAGAGTTTACAAATGTTAAGGGTTATTCCCCCTAATCCTTCTAGCTAGCTACATATCTTTAGGTTGTATTGCCACTCTCTTTGCATGGATAGCACACAGGTTAGAGTCTTCCAACATCGATATTAGATATGCCTTTGTAGCTTCTTGGAGTGCCTCAATGGCTATCCATTGAATACTAAGTCCAGTGCAATAGCTTTGGAGCTCTTCCTTCACAACTCTTGCAAATGGCCTTCATGGAATAAGAAGCTCCATAGACTTTTGATAATGCCAAATCTATGCAATAGGGATGTTGGGTTGTGGTCATTGTAGTCTATGACGCGGTTGATAGTTCTTCTTTCTTCTTGGAGCATGCCTTGATGGTCCTGCCTCATCATCTACATGCTCTACCATATATGCATGTTGACTTTGCTCTCTTTATTCATCAGTTGGTCTTTGCCCTTTTCTTGTAGGGAGTGTCTTGCCTCCTTGTGTTACTTGATGGTTCATCAGGATATGATCATGGTTCCATGGTGGCTCATTAACACTTTCTTCATTCGAGGAACCCGCTAAATTTGACGTTGATGTGATTATGACTCGTCTCCATCCTTGTTGTTTGGGCCTTGCCTTGAATGATGTCTTAGGTGGGGGACTCATCATGAGATATAGGAGGGGAAGGTTGTATTTTTTGTGTTACATCTCTCTCTTGTTGTGAAGCTTCATTCCCCTGTGATGGAATGTTGCCAGAGTGTGTGCTTGCACCCAAGTTTCATCTAGAAGAGTGGCTTGTGGTTTGATGCTTCTTGTGGGGTGTCATCGATGGTGGGCACTGAGTACCTTGCACATGGCCAGGATAGATGACATGATCCTTTCTAGCAGCCTGCTTTGTGCATGCCATTCTCTTAGGATCTAAAGTCATAAAATGAATAAGGGCACCTTTATTTCTAGCATTTCACTTAAGATTTTCCCTGTTCATATTTAAATGGACAAAAATTAGTTTTAAAACATTAAAAGAATATTCAAAAAAGCATTTAAAAAATAATAGTAACAATGAAAAATTCAGCATGATATGAAAGAATTGAAAATTTATTTGAAGAATTATAAAAACCTTAAAAAAAGTTTGATAAGAAATAATGTATTGTGGGAGTCGAAAAACTATTTCCAAGCAGAACCCTTGTAGACTCTTTGTGCATGCCATTGGACATGATGTAGCAGTCTTGATGATGACATCCACTTCTGTCTTACAATATCATGTTGTATCTTTCTTGAAATTTTTGCTATTCGTGACTCACATGCTCATTCCATTGCATATTTTCTAGAGAATGTCGTATGGAAAAAACCATTTGAACATTTTTTCTAAATAGTTCGATTGCATTAGAGCATCCCCATGATGGGTGTTTTTAAAGTAAACACCTCTAGCCCTGTAATGTGACTTGTCCATTCCTTGTGTACTAAAAATGTCCAGTGATCCATATCAATTCATAAAATATGCTTCATGTGAAAAACAAATATGCTATGGTCTGGTCAATAAGATATACATGTGGTATTTAAAACCATATAAAACAATGTAAGCAAAACTTACTATGTAATGTGTAATGTTGGTTTCTCCCCATGATAGGATGAATGACTATGTAAACTCCTTCAAAGTCACTTGGAATAATTCTTCTTGTGAAGCATTAATGGAATCCAAACCAATGTAACAATTGATCTAAGGATGACAAAACCTTCTTTCGCTTATTAATGAGATCAACTTGATTGTCATTGTCTGTCGTTATCAAATAGAGGTCTTTCCAAAGCTCCCATTTCCCATCATCTTGACTTTTCACATCTCTTTTAAAGAAACATCGTGCCTTCTTCCCAGTCATTGAAATCTGTTGTAAAATCTCTTGAGACTCACCATACTTCTTAAAAACTAAAGATACATGGCCACCATGACAACCAATAGAATTTAGAAGATCTTCTATTTTTTGGAATGCTATTGTAGAACTCTATAGTGGTTTCATTTCAAATGCATATTGAACATGGAGCTTCAAAATCCTATCAAAGATCCTCATGAATGTGTGCAAATTCCAAAAGTGAACATTAATCCATTAAGTCCTACTAAAAATCCACGAAATAACTTTGTTTGTTTCTTTCGAAACTTCTATAGCACCTAGCCAATAGATATCTCTCTTTGATTGGACACTATAAGTAAAATGAGAAGCGGATCCTAAAGTTTTGTCACCCATTGCATGATCCATAAGTTCATTCATTAGTCTTACACTCAACCTTTCAAATCATTGATCTTTTATAATTTGGCACTCATCAAGCTTTAGTATGAACTTTAATTTATCATTATAGTCTGCACAAAAGAGTAAAAATTAACTTAATTTGACACTTGAATGTAATAAAAATTCAACACCATATAAAATGTAGTAAGGGTACTTTTGATTGTTGAACTATAAAAGTGAACCATTGCTTGTTGAAGCTTCTGAAGATCCACAAATATATTGTTGAATTTAGTGTAAGTAAATCCTTGTGTAGATATGATCTTTAATTGCTTCTTGGGAATATTTGGACGATAAACAGAGGTAGGAATAGTGTCTTCTATGAATAAATATTGTCCAATAGTATGAGCTACATCCTCATTAGAAGTTTTTTTCTTGATAGACACTTTATATGGGCATGGAGATATACTTTTAGAAATACCTTGTGCTTGTAAGGCTTGCCTCAGAAGGTATTACATTGTAGTATACTTATTTCTACTGATGCCCGCATCGTCACATATTGCTTGCACATCTTGCAGTTTGATAAGGTTTTTTAATTTCTCTGAGAAATCAGCTTGAACAACAACTCTAATGCACTTTTCTATGGGTGTGTCTATAGCCAAAGTGATTTCTTCGCTGTTTATACAACTATTCATAAGATTGAACTGGTCTTGTGTTGTTGATGAAGCACTTATGTCTTGAATAAATGACCTACATAACAAAAGATTCAATTTCAAAATTTCATTAAAACATATATAAGTAAAAGAGACACTCACCTTGTTGCATAAGTATGTTGTTTGCATGCTTCTCCACCAACTGAAAGAGCTTCAAAGGATGGCAATGCTCTTTTCCTATATCTCATACCAAGTGGAGTCTCTTTTAGCTATTGGAGATTAACATTTAGCTTTGTAATTGTGATTTCCTTTGCTTCCATATCCTATTCAAAATCCACAAGTTGTTTTTGTAAATATATGATTGTGCTTTCTAAAGTGACAACCCTCATATGATGGAGTTGATATTGTTGAAACCAATACGTAGTAGTATCATGTGAATGTGTAGATAATCACTTGCAGTAACCTAATAGTCCAACTTCACCCACACCAATGAACTGAAGTAAAGTTGAGAGGTTATGGAATGTTGGATTGTAAGAAGATATTGGATCATGAGGATATAGTGCAACATGAGCCCAAAGATCAATACTCTTTTCTCGAGTTGCACGACGTTCATTTTGAGAATCGACATCATTGTTGCATTGTGCATTTTGAGCAAACTCTCTAGGCACACGAACATGGATACTTATTGATGCAGGAGCATAAGGATGTTCTAGTGTGAAGTATGCGGATTCATTTAAATTAAGGGGATTAAATGATGTGGGTTCATTTAAATTAAGTGGACTAAATGACATGGATTCATTTGAATTATGTGGAGTAAATTGGTGGAGTTTGAGGTCTACAGAAGCACACAAATAGCACAAGGAAGAAGAAGAAGAATCTTGGACCACAACACACAATACTAAATGTATTACCACTAGAATGTACAAAGATAAGTGACCCGTTAGGGTTATAGGCATATATACAAGCCAAGGAAAAAAACCTCCTAAAGGGGGAAAAAAGTGCATTGGAGATCCTAGTGTGTTCACACACATCAGTGCCTGAATATATCAAGAAATCCCCCTGGGAGTGATGCGGTGAACAAAGAACTGATACTCAAGTATAAGGAAGTGAGAAGCTATGTGGAATCAATCCACTAAATGAAGAAAGCCCAAGGCTTTACAGAACACTTCAAACTTCTCCTTAGGCACATCCTTTGTGAAAAGGTCTACAACATTCTCCTATGTGGGCACATATGCCAAACAAACCTCTTCAAACCAGAGAACCTCTCCCTGACATAATGATAGTGCACCTCAATGTGGTTAGTGCGAGCATGGAAAACAAGGTTCCTCGCAACTATCATTGCACTCTGACTGTTAATGAAGATGGTGGTGGCAAAAGAATGACCAACACCCAAATCAACCATAAGGCATCTGAGCCACACACACTAAGCAGTTGCTGTGAAAGCTACCTTATACTCAACCTCACAACTAGAAGTGGCCATAATAGGCTACTTCTTGCTCAACCAAGATATGCATGAGCTACCGAGCATGAAGCAAAAACCACTAGTGGACACATGAGTTTCATAGTAACCAGCCTCGTTAGAGTTAGAAAAAGAAGGTAAATCTGGCGGTAGTGATCCCCCCTTGGAACAAAACAATCCAAGTAGCTGAGTACCACTCAAGTAGCAGAAGATGTGCTTAACCGCATGCCAATGCTTGACACTTGGGGAATGCATAAACCTGCTCATCTTTGAGATAGAAAACTAAATATCTGGCCGAGTAATGCATAAGAAAATCAAGCATCCAATAGCATGCTCATAGAGAGTAGCATCAAATGCATCTCCAACATCATGAAGACTCAATCATATACCTATCTCCATAGGAGTGGCAATAGGTTTGCAATCTTCAAGGCCAAAACACTACAAAGCTATTCCAATATCAACTTGCATAAATTGAATGCCCAAATAATGATGCAAATGCCCCAAATTTTACATCTTAGATGAGGCATGCAAATCAGCCTTAAAATCATCAATATGCTTCTCATGAGGACTAGTGAGCAGTATGTCATCAACACACACAACAATGATAAAAAGCACATCATTTGCACGCTTAACATATAAGGTGCTCTCAGTTGGACTGCTCTCAAAACCATGTGCAATAAGGTAGGCATGTATCTTTTCATACCAAGCACGTGATGCTTGCTTCAAACCATACAATGCCTTTTTCAACCTGCACACTTGGTTTTCATGCCCTTTTTGCATAAAGCCATGAGGCTGAAAAGCATACATTTCTTCATGCAAGTCACCATTTAAAAATGCATTTTTAATGTCCAACTAATTTACATTCCAACCATGATGACCTACAAGTGCACATATGCAAAGCAACGACCTGCCCTGATACCAATTTTTGGAGTTTGAGGTCTGCAGAAGCATACGAACAACACAAGCAAGAAGAAGAAGCTTGAATTACAACACATAATACTAAATGTATTACCACTAGAACGTACAAAGATAAGTAACCCGTTAGGTCTATATGCATATATACAAGCTGCGGGGAAAAAACCTCCTAAAGAGGGAAAAAAGTGCCCCAATGGTCCTAGTGTGTTCACACACATCATTACCTAAATATATCAACAGAAATTATGTGGATTCATTTGAATTAAAAGGAGTAAATAATGTGGATTCATTTCAATTCAGTCATTTAAATGATATCGATTCATTTGATATAAGTGGATCAAATGACGTGAATTCATTTGAATTATGTGGATTAAATGATATTGATTCTTTGAATTAAGTCGATCAAATGATGTGGTTTCATTTGAATTAAGTTTAATGATGTTGACTCATTTGAATTATGTGGATTAAATGATGTCGATTCATTTGGGGTAAAAGTAATGTTTTTGTTTTGCAGATTTGAAAATAAAACATGGCAAGAATCCTAGACGTGAATAATGACCTTGATCATGCTAAACCTCAAAGGATTTTTTTTTTTGAACAGAATGCTCAACTTGCACAATCAAGATTAGCACTTTTATTCCACCATGATTTAGAACTAGAGGGATTAGAAAGAGAACTATTATCAATGAAAGAAATTAAAAGCTATGTCCAAATCATTTTGTTCGTGATGTTCTCTTTTGAGTTATAGGAAGGGACAAAGAAATAGCACCATTAAAGCTTTTTGACTTACAACATAAAGGATTAGCAGGAACTTTATTTTGATACTTTGTTTTTTCAAAAAGTTTTTGTACAAGATATTCTTTACCAACATGTAGATTGGGATGATTGCCCTAAGAATGCAGGTTTAGGTTTGGGCTGTCCCCAAAATCATGCAGAATTTTGTAATCAAGGACACAAAGGCCCTCTTCCTCAAAAGCGGCCTTATATTCTACTACCTGAAGAACATAACCTTATCCATGATTTATCATCACAAGGAGCATAATTATACAATGAAGGATTAAAAATTCTTGGATTACAAAGAACTATTGATGATCAACAAAATAGAATTGATGATTTAGAAAATCAAGTGAAAATTTTTACAAATATCTCTTGATGCATATGATAACAGATATGGAAGACTATTAAAGACATCATCATCTTTTGATCGTTTCGCTATCGATGAATTATCCAATCAACAAAAAACTGAATAGACAAGTTGATTTTTGTAATATTTAGAATCCTCACTTTATGATAAAGACACAATTTTTATAATTGAATCCAACCAAAGGATTCTGAATACATCATTTTCTTCATTTTGAATATCATCATGTATTATAGGTACCATCTCATCTATTTCTTCCATGTTTGAACCATCATTGTGATCTAAATCTAAATCATGATCACTCCATGAATCATTTATTAAACTTTCATGAGTTTGAAATACTCCAAAAGGTTTTTGTGTTGCTGTAGAAGCTATCTTGGTTGGATCATGTAACAAATGCATATTACAAGAAACATATATCAAATCATTGGTACATGATACATTTAAGAGAATTCTTTGTTTTGAATGAAGAAGATCATATGCACTCCAATTATGTTCACAACTACCACTTGAAGTTGTTAGTGAAAGAACTCCTATAGCTATATGTTGGAACTCCACTTCTTCACCTCCATACTCTTTCTACCATATAAGATGTGGATGCTTTTGAATCACTTCAGTGTGCCATAGATCTCCAAAACATCCTTCTTGATTTACATAAGCTACTCTCTATCGGAATGTATCTTGACCATCTGTGCCTGAAAGTAGTAATGGACATGTGGTTTTGAAATTTCCCATGAATTCTTTGTTTCCCGTTTGACCATTGAGTTGAAATGCTAGATCCAAGATGGACATTGTTCCATGTCGATGAGTATGAATTTGCACCCATCTTTTCTCTGCTAATGATATAATTTGTTTTTTTTTTCTCATAATGAAAAATGATTAAAGTCTTTTCCCTTTTGAATAGCTTCTATCATAATCCAATAAACTCTTCCTATCACAAACTTATCAATATCAACAATTCATAAAAGTTCCACAAAAGGTTTAGTGATACTGACAAAATTTCAAGAGTATGCCAAAAATTTTGTGACTTTATTGCAAATCCACTAAGCACAAGATAGGCTATTGCAAATCAAGTAGCACAAAAGATATGAAGTGCTTTATTGGGAGTTTTTGAATGAAAGATGGAATATAAAGATTGATGCTCTTGAATAAGTTTGACCACATGATTTGCATCTAATAATCTTCTTTTAATGAAAGATAATCTACCTATATCTTTCAATCGGGGTTGTGGGGGTGGTGGGGAAAAAAGGAGGGGACAGTGGGGTTGGAGGGGGCCGAGGTGATGGTGGGGGCCGCGAGGGTGGTGGGGGAAAAGAGGAGGGGACAGTGGGGTTGGAGGGGGTCGGGGTGAGGGTGGGGCCGCAGGGGTGGTGGGGGAAAAGAAGAGGGCTGGTGGAGTTGGGGGGGGTCGAGGTGATGGTGGGGTCGTGGGAATGGTGGGGGAAAAAGGAGGGGACGGTGGGGTTGAAGGGGGTCGGGGTGATGGTGGGGGTCGCGGGCCGCAGGGGTGGTGGGGGAAAAGAGGAGGGGACGGTGGGGTTGGAGGGGGTCGGGGAAGAGAGATGGTGGTGTGGAGTGTTGGAGGGCTCTGGGGTGGTGGGGGTGTGGAGTGGTGGAGGGCTGTGGGGTGGTGGTGTGGGGGAGGGCTGTGGTGGTGGTGTGGAGTGATGGAGGGTTGTGGGGTGGTGTGGAGTGGTGGAGGGTTGTGGGGTGGTGTGGAGTGGTGGAGGGTTGTGGGGTGGTGTGGAGTGGTGGAGGGTTGTGGGGTGGTGGTGGTGTGGAGTGGTGGAGGGCTGTGGGGTGGTGGTGGTGTGGAGTGGTGGAGGGCTGTGGGGTGGTGGTGGTGTGGTGGAGGGCTGTGGGGTGGTGGTGGTGTGGAGGGGGTCGAGGTGATGGTGGGGGCCGCGGGGGTGGTGGGGAAAAGGGAGGGGACGGTGGGGTTGGAGGGGGTCGAGGTGATGGTGGGGCCGTGGGAGTGGTGGGGAAAAAAGGAGGGGACAATGGGGTTGGAGGGGGTCGAGGTGATGGTGGGGGCCGCGAGGGTGGTGGGGGAAAAGAGGAGGGGACAATGGGGTTGGAGGGGGTCGGGGTGAGGGTGGGGCCGTAGGGGTGGTGGGGGAAAAGAAGAGGGCTGGTGGAGTTGGAGGGGGTCGAGGTGATGGTGGGGCCGTGGGGGTGGTGGGGAAAAAAGGAGGGGACGGTGGGGTTGAAGGGGGTCGGGGTGATGGTGGGGGTCGCGGGCCGCGGGGGTGGTGGGGGAAAAGTGGAGGGGACGGTGGGGTTGGAGGGGGTCGGGGAAGAGAGAGAGGGAAATGCCGTTATACACTTGCTCGTGGTCTTCATAACGGTCCTCACGTCTCCACGGATTGACAAGTAAAGGAGGTGGTGCTTATGCTTGAGCTACAGTAGTGATGTGTGTGAAGATACTAGCACCATTGGGGCACTTTTTTCCCTCCTTAGTAGGTTTTTCCCCTAGCTTGTATATAAGCCAATAACCCTAATATGTCATATATCTTTGTACATTCTATTTGTAATACATTCAGCTTTGTGTGTTGTGCTCCAAGATTCTTCTTTTTCCTTCTGATATTCACGTGCTTCCGCAGACCTCAAACTCCAAAAATTATGAGGTAAAATCTATCTATTTATATGATGAGGTAGAAATATAAATAGATAGATAGATAGATAAATACATAGATAGATAGATAGATAAATACATAGATTAATATATTCGAAAACTTTAAGAGAGATTCAGAGTAGTTTGTATATATTTTAAGATATATATTTAGTGGAATGTGTATCTTATTTGATATTGATTTATGTTATCTTTTTGTAGATATAAATTCTTTGTAAATCAAGCATTATGGGAAAGGGAAATGAATGTTCATACATGATTATTCATCAAGAGGGTAAAATAGTATTGAGAATACAATGCAAATGTTGTGGACATTGTTATGTAGGCAATACAACTCGGATAAAAGAGTATCTTTTAAAAACAAGTAATAATGTGGGAGGATGCTCTAATCTAGATAGTGATATATGGGTACACTTTGCAAGTTATGCAAGAAAATGTAAATCTCAAGGTATCACATCAGAAAGCTTAAAAGCATGAGTAGTTCATAGAACTTTCAAATTAGTCCATGTGTAGAGTAAGAATGAGTAGATGTATCATTGACACAAGAGGATCTTTGATATTTCTACTCAAGTATCACAAAATATTTTTGAGAGTAACCAAGATACATGTACTCCATTTTCTTTAGCTACGTCAAGAAAGAGTGGACCTAGTGAATGCAGTAAAAAAAGTGGATCTAATAATGTGTCACCAGGCTTTGTGTACTAAATCACAGAGCACAATACCTATAGCTTTTGAAAAACAAGATTGTCTTGAGCTTCATCTTAAATGGACTCAAGAATTTTTAGCATGTGGGATTCCTTTCAATGTTATTTGTAATCCTATTTTCAAAGATGCTTTGATGTCAACTACACAAAAAGGATTCACCCTGCTAGATTACAATATAATGCAAATAGAGTAGTATGTAGATAAAGTGAAGCAAAGTGCTGAAGCTATTTTAAAATGAAGAGTTCTTGATTATGTACCCATGTATGGATGCACAATAGCACTAGATGGATGGAAAATTTGTCAAAAGAAGCCATTGATTAATGTCATCGTTCTATGTCCAAATGGAAGTATGTTTCTAGAAGCAATTGATACTTTTCTTAAAGAGAAAAGTTCAACTTTTCTTGTAAAGATATATGAACATGTTATTTCTCATGTGGGTGGTCCAAAGAATGTGACTGTGATAGTGACTGATAATGCATCTAATTTTTACCACCCCCGCGGCCCCCACCATCACCTCGACCCCCTCCACACCACCACCAACCCATAGCCCTCCACCACTCCACACCATCCCATGACCCTCCACCACTCCACACCACCACCACCCCACAGCCCTCCACCACTCCACACCACCACCACCCCACGACCCTCCACCACTCCACACCACCACCACCCCACAGCCCTCCACCACTCCACACCACCACCACCCCACAGCCCTCCACCACACCACCACCACCACCACCTGACAGCCCTCCACCACTCCACACCACCACCACCCCACAGCCCTCCACCACTCCACACCACCACCATAGCCCTCCACCACACCACCACCACCCCACAGCCGTCCACCACACCACCACCCCACAGCCCTCCACCACTCCACACCACCCCACAGTCCTCCACCACACTACCACCACCCCACGGCCCTCCACCACTCCACACCACCCCACAACCCTCCACCACTCCACACCACCACCACAGCCCTCCACCACTCCACCACCACCCCACAGCCCTCCACCACTCCACACCACCACCACCCCACAGCCCTCCACCACACCACCACCACCCCACAACCCTCCACCACTCCACACCACCCCACAACCCTCCACCACACCACCACCACCCCACGGCCCTCCACCACTCCACACCACCCCACAGCCCTCCACCACTCCACACCACCACCACAGCCCTCCACCACACCACCACCACCCCACAGCCCTCCACCACACCACGACCACCCCACAACCCTCCACCACTCCACAACCCCCCCACAAACCCCACAAATCCACATTTTTCCACGACCTTACATAAGGCTCTTATACAGTTTGGATGGACATTTGGAGGATCATTTCTCAACCAAACCCTATAGTGTTATATATCATTCGAAAGCTTTCGACGAGTACTTTCCAATGGCGCAATAATAACTTTGAAATTTTGGATCAATTTTTGAACACACCCCAAAAACCCCCACAACTCCCCGTAACTCACCCCTATTCCTACCCAACCAACAAACCCCACACAACTCCACCCAACTCCACACCCCTCCACAACCCTCCACAAACCCCATGATCTCTCTCAACTCCCCACAACTCACCTCCCATACCGCCCACTTAATATGAAGGATCAAAAACTACTACAAAAATTAGGTGGAGGATGTGCTTCTCAAGGTCATTCAAATATCACGGGCAGCACAAAATGAGGATCTCAGCTTGCATTCAAAAGTGACAATAAAAGGTAAGTGGTAAAAGTAAAAGTGGAGAAATGAGTGTTGCCGCCAACCATTCATGACGACTGCCTATTTTTGAGGATCCAATTCAAATCAAGTGGAATATTTGATCTACCCCTCCAATCTTGGGTAATCAACCGGCGCATGATCAGTGGACGTGAGGAATCGGCAAGGCCCTCTTGGCCTATTGGAGCCTATAAAAGCAATGGATTTGTGTTGATTTGGGATACAATTCACAGATACATTCAGATACATACATTTACATACGTACGTACAGAGGTCCTCTATTTGCACCTTATGGCTTCAAGCCTACTGTAGGAAGTCACTCTGTGGTGAGGATACAGAGTGTGGGCTTCCCAGTGGAGGGCTAATAGCACAATAGTGTGAAGAGAGTGGCTTGGTTTTGTCATTCAGTGTGAGTCATTGGTATTTCGTGCTCTTTCCCTTAGAGCAAGTCTTCATACTTTGTATTGATCAGTGCTAGTCTGCATCTAGTTGTGTCCATTGTACGGATTGGAAGAATCCCTTGTATTGATGTTGTTTAGTTCGGGAGTGGCATGTTAGCCTAGAGCATGAACTTTTGAGCATCTCCTTGCCTATGTTGTAATCATCTGATTCGAACTAAGGAGTGGATGGTCTTCCATTATTGTCATTTTGTCATTAATAATTTCTTGAGTATTCACAACTCTATGCAATCATTGATATCTGCTTGCTCATAGAAGTGTTAAAGGGTATATTTCCCTAAGGTGAACCTCCCTTGAGTAGGTGAAGTACTGGAATGCTTGCTGCATGCTCCTGTTAAAAGTAGATACCCCAGTACCTCCGCTACAGTTTGGCACGCCCGGTGGGACACTTGCATTTCTGTGAGAGGCCCTAAGGATAGTAAATAGTTCTCCTTTTCAATATTTTTGCCCTATTGCATTTGCAAGTAGGTACATGACCCATACGCGAGTAGATAAGGAGCCTCTTCGTATACGAAGGAGCCTTAAGAAGTTAGCTATACCTTCAACTAGTGAACCTACCTCCCCTCTACCCTCTTTGAATTTATCTATTGATTTCGGTGCGACACCACTATCAACAGAGAAGTATAGGAGAACATTAGACTTCTCCTCAGATACGTCAGAAGAAACACCAGTGCAAATGGAGGATCTCTCTCATTTACTCTCCAGACTCAATATCAAGTTTCCTACCTTCAAGGGACAAGCTTATGAGGATGCTGATGATCATGTGAGGAGGTTCATCTCCTTATGCCGTGGATGAGGTCTGCAGAATAGAGAGGATGCAATGCTGGTACTCTTCCCATCCACATTAGAAGGCCTTGCTAACAAATGGTACAGTCAATATGTAGATGGCCATTTTGCTACATGGGAGGCTCTGAAGACGGCATTCTCACAGACATTTCGACCTAGTGACTCCTCGGAAAGAGCTCTAGACCAGCTCGAGAATCTAAGGCTAAGATCAGGTGAATCCTTTCATGAAATTCACACTAGAACAAAAGCACTTGTTGCACGTCTGCCACATGCTCCAGGTGACTTCTTGGTTAAAAAATGGATAGAAAAAGCTCTGCCCAGGTCATCTCAACAGAAGCTACGTGAGTCTCTTAGATTAGATGCAACCCTCAATGATTTTGTTGCAGCAGCATCACACATTGAAGAAGCAAGGCAACATTTTGAAGGGGATACACAATCGAATTATGCTGTAGAACTAGACCCTATTGGGCAACTGAGGAAGGAACTGGAGGCATTGAGAATGCAACAAAATCAACAAGAAGAGAAGGTCTTGCCACCACTACGTCGCACTGATGATGAAGTAGCCCAACTTTGCCATGAGTTAGAAGATTTGCGGACCACTCAAGATATAAGAAGGCAGATTTGGTGTACAATATGTAACAACAATGGACATTCCAATGATAATTTCCCTAACAAGGTAAGCTGTCAATTTTGTGGAAAGGATGGTCATGAAGCTAGAGACTGTTACTACCTCAAGGGTACACAGCAACGAGGTAACCCTCAAGCTTTGGATTCATATTATGCTAGTACTTCAAATGCACCTAATATAGAGGAGAGCAGACCAACAAAGCCCAGATATAATAGGCTTTGATGTGCTACCGTTGTGGTGAGTATGGCCATATGCAAAACAGGTGTTCCCTTCCAGAAGATGCACCTTCTTGTCAGCATTGTCCCGAGGCTAAGGATCACTACACCAAAGATTGCCCAAGAAGCCGTCTTGCTCCAATCCACATGATTGCAGTCTCTCCACAAGAAGAAGGTAGGACCACTCAGTCTTATGCTGTTTCATCTTCTTCAATACCCATGATGACTAGAGCCAGACAAGCGGCAGCAACCCATAGAGAAGAACAAGAGGGAGTCCAGGATAAAGAAGAGGAAAAGAAGTCTGGGTGGAAGGGCCAAGAAGAAATTGAAGGAGCTTATGAAAGGATGGCTACTTCTCTAAGGGGCCAACCAACAACTTTGCAAGAAGACACTCATGAGGTAAACATTGAACAGATCTTGAAAGGTATTCATCACAAGGTTAGTCTATACGAACTTATAAGGATGGATTCAAAAATAAGAAGTGACTTATTGAAGATTATACACTCTGCTCACTTGATCCAATCACCCAGTATAGATGGTTTCATGGTTGATTTTCCCCCTGCACCCTTAGCAGACTACCAAAGCTCAAGATTATCTGTTTTTATAAAGGATGAAGCTCTCACAGGTGTGATCATAGATGGAGGCTCTGGTATCAATTTGATGCCAGATTTCACAATGAAGAAACTGAATTTGAACCCCACCAAGATGGCACCATTCGCAGTTACACTAGAAGATCAACATCGGGTTACGCCTCTTGGCATTATTGAAAAGGTACTGATGATAGTACATGGTTGCCACTTTGTTCTAGATTTTGTTGTTATTGCACTTCCACAGGAGACTTCTTACCCTTTACTCCTGGGGAGACCTTGGCTGAGGCAAGCAAAAGCTTTGCAAGATTGGGGGAAAAACAAACTATGGATTTCAACAAGCACCAATAGCCAACTGCAATTACATTTGGAAGAAGGATTCGACTCAGGGAAACTACTGGGTATACTGTGGACACTCAGGTAATGCCCTCTCTACCCCAAGAAGAAGATACATTATTGAATTGGATGATGGAAAGTGCAGAGTGTTGTACGGTGGAAATCAGTGAAATAGAAGAAGAAGTTACGGATGAAGGAGTTGCAGGAAAAGGCCATGAAGATCACAAGGAGTTGGAAAATGAGAGTTTGCAGGAGAATAAAAACTTTGAAGAGGCAAAAAATATAGAGGTTTCTGAAGAGAAAGGTTATGAGCCTGAATGCAGAGAAGATCTCCCCTTTTCGGATATACCTCAAGGATGGACCAGAGAACATATTGCAGAATATAAGTTAAAGTCCACTCCTTCATACAATGGAGATGATTTCTCAAACAAGACTAGTCCTGAAACACTAGTTCAAGAAATAAATCTAGGGGATGAAGAGAACCCTCAAGTAGTCCACTTGGCCTCTTGGCTATGGCATTATCCTCCTTTACTGCAGAAGGTAACTTCTTTACTTTTTGCCTACAAAAATGTCTTTGCATGGTCCTACAAAGATCTAATAGGGATACCAGAGGAGCGTGGATTACACAGAATACCCTTAGTTGAGGGACCCGCGCCTGCAAGAAGTAGGCCGTATCGACTCAATCCAAAATATGCAGAGGCGGTAAAATTGGAAGTTACAAAACTAAAAGAAGCAGGTATAATTGTTCCAGTAGAACATTCCAGGTGGCTTTCTTCTATGGTTATTGTACCCAAGAAAAATAGTGGAAAAATAAGAGTTTGCATTGATTTTCGTGCCTTAAATAAAGTGACTGTTCAAGATGGATTTCCTCAGCCCTTTTCAGAGCAAGTACTTGAGGAAGTAGCTGGTCACACTTTGTATAGCTTCTTGGATGGTTTTAGTGGCTACAATCAGATAGTGATCCATCCTGATGATAGGGACAAAACAACCTTTGTTACTCCATGGGGCACTTATGTCTATACTCGCATGGCTTTTGGTTTGAAGAATGCACCAGCTTCATTTAATAGAACAATGTATCTAATATTGGGCAAATGGTTGACAACCTTTCTACGCATTTTCATGGATGACTTTTCAATGTTTTCAGGCACAGATAGAAGAGCAACAGTTCAAGATTTCCATGATCATTTGGAAAATCTAAAGGAAATCTTTGAGCAATGTCTCAAAACAGGTTTGAAGTAAAATCCTGCTAAATGTCATTTTTTGGTCACTAAGGGCACTCTTCTTGGTCACATAGTATCTGCTGAAGGGATAACGATTGACCCTGCAAAGGTTACTGCTATTCTATCCATGCCTATTCCACGAAGCCCAAAGGAAGTGCAAAGTTTTTTGGGCCATGCAGGATATCATAGAAGATTCATACGAATGTATTCAGAAATAGCAAAGCCCTTATCAAGGCTTACCAGTAAAAAGGTCCCTTTCTCATGGAGTGCTGAAGCTGAGAAAGCATTTTGTGAACTGAAAATGAGGTTATCTACTGCTCCTCTTTTAAGTGTTCCTAACTGGTCATTAGAGTTTCATGTGCATACAGATGCTAGTCTTCATGCTGTTGGTGCAGTTCTAGCTCAACCATCATCACACAAGGTTGATAGACCTATCTCCTATGCCAGCAGACTACTCACCCAAGCAGAAAGGAACTACAGTACGACCGAAAGGGAAGGCTTGGCTATTGTATTTGCTCTTCAGAAGTTTTGGCATTACCTTCTCGGTGTACATTTTATAGTCATATCCGACCATCAGCCCTTGAAGTACTTGATAAACAAGCCTAGAGTAGCTGGAAGGATTTGGAGATGGTTACTCCTCTTTCAAGAATTCAACTTTGATATTCATATTAAGCCAGGAAGAGAGCACTACATGGCAGATCAAGTGTCCAGGACTGCAATGAGCGAGAAGACAATAGGTATTAATGATGAACTGGTGGATAGTAATCTCTTTCTAGTGGCAATTCAGACTGATTGGTATGATGGAATTCTCCATTTTCTCACTACTCGAAAACTCCCAGAACACTTAACACCTATAGAAAAGAGAAAATTGCTCCTGAAAACCAAAGCATATTCACTTATAAATGGAAATTTATATAAATACTGTCAGGATGATATCTTGACAAAGTGTGTTTATCCAGAGGAGGTAAATCTTTTGCTAGGGGAAGCACACAGTGAAGGGCATCTAAAGGGGGAAGAATTGGCTCGTAGAATCATCCACAAAGGACTATGGTGGCCTCATATTTACAAGGATGCGATCAAGTTTGCTAAAGAATGCCACATCTGCCAGAGGTGTGCTCCTACGCCAACCAGATTGAATTTCCAACCATTAGTCATATCTACAGGATGGCTTCCATTTGAACGCTAGGGTCTTGATTTCATAGGACCAATTAGTCCAACTGGCCAACCTAGAGGTAAGAAGTATATTTTGATGGCCACATGTTATGCAACTAAATGGATAGAGGCTAAAGCTACTGTGGACTGCACGACGTTAACAGTAGCTAAGTTCTTGTATAAACGTATTTTCTCAAGATTTGGTTGCCCACTGGAAATCACTAGTGATAGGGGAACACATTTTGTAAATCAGCTGCTCCAATTTATATTTGACAGGTACAAGGTCTTCCATAAAAAATCTTGTGCCTACTATCCAAGGGCAAATGGGCAAGCAGAGAGCTCCAATAAGATTTTGATCGGGTTGCTGCGCAAATTATCTTTTGATCATCAAAGCTTTTGGCCACCAGCATTGATCAGTGCAATTTGGGCTTTCAGAACTACAAGAAGGGGAACCACGGGTGAGAGTCCATTTCGCTTAGTATATGGAAAAGAGGCATTTGCCCTATTTGAATTCATTATCAAAAAGGAAATGGGAACCAAAACCATTGGAATTGAACCTCCCATTGAGAGATTGGTGGCATTAGAAGAATACAGAGAAGGAGCAATGCAAAAACTTCAGGTAACACAAGAAGAGCGCAAAAGACTGCATGACAGGTATCTGAGGTCTAATGAAGTTCAGGAAGGATCCATGGTTTTAGTGCATCAGGTCCCAGCAATTCCAACCAAACTGGCACCCAAATGGATAGGACCTTACACAGTGGTAAAGGTATTACCTCATCGAGCAGTACATCTGGAGGATTTGCAGGGTAAGAGGATACCCCTGGTCAATATTTCCAGGGTGAAGAAGTACCTGAATTAAGGTAAATTGGAAGCATTTCAGTCACCGTACCTACTGTATTTCATTTAGTGATTGCAATTTATTATGAAAAAAAAAGTTAAAAAAAAATTAAAATAATAATAATAATTATTATTATTTTATTATTTTTTATTTATTTTTTATTTCTCCAGGGTGAAGCATTATCTGAGTTAAGTCAAGCAGGAAGAACTTCCTTCACTATCTTGTTTTTAGCTTCGGGAATTGCATCGGGATGGTGCAAAGACTTGATGTGGGGGTCTGTATCGCGCCATTTCCCTCTCTCTCTCTCCTCGACCCCCTCCAACCCCACCGTCCCCTCCTCTTTATCCCCACCACCCCCGCGGCCAGCGACCCCCACCATCACCCCGACCCCCTTCAACCCCACCGTCCCCTCCTTTTTTCCCCACCACCCCCACAGCCCCACCATCACCTCGACCCCCTCCAACTCCACCAGCCCTCTTCTTTTCCCCCACCACCCCTGCGGCCCCACCCTCACCCCGACCCCCTCCAACCCCACTGTCCCCTCGTCTTTTCCCCCACCACCCTCGCGGCCCCCACCATCACCTCGACCCCCCCCCTCCAACCCCACTGTCCCCTCCTTTTTTCCCCACCACCCCCACGGCCCCACCATCACCTCGACCCCCTCCAACCCCACCATCCCCTCCCTTTTCCCCACCACCCCCGCGGCCCCCACCATCACCTCGACCCCCTCCACACCACCACCACCCCACAGCCCTCCACCACTCCACACCACCCCACGACCCTCCACCACTCCACACCGCCACCACCCCACAACCCTCCACCACACCACCACCACCCCACAGCCCTCCACCACTCCACACCACCCCACAACCCTCCACCACACCACCACCACCCCACGGCCCTCCACCACTCCACACCACCCCACAGCCCTCCACCACTCCACACCACCACCACAGCCCTCCACCACACCACCACCCCATAGCCCTCCACCACTCCACACCACCACCCCACAGCCCTCCACCACACCACCACCACCCCACAGCCCTCCACCACTCCACACCACCCCACAGCCCTCCACCACACCACCACCCCACAGCCCTCCACCACTCCACACCACCCCACAGCCCTCCACCAGTCCACACCACCACCACAGCCCTCCACCACACCACCACCACCCCACAACCCTCCACCACACCACCACCACCCCACAGCCCTCCACCACTCCACAACCCCCCCACAAACCCCACAAATCCCACATTTTTCCACGACCTTACATACGGCTCTTATACAGTTTGGATGGACATTTGGAGGATCATTTCTCAACCAAACCCTATAGTGTTATATATCGTTCGAAAGCTCTCGACGAGTACTTTCCAATGGTGCAATAATAACTTTGAAATCTTGGATCAATTTTTGACCACACCCCAAAAACCCCCACAACTCCCCATAACTCACCCCTATTCCCACCCAACCAACAAACCCCACAAACCCCACAAACCCCACACAACTCCACCCAACTCCACAACCCTCCACAGCCCTCCACAAACCCCATAATCTCTCTCAACTCCCCACAACTCACCTCCCATACCGCCCACTTAATATGAAGGATCAAAAGCTACTACAAAAATTAGGTGGAGGATGTGCTTCTCAAGGTCATTCAAATATCACGGGCGACACAAAATGAGGATCTCAGCTTGCATTCAAAAGTGACAATAAAAGGTAAGTGGTAAAAGTAAAAGTGGAGAAATGAGTGTTGCCGCCAACCATTCATGACAACTGCCTATTTTTGAGGATCCAATTCAAATCAAGTGGAATATTTGATCTACCCCTCCAATCTTGGGTAATCAACCGGCGCATGATCAGTGGACGTGAGGAATCGGCAAGGCCCTCTTGGCCTATTGGAGCCTATAAAAGCAATGGATTTGTGTTGATTTGGGATACAATTCACAGATACATTTAGATACATACATTTACATACGTACGTACAGAGGTCCTCTATTTGCACCTTGTGGCTTCAAGCCTACTGTAGGAAGTCACTCTGTGGTGAGGATACAGAGCGTGGGCTTCCCAGTGGAGGGCTAATAGCACAATAGTGTGAAGAGAGTGGCTTGGTTTTGTCATTCAGTGTGAGTCATTGGTATTTCGTGCTCTTTCCCTTAGAGCAAGTCTTCATACTTTGTATTGATCAGTGCTAGTCTGCATCTAGTTGTGTCCATTGTACGGATTGGAAGAATATCTTGTATTGATGTTGTTTAGTTTGGGAGTGGCATGTTAGCCCAGAGCATGAACTTTTGAGCATCTCCTTGCCTATGTTGTAATCATCTGATTCGAACTAAGGAGTGGATGGTCTTCCATTATTGTCATTTTGTCATTAATACTTTCTTGAGTATTCACAACTCTGTGCAATCATTGATATCTGCCTGCTCACAGAAGTGTTAAAGGGTATATTTCCCTAAGGAGAACCTCCCTTGAGTAGGTGAAGTACTGGAATGATTGCTGCATGCTCCTGTTAAAAGTAGATACCCCAATACCTCCTCTACAGCAAGTGAAGGCACAAGTGCGTGAGTGAAAGCACACAAACATGCACACACATACACACACACGTGCACAAAGTAAGATCAAAGCGAGGAACAATGGAAAGATTCGATTGCAAATGAGTTCTCTTACAAAAGCTCTATTCTCTAACAAGCTGTGTACCTAAGAACCTACTTAGGGACTTGTGGAGAAAGAGACTATACCTCAATCCCCTTCAAGTGCATATAGTGGGGATTCACGCTTTAATTATCAATCCGATGAGTATCAAAACCTAGCCGAGTGTATGAAGACATGCATTCAAATGACGATCAATGCAAATGAGCTACTCAAAGAGTGCAAACAAGGCAAAGAATATTGCAAACAAGCTTCAACTGTCAGTTATGGTGTCACGATACTTGGTGCAGCAGCCAACAGTAAATTGAGCTTTTCTCTCAACTCCGAACTCCAAATATAGCAAATAGAATATGCGTTTCGAAGCTCTCAAGAAGACGCATCCAATGGTATTTTCACTCAATTCTGACACTTCTACTTCAAGTTATGAGCAAATTACTGAGTCGTGGGAATGACCTTCCTACACTTCAGCACTTCCTACACTTCACACACACCTTAACCACAGCAAACAAACACTTTCATGGATAGACAACACTTCCTAACACTCTTTTCAAGCAACACACATGCATACAAGCTCACAAAGAAGATGATACAGAGAGGAGAAGACACAAATTCGAATTTTTGTGCTCTTGATTTTCACAATGGCCAAAAATTCCCTACAAAGAGTCACAAATTGACTTATATACATGTGCCCTAAAAATAGTCCTTTCACACAAGAGACCGACACTTTATTCACTAAAAGGCTAATTTCCTACTAATTTACACGGGTAAACTACTAATCTTCTGTGGGGGTGCACCTAGAGGACTCCTCTAGTGCATTTACAACGGAAAATATATTACAGAATGATTATGATACAAAAATAAGGTGTCAAAATCGGAAAAATTTTGGGGCCCTTCTTTTTCTCTGCCTTGTGCTCTCTTTGCTCTGCAACACTCTCCCCCTCTTTGTCTCTGTCGTCCCTTGACAGGCTTTACTTCTTGTCTTTCCCTTGTTGTCTGCACGCATCCCTTGGTCAGTTCTGCCTACTGGTTGGACTGGCGTTCCGTTTTAATGGCCCTGTTCTTGATTTTTCTTTTACATCCTCTCGGCTTGATGCATTTGTACTACCTGTTCTTTTCTTTTCATCGCCTGCAACCCTTGGTAAGCTCTACCTGTTTGTTAAACATGTGTTCAGTTTTGATGGCCTCTTCTTGATTCTTGTTTTACATCCTTCTGGCCTGATGCATTTGTCTTGCCTAATAAGTCAGGTTGCCACGCATGCCACCAATGGAAGGTATGAGGATGTAATCCTTCAGCCTTCGATTTGGACCTTCCAAAGATCAAGAGGTTGAAGCACCCTCTTGTGGTTTCGGAACCGCTGGATATCTTCTTGCACATCTTCATGGATACTTTCTTGGCCCTGGTTCCTTCTTCCACCTACGTGCTTTTTCCTTGATATGTACCCTTGGGGGGCTCTGTGCAGAGATGGGTGTTGCGCCCCTGTGGGGCTTCTTGCAGAGATGTATCTTCGGATATGATCTTTTCAGTGAAGCTTCTTTCGTTGTCTTCTTCTTTTCTTCTTTTTGCTTGATTCTCCCTCAACACTGCCCCCCTCCTGAACTCTGTTGTCCTCGACAGGCTTTGAGAGTCGACAGGAGTATGTTCTATAGACTTTTTGCTCTGTTTCATTAAGCAGATTGGCTTCACGTATCATTAGATGCTTCCACTGTTCTGCTTTTACACCGTCATGTGGTGGTTGTCTATGATCGGCGAAGAAGCTTAGCTCATATGCCACTAATCTGGCATTCAGGTTGGATGACATGTTTAAAAAGATCTCTGAATCGATTTCAAAAAACCCTGTGAAAAACGCTTCTTTGAATGTTTGCATATAGGTGCTCGGCAAAAACATCAACCTAGAATAATATGCCATTATTGGCTAGGCATAACAGACAAATAAAAAACAAGAATATCTGTTCCTTGATTAATGCCAATGAAGTTAAAAAATGTATATGCCGCATGTTTGAAGACCTTCAATACTGTGAGTATTTTATTTGTCATTTTGATAGTTAAATCTGGTACTGTTGCATATCTCTGCAGCCAAAATTTGATGGTCTTTACCATATAATCCTCCGTTGGTAGATAGTTATGCGGTGGACTTGGAAGTAGTGGATAGTTTAGCCACTGTTTATTGATTACACCGGTCTTTTGCATATCCAAAAATTCTCGTGCTTCTCTACGCCGTGGTGTTGGACAAAAAGAAGGATTTACCTGTAATAAATATGGTACCACTTGCCAGTGCACCCGTAATGTAGGATGTTTCTCCAAAAATTTTCTACTCCAAACAGGCTGCGCCGCTTCAAATTCTTCTTGAGTATAAGTGAATGTGTCATGTTTGAAGTGCAGCTGTTTGTCTGGATTTTTCTGTGTGATCTTTTTGATGTATTGTCTTGTTTTCTCTTTCACAGTCCGTACGGAATGTTGAAAGGCTTCATGATCTTCTCTAAGTCTTTACCTTTAATCTTTGCTTCTTTCATGACTTTGATGACTTCATCTTCAAAATGTTCTGTCAACCGGGACACCAATAGTGCCCGTTCCTTCTGACTTATTTCTGCAACATATAGCATTGGATGATCATCATTTGGCTCCGCCATCTGCTCTTTTATTGGAGAATTATAAATCAGGGGAGATAGAGGACATACCTCTACCTCGTCAGTAGGATTTTCTTGTCTTGGCTCTACTGGTGTCCCGATTGGTGTTGGCTCTATTACTTTCACGGTTAATTTTGTAAGCTGGTCAGTCTTTTCTTTTATTTCTTGCATTACTGCTCGGAGTGCTTCTTTTGTCGCAAGCAACTCATTGCCGATTTCTGCTACCTGATCCATGTTTTCACTATAACTTACGGCAAGTTTGCCATTGGCCATATTCAATTGTTTTTGGAGCTCATTGGTGTCTTGAATGTACTTATGTTCCCATTATGTTCTTAATGCCTACTCTTGTTCCAACAATTCTGCATATTTCGCAATCTGATCTCTTAATTCTTTTTGGTCAATATGTGTAGTCTCTTGTTTTTCAAGAGGTTGATCATATAGCAACGACTTCATCAATTATTTATTTCTGTTTCGTAAATTGTCATTTTCCTCCATGTACACCTTTAGTTGTGTTTCCAGTAAGTTGCTTCTAGCTTTCATTCTCTCTTTGTCTACTTCACTGGCTTCATGTAATCTTTGTAAATCTGTCAATTGTGCCTGGAGTTGATGATGCTGTGTCATCAATGTATCACATTGTGCTTTTACTGTGAGTAACTCCGTTCCTTTGGCTGCAACCTCTTTTTGGGCCTGGATGAGCTTTACGGACAATTGTTCACTCATGATTTGAAACTGACTCTTCTCCCTCATGGCCTTGTCGTAATCTGCATCTGTATCCATCATTTACTGTTGCGTATCCATGGCTGTTTGGATCATTTGATTGACAACAAGTTTTAATTGAGTGACATCCACATTTAACCAAGTGGTAGGTATACTAGGTTCTGCTCCTGTTGTCACATCTTTCCCTTGAGCCACGTGTAATGTGGTGTCATGGGGCTACCTGATATGAAGTTGGATCCTCGGCTCAGCCTCCATGTGGTCAATCTTGCCTTGAGGTGTATCATCTGGCACTTCAATCACAGTTGGCTCTTTGTTTTGTAGTAGTCCTGAGTCTGCGTTCACTGGAGTTTGTATTTCTTCTTTGAGAGGTGGCATGGGAGCTTGATTTGTCACAGGAAGTTCTTTCACGCTTATCTTTGATTGGTCATTCACTTGAATCACATGCACGTTGTCACGGGGTTGTTCTATGTTCTTTGCCTGCGACTATTGGTTGTCCGGTGTGACTTCGACTTGATTAATCTCTGTCTAATCTTCATTGTGCATTTCTGTTTGTATATCCGTACCCAGAGTGTCTTTTTCGTGACTAGATTCTGCATCAGAGCTAGAATCTTCTAAACCTAATTCTTTGTATCTGGCCACTTGTTCAGGGGTCTGTTCTTTATCTTTTTGTCTCCTTTCTTTGCTGGCTTGCCTGTAATGGTGACCTTGGATATTCAAATTTACTTGCCCCTACATATACTGATGTGTTTCTTCTAGGGTAGCGGAGAGATCTCTTTTAGTAATTGGTTGTTGGGTCCCAAGAATGTGTGGCAATGTGTGTGTCCTCTTTGATTGGGGTGTAGCCTAGGCTTCTTCCTCCCTAAGACGCTTTGTACCCCTCATGGGTTTCTTTGAACTGGTTCCTGCTTCGTCCATAGAGATGACTGTATTCTTTTTCTTTGGAACCGTCACTGACTTGGCATATTTGGCGAGCTCTACTGAGGTTGGCATCACACGCAAGCAGTTCTTCATATCCAGTGCCTCATAAATAAGTAGGGTCAAGGCCGAACTACCATTCAGAAACTTTTTCTGACCCCACTTCTTCTTTTCTTCAAATAGACGTTCTTGAACATATGGAGTCATATTTACTTGATTGCCGACTTGCCTCATAGCATGTGAGAGTAGTTGCACCACGATCTTTTGAGGTGTTGTATATCTATGCATACTTGGAAAACAAAAGTGCTGGTGCACTAAGCGAACAGCCTCTTCAATATCAATTCTGTTGATTTCCAAAAAGGATCGCTTTTTTGGATCATGACATTCATCTTTGACATTCGTGATTCCCTCTTGATTCCATCCAAAAGCCTTGTTAATCAGCTCATGAGTGAATTGAATTGTCTTCCAGGCACCAACTTTATCCAGTACTCGTGCCTCAGGAACTGATATCTTGTTCAATGCAGGCTGGAGTGTAATCATCACTTGCGTACATCTCTGAAAATCTGGCAAATATATTGGAAGTCTTAAAAATGCATCAATTCCAGCTTGAGTCCTGACATCTGTCATGCGCGGTAATCCTTGTACGATAGTCTTGAAGTCTTGCGACATGATAGGGAAGTAGTGATCCCTGTCCATGATTTTGATAGTGGCCATAAAAATGAGATCCGCTACTGGTTCGTCATCCAGAAACCAATGGCCTCTTGCTTTTGTTATTGATTCTAATGGAAGAAGCTGGACCTCTTCCTCTTGAGTCGCTTCGGAATCAGTAGATGCCATCTGCACTCAATATAGAGTATGAATTAGTGGCAAGATAGTATAAAAAATCCTCCTTCATTTGTCTTTCATAGATTGACATTGCTCCGCGTGAATGGTGTCGTCCCTTCCCCGTGGGTGTGATAAAGGTAATACTTGGGTTTTTTCCTATTTTTAGTTATTTTTGTGTTTTTGTCTGAAAGAAAAACAGAAAAGTTAGTTCATAGCCAAAGTGGTTATTAACTTTTTAATAATTTTCTTTAGATTATGTACAAGTGCTCTCCTATTTCCCAAGAGGAAAATGTGCTTCACTATCCTGAACTAGAAGAATAGCGTGCCGAATGCTTGGCCTTGTAATGTGGCCCTATCATGCATACTTTGGATTCTGATAACTCCATATGTGTGCAACTCAAATTACTTGGTTGATGCATACAGATTGTCCTACCTGTCGGCATCCAAATCTGCTTTACTCCATTGGGACAGATTGTACTCCTATCATTCTTGAAGAATGTGGTGCTTCCCATGTTGTACGTCTGCTTTATCCGCTTTTTGAATCTTGGAATGATTTTTGAAGCATATGTAGACTCTTTCTCTGTCTTGTAGCTATTCATCTTTGGTTGTTTTGCCTTTAGACCATACTGATTTTCCTTGTGCCTAGAATCTTCCTTCCTGATGCTTGTTTTTTGAATACATGACTTGGGAATCCATATTTGTGTTCGGTCCGACTGGGCGGCTACCACCTTCTTAGGAATCCATACTTTAGCAATTCTTTGTGGAACTGAATATCCAGAGCGATTTACATACTGGTTCTGTGGGTTCTTCTGATGTAGCAAGTAGTTCTTTTGTTGAAGATATGCAGCCATTTGGTCCTTCTTTATCCAAGCTTGTCGAGTGTAAGGAATGGGGTATATTCTAATAGGTGCAGACTTGGGATTACTCGGAGAACTAGTCTCTCTTGTGCATGGTTCTTCGCTAATGCTTTTTTCAGATAGAATGACACTCTTGTGACTTGCTAGATTAGAAAATGGCATGCAAGCAGACTTCTGTGTATCCTCACATGAAGTACTTGATGAAGGGGTTTCCATAGTGCTAGTGAACATACATGCATCACTGTGTTCATTTGAGTGAGTTTTTGGTTCTATATTTGCGGCTTTGATTGGTCGTTCGTCTAACATGCTGAATCACGATGTCCTATCTTGGCCGAGATGTATCCTAAGGCCGATTGAATAGTTACTTCATATTTGTATATCCACTCTTGTCCTAACACGAGCTCTTCCAATAAATCTTGATCGTGACATACTAAGAGTTTTTGTTCCATTGTGTTGTTTCCTAAGTGTAGAGGCAAGATAATCTCTCCTATACACTTGGTGATCTTTCCTCCTATTCCAATCAGCTGTGCCTTTGATGGACGTAATTCTACCTTGATTTGCTGAGTCAATGAAAATTTGATGCAGCTTATAGCAGCTCCTGTGTCAATGAGAGCATCCACTAAGTGGTACTTCGTTTTTCTGGCTCCCAAATTCAAATATGGCTGTGTCCTTTGTTGACCTAAGTTTTCAGTGGCTCTAAAATTAGCCATTGGGATGAGTTCCTCTCCTTGGCGATATCTCTCATCTCTCTCTCTCATCCACTCTTTTCATTTCCTAATCCGCTCTAGTGCTTGTTGTCTAGCTTCCTCTCGTATTTTTTCTTTCTCTAGACGTCTATTTTTACCCGTTATCAGTCGTGACATCATTTCTTCAGTCAATGGCTCTAAATATTTTTTAACTCGACATCCACTGATATAATTTGGCAATACTTCTCCATCTAGAGTTGCTAAGCTGATGGCTTCGCTGGTGGATATGCGATTGATGATTAATGGGCCATATCCTCTTTTCTGCAATTTCTTAGCGTGTTGTTTCAGGGTATATACCAAAACTAAATCTCCTTCCTTCAAATTTTTGTCTTTAACATGAGCATCAAAATATGCCTTCTGTCGCCTTTTAGCAGCATAAATCCCTGCTACTGCTTGTAACCTAGTTTCATGTAGCTTCTCTATTTGATCCAATTGAGCTGAGAGTTCATGTCCATTCCACTCATAGGTTGTTGCTACCCTGAGAGTGGGTATTAGGAAATCAATTGGTAAAATAGCATTCTGACCATACACTAAGTTAAAAGGAGTAGTGCCTATGGCGGTTTTGTAAGCTACTCTGAATGCCCATAAGCGTGATGTAATTGTTTATCCCAATCAGATCTACCATTGTTCACAATTTTACTGAGAACTGTGCACAAGATTTTATTTGAACTTTCGGCCTGTCCATTGGATTGTGGGTGATAAGGGGCTGATTTCTTATGAATTACCAAGAATTCATTCAGTAAGGCTTCTATCACTTCATTCACAAAATGCGTACCTCTATCACTCACAATTTCTATCGGTAGTCCAAATCTAGCGAAAACGTTATCGAAGAGAAACTTGGCCGTAGTCCTTGCACCGTTTTTCTTGGTTGTTTTGGCTTCAACCCATTTGGTCAGATAGTCTGTGGCTACAATTATATATTCGACATGGGATCCTTTAGCTGGGGGGCTAATAGGTCCTATGAAGTCTATTCCCCATTTAGTGAAAGCTCTGGCACTCATCATGGGTTTTAATGGCATTTCATCTCTTCTAATTGGATATTTTATTCGTTGACATGTATCACACCTTTGCACATATGTGAGTGCATCTTGATGTAGAGTTGGCCACCACATTCCTGCAAAAAGAATCATTTTTGTTGTTTTATCTGCAGAGAAATGTCCTCCTGCAGCTCCTGTATGTGCCATCTCTAAAACAGCAAGATACTCGTCTTCATGAATGCACACTCGCAAATGACTATCTCTTCCTCGTTTAAAGAGTTGTTTTCCTATAAGAGCATAGTCCTTGCTTTGTTCTACAAGTGCTCGTTTTCTTGCTAAAGTGGCTCCTTCTGGGTACTCTTGGGTCTTTAAGAACTTTACCAGAGGCATGCTGCATCTTGGTGCTACAGTGGAGTAGCATAGAGTGGAGTTCTCTTCTGGATTCCGTTCTTGACAGGTTGGGCAGGCTGATACATAATTATGCGCATCCCTCTGCATGGTTGGCCAATACATGCCCAATCTCTTTAGTGTTTGCCATGTTCCATTCGCATTTAGATGAGTTTTCCATTGATTTACATGTGCTGTTTGAAGCCACATTTCTTGTTCCTCTTCTTCTACGCATCTCATGAGTAATCCACTTGAGTCTTGGTGATACAAACTTCCAGCAATGATATGGAGATTTTTAGCCTTCCACAGGTCTTGGGTTTGGTTTGGTGTGATCCCATCTTTAGGTCCATGAGTGAGTATTGGGATCAACTTTTCTGCCCATTGGGGACATACCTTGAGATTAAAAAGGTACGTATCTAGCAGATCATCTGGTACTCCTATGGGTGGTTCACCATGTGTCATCCTTGATAAGTGATCTGCTCTTATGTGGGTATTCCCTTTCTTTACTACTACTTCAAAATCAAATTCCATCAACAATAGAAACCATCGTACTAGTTGTCCTGTATTACAAGGCTTATTGACTAAGTACAATAGGGCTTGATGATCAATGAAGAATTTGAATTTGTTTGCCAATAAGTAGTGTCGAAACTTCTTTACTGCATACACCATTCCTAGGCCTTCTCTTTCAGTAGTGGTATAATTGCGTTCTGCTTGATTCAATTGTCTACTGGTGGTGTAGCTCAGTGATGAGTAGCACCTCCTTTAATGTCAATCCGGGGAGACATGAGGATGGTATGAAGACCTCGAGCAAGTGACGGCACAAGTGCGTGAGTGAGAAGCACACTAACATGCACACACATACACACACACACACGCACACACGGCAAGAACAAAGAGAGTAAGACAATGGAATCACTTCTATTGCAACAAAGTTCTCATACAAGCTCAAAACTACAAGAAGCTAGCCCAAAAATGAGCTCTCTAGCTCTATTTATAGTATTTGACTAGCTTTGGCCCTGTCCAGACCTAGTGTCCGGCCTAGTTAAAAATTAGGTTCCAGGGCTTATTTGAGGGCTCAAACGAGATCTAAAAATTATGAAAATTGACAGGCAACTACTTCTAAGGCTCCCCAAGCTCGAGGACTCCTCGGCTTGTACAAAATGGAGCTACAAAAAGGTGAAACGATATTTACAAGGGTTTTTAGTGATGAGAATCACTTTAAAATGATGTAAGGGTTTTGAAAAAAATGAAGGGTTGCCTTAGTGCTAGATCTGCATGTGTGTCCGTACTTGCTTCTTCCCGTGTGCTGTCAACACTCTCCCCCCCCTAGCGTCTGTCGTCCCTGACAGACCCTTGTTGTAGTGGTCGTGCCATGTAGTACCTTGGGAGGGAGCGTCCTGTGCGTCCAACAGGGGCGATCCCTCCTCCCAATGTATCCTGGTCATTTGTCTGGTTCTTCACTTTTCCACTGTTATCTCTTGCAGTTTGTAGTCCCTGTGTACGTACTTCTGCCTTGTATGCCATCTGGATGGTGCATGTGTGAGTTTTCCAAAACTGCTAGCTGCTCAAAGGAGGTGGTCAATGTTGATTGTGAGCA
Source organism: Ceratopteris richardii (assembly GCA_020310875.1). NCBI lineage: Eukaryota > Viridiplantae > Streptophyta > Polypodiopsida > Polypodiales > Pteridaceae > Ceratopteris > Ceratopteris richardii. Next base: position 107,033,498 of record CM035428.1, on the reverse strand, counting down.
ACTCTCGGTGGTGGATGGCTTCCTTGCTCTTGTTGTTGTCATCTTGATGTCGTCTGGTTCTTCCAAAGATGGCTTTTCATAGTTTTCATGCCCAGTACTTGTAACCCATAACGAATGGTGGGTAAGTGCATTAGTGCATGGGTTGAACGAAATATGTGCCTTGTGCATGGCCTTGTAATGTGGCCCTACCTATGTGTACTTGGAAAATGCATGGCAAGAAGTATGGTGCAAGAGATTGGGTATTGAGCTAAGTGCTCAAGGGTATGCTGACGAAGAGGTTTCCTAATCTATCATGGTTATAGTGTTGTTGAAACATACACGTCTTACCATGGTGAAGGGTCCGTTGATCTTCATCGCTTCGTGTTGTGGTTCCCTCATGGTGTTTGACCGTCGGCTTGTCCTTTTTGTTGAGGGATGTCCTTGCTGGAAGTTCGCTGATGAGTATTTTCAAGCACATAGTCTTTTTTTTTTTTTTTTTTTTTTTTTTTTTTTGGAACAATGGCATCAAACAAGAAGAAAGATGTTAGTATCAATAACATATTTTGCATGTGAAAATTGTGTCTCATGTGCCTGGGATTTCTCAATTGTGTCTATGCACGGCCATGTAAGGTGGCCCTATATTGATGCATACTTTGGAGATGCATGACCTGAATGGTGCAAAAGACAAGGTTATGCCAAAGGCACATGGTTGCTGCACGTCGAGGCTTTTGATGTTACTCGCATAGTTGATGCATTCTTTGTTTGGAGGTGTCGATTGGATCTCGAAATGATGTGATCCTCCTAATGGGAACCCCTTTCCGAATAGTATTTGGCCCTGTAGAGATCACCTCAGGCCAGTTCTTCTTTGGATGCTGTCCAAACTTTGGTATCCAGTGTGGTTGGCCTTTTGGTTCTGTGGTTGTTGTTGGTGCTTTTGGCTTCCAAACCCATATCCTTGATGATTGCCGGCTTACTTTTGCAGAAGGGTTGAATTTATCGTCGTTTGTTCTTTGTGTTTTGTTCTTACTCTTTGCCTTCCTTGGCTTCTGTGTTGAGACCTTTTGCATGGTGGGGATCCTAGGCCGTTGTGTATGTAACAGCTTCTTGGGTACCCACATCTGTAATCGCCCTGGTTGCGCTGTAGCTAATTTTTTAGGCACCCAAATTTGTACCTGATTGTGGTCGGCCTTCATTGATAGCTTCGGTACCCAAATTTGATGGATTCTGCGTGCTTGACCCTGTCGTAGGTGCTTGGTCCTTCTATTATCATGGTCGATCTGGTTGAGTGGGCGTCCTTGAGGCAACATCGATGGTTGTACTCCTTTCTTTACCCAGATCTGCTTCATGCCCATAACTTCTTCCTTCTTGAAAGCTCTTTGTCTATTTGATAGACTGGCAATCTTGCACTGTTTGGTTTGCTTCTGAGGTTGGACTAACGTGGATGCTTTACTCTTTGAAAAAGAAGAAGAAGGTTCATCTTCCCTTTGCGACTGTCCTTCCGTGATTGCATCCGTCTGGATCATAGAGCTTTTGACAACTACAACATCTTGTTCGAGAAGATTAGCCTTAGAGGAACAAAGAGAGTGTGTGGTGTCAGTGTCAGTGGGCATGCGATTCTCCAATTCTAATGTAATGCATTGATTATATATCCACACTTGAAGAAGTTGACTTCTTAGGTTCAAGTTGAGAGCATGGTCATAAATCCAATCTTGACCCAAGACAAGTGGTTCTGTGAGGTCCTCATCATGACACACTAGCATTTTGACTTTTATTGGAACATCTTGAAGGTAGATGGGAAGTTCCACCTCGCCCAAACAGGGTGTTTCCACGCCTCCTAATCCTATGAGATAGGCTTCTATGGGCTTGATGTCCAATTGCAGGTCTTGGCAGTATGAAAGTCGAACTGCACTAGTTGCTGCACCTGAATCAACTAATGCTCTCACAGTCTTTACACTCTTTCCTTGTCCTACCTCTATAGTCACAAAGGGCCGTCGATCAATTATTTGAGAAGTAGTTATGCCCGATCTTTGGCACATGTCCATGTGATATTTTGGAGCTTTTGTGTTGACATCTAGGCCTAGCCGCCGTAGCTTATTTCTTCTGATGCGCTCTCTTGCCTCTGCTTGTGCTTCTTCTCTAACCCTTAACTCCTCTTCTTTTCGCTTCTTAGCAGTGTTGAGTCTCATGAGCATTTCCTCTGTAAGAGGTTCTTGATATAACTTGACTCGGCATCCACTAATATAGTTTGGTAGGATATCACCTTCTAAAGTGGCCAATTGAACCGCACCGCTAGTGGAGATTCTATTAATGATCATGGGTCCATGTCCTCGTTTCTCCAATTTGCGGGCATGTTGCTTTAGCGTATAAACCAGCACTAGATCTCCTTCCTTCAATCCTTTATTCTTTACGTGGGCATCAAAGTATGCCTTTTGCCTTTTCTTTGCAGCATAAATGCCTGCGGCTGCCCGTAGCCTCGTCTCACCTAAGCGTTCTAGATCAAAGATCCTGGAAGACAACTCATGTCCATTCCACTCATGCTCTTGTGCTACTTTCAAGGCTGGGATTAGGAAGTCCAATGGTAGCACGGCATTCTGGCCAAAGACCATCTGAAATGGGGTAGCATTGAGTACCGTTTTGTAGGCAACTCGGTATGCCCAAACAGCATGATGAAGTTGTTTGTCCCAATCAGAGCGTTTATTATTTACCAGTTTTGTTAATACGTTGCATAGGATCTTATTCGTGCTCTCGGCTTGTCCGTTAGCTTGTGGGTGATAGGGGGCAGACTTCTTATGTATCACCATGAATTCTTGAAGGAGATTTTCAATGACCTCATTCAAGAAGTGCGTACCTCTATCACTAACCAACTCTATTGGTAACCCATATCTAGTGAACACATTTTCGAATAAGAACTTAGCCGTCGTTTGAGCATCATTCTTCGTTGTGGCTTTTACTTCCACCCACTTTGTAAGGTAATCTGTGGCTACAATAATGTATTCTGCATGGGAGTTTCTAGCTGGTGGGTTAATAGGACCAACAAAGTCTATGCCCCACTTCGAGAATGCGCGCCCTCCCATCATTGGCCTTAAAGGCATCTCGTCTTTTCTTATCGGATATTGGGCACGTTGGCATGTGTCACATTTCTTCACATAAGTGTGTGCATCCATATGAAGAGTGGGCCACCAAAGTCCTGAGAATAGAATGGTCTTAATTACTCTGTCAGGCCCAAAGTGTCCACCTGCAGCACCACTGTGTGCAGTTTCTAAGACTTTCACATAGTCTGATTCATGAACGCACAGTCTTAGGTAACCATCCTTACCTCTTCGATATAGGTTGTCTCCTACTAAAGCATAGTCTTGAGCCTCTTGCTCCATGCTCCGTTTTCTTGCAAGACTAGCCTGATTGGGTAATGTTCCCGATCTCATGAACTCAACCAATGGAGCACTCCAATCTGGGATTAATGACACATGATAAAGAGTGGCATGCTCCACGGGGGGTCTCTTCTGGCACACTGGACAATTCTGGATCCACTCCTGTATTTCTTTGTCCATGCTAGGCCAATACACTCCTAAACGTTTTAGATTTTGCAATGTTCGTTGTTTAGAGTAGTGATTTCCTAGCAATCCCTCATGGGCTTGTTGCATCCAACTAGCATGTTCGTCGTCCTCTACACAACAAGCTAATACGCCCTCGGTATCTTGCTTGTACATACTTCCGGCCAATATTTGATACTTTTGTGATTTTACAATTTCTTCTTTGCTTGTCTTCACATTTTTATTTGCAGGCCCGAAGGTTAGGACCGGTACCAACTTATTTGCCCATTTAGGAACAACTTCTAAATTGAACAGGTAAGCATCGGGCAATTCATCAGACACTCCTTGCGGTGGCTCTCCGGAAGTGATACGAGAAAGATGGTCTGCCCTAAGATGGGTTCTACCTTTCCTGACAACAACTTCAAAGTCGTATTCCATTAGTAAGAGGAACCATCTCACCAAGCGGCCTGTATTGCAAGGTTTATTGACCAAATATAGTAAAGCTTGATGATCAATGAAAAACTTGAACTTATTGGCCAATAGATAGTGTCTAAACTTCTTCACAGCGTATACCATGCCTAAGCCTTCTCTTTCCGTTGTGGTATAATTTCGTTCAGCTGCATTTAATTGCCTACTAGCATATGCTATCGGCAAATCTAGGTTTCCTTCACCTGTGGGTTGTGCTAGCACACATCCTATTGCATGATTGGAGGCATCTACATGGACATGAAAGGGTTTGCTCCAATCCGGAGTAGTCAATATTGGTGCTGTGCACAAACGTCTCTTCAGTTCGTTGAAGGAAGTCTCGCATTCCTCACTCCACTCAAAATTGGTTAACAGCCCATAGAGAGGTTTAGCTATGATGGCATACATGTGGATAAACCTACGGTAATATCCACAATGGCCCATAAAGGCTTGTACCTCTTTCACATTCCTTGGTCTCGCCAATTCTGCTATTGCTCTTACCTTGTCTTCATCTGTTGATATTCCATTCTTAGAAACAATGTGACCTAAGATCTTACCTTGGCGTACCATAAACACACACTTCTCTGGATTCAGACACACTCGATAATCTCTACACTTGTTGAAGATTTGCCTGAGCTCAGGGATGTGGTAACTTCTCTCTTGGGAATGAGCGCACAAATCATCCACATATACTTCTAAGCTCTTTCGCAAGAACTCCTTGAAGACATGACACATGAGTCTTTGGAATGTTGCAGGTGCATTGGTGAGCCCAAATGGCATCACACGAAATGCAAAGATTCCCCACTCTGTGGCAAATGCCGTTTTGTGTTGATCTTCGGGGCAATGGCTACTTGGTTGTAACCTGAAAATCCATCAAGGAAGCTGTAAACTTCCTTGCCTGCAACACGCTCCAAAAGATGTTCGGTGATTGGAAGTGGATAACTATCTCTAATCGTAGCGGCATTAACTTTTTTAAGGTTAATGCACACTCGCAATTTCCCATTCTTCTTGGGCACCACTACAATAGGGGACACCCATTCAGTGTGCTCAATCTCATAGATGAATCCGGCTTCAATCAGCCTGTCAATTTCCTCTTTTATTTTGGCCGCATAATTGTCATTATATGTGTAGGGTTTTTGTTTGGTGGGCTTAGCATCAGCGGTCATCGGAATCGTATGAGAGCAGATCTCTGGATCTACTCCTTTCAAGTCTCTATAATGCCATGCGAACACATCCCTATATTCCCTTAATAGAGCTACAAGCTCTGCTTCTTCTTCTGCACTTAGGTCATCTCCTATGTACGTACATCGCTCTTCGTTCCCTTCAATGGTCACTACAATTTTTTTGGTCTTTTCTTTATTGTCATATGCTTCTCCTATGATGGCCTCTCTCTTAGGCATTCGTACCAAAATCTTCCGGTCTTCCACTTCATATTTCTTGAAATTTTCTGGTACTTCAAACAATGATTCTTCCTCTTCTTGTCTTACTGCTTTTCTTTTCTTTTTCTTTTGACCTCTTTCACTTCCTTTCTTTGAACTTATCGTTTTAATACTTGCAAGAGGTTCTTCTTCTTTTTGGGTTAACACTCCTATGTCTTCTAAGTAGTGTTCCTCTGAGTCAAAGTAAGTATCCATCACAATGGATTCTAGATCATCGTCATTCTTTTCTTCTTCTATGAACTCACTAGGATCACACTCTTCCAACAAGGGCTGACACATGAACACTGAAATATCATAACCCTCCTCATCACAATGGGGTGTCCATTGTTCCTCATTGACTGCAATGTCCATGGTAGCTAAGATTTCTGCCCAACCATGAGGCTCAAATTCCTCATCTGGAAATATCATCGGTGTATAGGCTGGGTCTTTTATTGGTCTATCTCCTGGGGGAGTTCCTTCTTCTCTCGCTTTTAGGCGCTTTTCCTCTTCCTCTGCGACCTTGCACATCCACAAGTGAGTATCTTCATGCAACCAGGATGGTTCAGGTGAACTTCCAGAATGCACGGAGATAGAGTCCTCTTTCGTTTTGTGGATAGGATTCCACTGTAGGGGTGGTACATCTCTGAAGGTGTGATCCTTCAGATTGACCTTGGTGGTGACCCCTAAGTGTTGTAAGTACAAGGAGTTGGTCCCCCAATCCTGTACTATTTGCAACTGTCGTAGGAAGGGTCTTCCTAGGATCATCTCGTAGACATTATTTTTCTCAAAGTCACATATAGCAAATGTATGTTCAAACTCTACACCACAAGTGGTTAGAGTTATCCCTTCAAGCAATCCTAGAGGTCTTTCAAAATGACCATCTGCCATTTGAAGCTTCATTCTTGTTGGTCTTAATGTGGGTTTGCCCCATCGCTTCCACAAGGAGGTGGTCGCAATAGCAACACCAGCACCCGAATCTACAATTGCTTTGGTTGTGTAACCTTGATAGGCGATCGGAAGATATGTGTTACCTTCTTCACCTTCGCTCATGTCTCCTATCTTGTCGAGAGGTATCTCCGGAACTTTTTGCTTAGAGCCTACTTTTGGCCTATGGGATTCAAGTTCTGGAACCTGATCCTTCACATGATTCCATAGCTCAGGTTTTGCTTTGAGCAACTCTTCTACCGTGAGATGGCACTGAACCTTAGTGTTCTTAACAACATCAGTGTTTCTTGGAACCACTGAGTCTTCATTTCTTACCAATATTGTGGGAGCTCTGATCTGGAGAGATTCAGATTCCCATGGGCCTAGAAATTGAGGCAGTTCTTCTATGGTATTAGATTCAAAATCTAATCTTTCATCTTCTTGTTGTTCTGCTTCATCTTCGTGAATAGATGGAATGTCTTGGGGAAATTGATCATGAAGATCATCAATCTCAGGAATAGGAGGAGGATTACCCTTCTCCTTGGCCCATTTCTCTTCCTGTATTTCCCGCAAGAACTCTTGAGAGTACTGTTGAATTGAAGGAGGTATTCCAGCATCCGTGGAATTAGGAACATAAGCTCCCATTGGTGGTGAGCTTCCTCTTCCAATAACTGGTTGAGCTTGTGGAGGTAAAGAAACTTGTGGTTTGTTTACCAACTGCTCTAATCTTTCTAGTAAGCCTTGGAAATGCAAATCCGATTTGACAGAGTTTGTCTGATTGAACTTCTGACTAGTCTCAAGTATAGCTTGAGCTTGTTCTACCATTTTCATGCACATTTTCATCCGTTCAATCTCTAAATCTGCTCTAGGGTAACTCTTGTCTAGGTTTGCAGCTGTTGGCCCTTCTTGAAGACGAGCCTGGTAGGCCTTGAACATCATGTCCAAGCCTTCTGGGGTTGGATCTGCAAGAACAGACCCTGATTGCGGTCTATTTACACTGGGTGGTGGGGTGGAATGAGGTGGAGTGGATGGAGCTTCGGTATGTGAGGGGCTTTGAGATGCCATGTCTTCTATTTTTGTTTTGGTATCCCTCAGGCTTTCTTCTAGCTCGGATAGCTTTTTGTTCCACTTGCGATTAGCCTTCTCTCTGGTGTCCTTCCATGTTCTTGGTTTCCTCTTACTAGGCTCTCCTGACTCACTTGACTCCGATTGCTCGAAAGGTTTTGCTTGTTGTGCAGCCTGTGCCCTAGTAACTGCCTGTACAGGAGCCACATTACTGCTACTTGAGCTTGAATCTGCCACTAAGCCTACCACGTTGATGGGTGTGACCTTGGGTGCACTAGAGGGATTCCTGCGACACTCTCTAGGAAGATGTTCCTTGCCGCACTCAGGACAAAAGCCTTGTATCGTAATGTTTTGCCCTTGTCCCAGAGCTGGTTGGTGGGGACATTCACGAATGAAATGATCGCCTTGACATCTAAAGCATGGTCCTCTAGGGGCTTGTGGTCTTACTTGTCTCAATTGGGGCCTAGGATTTGGATTCGTATACATGACGTTGGAGTATTCTGGCTCCCAATTTTGTTCCATAGGTGGTGTCTCATATTGATACTGAGAAGTCTCGCTTTGCTCAGGTGACTCTATATAATAAGCATGTGGACTATCTTCATGGAAGTAGTCTGATCCATAAGCGTGAGAATCATTTCCTGAGACCAATGGGGTTAGTGGCACCAAAGCTCTATTAGGGTTCTCTTCTGCCATCGTATATTTAACTGGGATCACATTGGCAGGAGCTGGCGGTTGGTTTCCTAGGACTGGTTGTGGCCTATATGGTGCCTGATATTGCTGCTGGTATTGAGGTTGATATTGTTGTGGCCTATAATATGGCTGTTGGTACTGATTCTGATACCTACCCTGCTGGTAAGGTTGCTGATAATTTTGTCTAACAGCCTGCCTGTTATAGGGACAACCTTGGGTCGTATGATTTGTATATTTCCTCTCAATGGTGCAATATAGAGCATTAGGGTTTCCTTGGGGTTGAGTCGTCAACGGGCAAACATTAGCCATGTGATCTCCTCCACATGTATAACATCGCTTCACTGAGGTGACCCTTGGCATTTGTCTATTTTGAACTCCTAGCTTTTTGGCCACTTGCTCAGCTATCTCATCTATCTCAGTGGAGGCTCTAGAGGTATGACTTGTAGAACTATCAGAGTCCTTATAGAGTTTGGATAGTCCTAACTCCTCACCCAAGTTGTCTTCTATGTCAATGCATATCCGTATACACTCTTCTATGGATCTAGGCTCCTTCAAGTATACAAATGACCTTAATTTTGTGCTCAATAGGCCATCTAAAAACAATGCCACCTGTTTAGCTGATGTGGGTAATTCTGGTACAGGGCATCTTTCCAAGTACTGCCTAAACCTTCTTCCTGCAAGTCGTACTGTTTCTTGGGGTGTCTGCTTGAAGCTGTGGATCAAGGATGATGTGTTATGCCTGATACCGCTTTTGGAAAATTCCACAATGAATTCTTCTAGCAGCTGACCTATCTCTCTATAGTTGCGACTGTTTAGAGGTTGAAACCAAGCTAAGGCAGTACCCTTAAGAGTCAAACCAAATGCCTCGAACTGGGTGAATAAGTCTTCAACCTGTTCGGCTCTTAGCACTTGTTTGAACTCCGCCACATGATCATAAGGATCTCCAAATCCATCAAAGTAGTTCTTCATTGTCTTAACCACTTGAGAGGGTCTAAGGGTTCTTGAGTGCTCTCGTGGTCTAGGCAATGGGAAATCATGATCATCTCTTTGATGCCTATAAACTCTATGTCTCTCCCTATCAGGTCTTTCCGTTCCATATCCTGATCTGTCTCTGCCCATTGTGCCCGCAAAGCTTACTTCCGCTCTCTCTCTAGTTCTTTCCCTCTGGGTTTCATGAGCCTTGGATGATCCGGCTCCCTGGAGGCCTTGGGAAACATTAGATCTTGGTGGAGGGAAAATTGATTCACCTTGCCAGGTGTAAGCATGTCTGTCATGATCTGATACCAAGAATAATTTTTGAGATGTGTGATCTAGATAGACAACTTTCCCTGGTGTCTCTGGATCCTTGAATTCATAGATGGTGGCTACTGGGCTGGGTTGATCTGGCCTAGATCTCCAAAAGGCTTCCTCCGTTTCTCTATTCACGAATAATTCTATGCTTTTATTATCTTGAGGAATCCATTCTGGAGTGAGCACTCTGGTTAAGACTGACTTACCTCTAGGGGTATTAGGTTCTCCTCCTAGGTTCCCTTTCTCTATGTCTCCTATCTCATTCTCAGGAATGATATTTCCAAACTCATCTGTCCTATCTGGTAAGTTGGTAACCACATACATTGTTCCTTCCTTATCAATGTAAGCACCCTCTTCAAACTTGACCACTGGGTGTTCAAGTCCAAAGGGTTGGTCAGGATTTTTGAGTTGAACCACTGATCGCCTTAGACCATCCTCATAGATGCGAGCACCTAATTGGTTGGTCTTGATATACTCCAATTGGGTCTTATAGGGACCTTCTGGTGTCTGTAAACAGGCACGGTCTGAGCTACGTGTGGGTCTTTCCATGCTAAAAGACATTTCCGAGTCACTGGTTTCTGAACTTCGTGTGTAAGGATAACCACTAAGCTGTTGAGCCCAAGACTTGGCAGTGTGATTGACACTCGCTTCAGAAGATCTGAGGCTTTGTCTGTCTCGGCCCAAGTGTCTGCCTGATCTAAGGTTCATATGCCTGATTTATCTATCCCCTTGGACCTAAGCACACTCTCGTTGCAGGTTAATTTGCACCAATCACTTTGTTCTTTTGAGTTGAATATTATGTTTATGGTCTTGTCTGAAATCGCGTCGTCAGGAGTACTTAAGTGAATTTCCGCACTTGATGAGTGATCGACTCCAGTTTACCTTTTGTCCCTTAGAGTTTTCGCACTTAAGACCTACTTATTTCTTGCACTTGGTTGATTAATACTCTTGGACTTGATTCGTGCCTAACATTGCCCTAATTAATTACCACACCTAAGTCGTACTTAGCCTAGGCTAGGAATTGACAAAGGAGGGTTGAGATCTTCCAACCTCAATCAGCTGGTTGATCAGACAGCTACGCAAACCCAGGAAGCCTTCTCCCAAGCTCGGTACTCACCCTTGCTAGCTTGCTTTGATTGCCTTGAGTGCCCACAAAGTTCCTGCAAAAACTCACCAGTTAGTATAGCTTTATCACCACAAATAATTGGAAGACACACATCAATATTTTTAGTCCCCCTGGAGTAACTCACTGTACCCCCTGAAATCTAAGAACAACTTAGTTCCACCTAAAGGTCAACTTAAAAATGCATGTTCTAAAACTCCGCGTATGATTCTTACAAAAACCAGTCGAGGTCCACGTAGGATTCTCAACGAGCTTTCCAACGAGACCAAAATCTCATCAATCGGAGTTCGTATGGTCAAGTTATGACCATTCAGGCACTATAGGGTCAAAACAGGCTCTCAGGGTTCAGGAGATCCCTCTCTAGTTTCTAGGTCTTTTGCCCACTTCCAAGGTTCTAAGTTATACCAATATGTCTTAAAATCAAGCTCAACTACCCTTTCAATCACTCAAAAAGTAACTCTCAATTTTCATGCGTTAATGGCCGTGTATCGCGATAGCTCGGAGTGTCGCGATACCTCGGAGTGTCGCGATACCTCGGAGTGTCGCGATAGCTCGGAGTGTCGCGATAGCTCGGAGTGTCGCGATAGCTCGGAGTGTCGCGATAGCTCGGAGTGTCGCGATACCTCGGAGTGTCGCGATACCTCGGAGTGTCGCGATACCTCGGAGTGTCGCGATAGCTCGGAGTGTCGCGATAGCTCGGAGTGTCGCGATAGCTCGGAGTGTCGCGATAGCTCGGAGTGTCGTGATACCTCGGAGTGTCGCGATAGCTCGGAGTGTCGCGATAGCTCGGAGTGTCGCGATAGCTCGGAGTGTCGCGATACCTCGGAGTGTCGCGATAGCTCGGAGTGTCGCGATAGCTCGGAGTGTCGCGATACCTCGGAGTGTCGCGATAGCTCGGAGTGTCGCGATAGCTCGGAGTGTCGCGATAGCTCGGAGTGTCGCGATAGCTCGGAGTGTCGTGATAGCTCGGAGTGTCGCGATACCTCGTGGGGTGTCGCGATACCTCGGAGTGTCGTGATAGGTCGAGATATGGTGAATTTTTCTGTTCTAGCTAGTGTTCCTGGGAGCTCTAGGCCTGCGCAGTGTCGGGGTGCACTCAGAATCGTGAGAAGGTGAAATTTTCGGAGTGTCGCGATAGCTCGAGCTCAACGCCTCGGGGACTGTGCAGACAATTTCTGTACCTGCTGAGCTTGCTGGAGGTGATGATGGAGCTGCCACCTGCAAGAAACATGCAAAAAACACGCAAAAACAAGCACATACACTCGCTCTCTCTCAAACTCGCACACAACAAATGAGGGAATGATAAGGAAGAGGGAATATGTAGTGGAGAAGGAGGTGGAGGTGGAGATGGAGATGGAGGTGAAGATGAAGATGAAGATGGAGAAAAATCAGAAATTTACCTTCTACTTACCATTCCAACGCGTCCTCTCTACGTCTTACCATCACACGCTCGTCCTCAAAGCTCGAATCCCCGGCAACGGCGCCAAAATTTGGTGTAGCTCAGTGATGAGTAGCACCTCCTTTAATGTCAATCCGGGGAGACATGAGGATGGTATGAAGACCTCGAGCAAGTGACGGCACAAGTGCGTGAGTGAGAAGCACACTAACATGCACACACATACACACACACGCGCACACACGGCAAGAACAAAGAGAGTAAGACAATGGAATCACTTCTATTGCAACAAAGTTCTCATACAAGCTCAAAACTACAAGAAGCTAGCCCAAAAATGAGCTCTCTAGCTCTATTTATAGTTTTTGACTAGCTTTGGCCCTGTCCAGACCTAGTGTCCGGCCTAGTTAAAAATTAGGTTCCAGGGCTTATTTGAGGGCTCAAACGAGATCTAAAAATTATGAAAATTGACAGGCAACTACTTCTAAGGCTCCCCAAGCTCGAGGACTCCTCGGCTTGTACAAAATGGAGCTACAAAAAGGTGAAACGATATTTACAAGGGTTTTTAGTGATGAGAATCACTTTAAAATGATGTAAGGGTTTTGAAAAAAATGAAGGGTTGCCTTAGTGCTAGATCTGCATGTGTGTCCGTACTTGCTTCTTCTCGTGTGCTGTCAACAACTGGCATAGGCTATAGGGTGATCTAACTTTCCTACATCTGCGGGTTGAGCTAAGATGCAACCAATGGCAAACTTGGAAGCATCCACGTGAATATGAAACGGCTTATTCCAATTGGGTACTCGGAGATTGGTGCTGAACTCAATCAACTCTTTAATTCATTAAAGGCTTTCTCACATTCTTCAGTCCAGTTAAACTGAGTCAATAGTGCATAAAGAGGTCTAGCAATTATGGCATACATATGTATAAATCTTCGGTAGTATCCGCAATGTCCCATAAATGCTTGGACTTCCTTAGCAGTCTTTGGTCTTGGCAAATCCAGAATCACTTTGATTTTGTCTTCATCAGTTGAAATTCAATTTTTAGAGACAATATGCCCTAATATTTTTCCTTGTCGAACCATGAAGACAGATTTTTCTGGGTTGAGGCATACTCTATATTGTCGACATTTGGCAAAGATCTTTCCTAGTTCAGGGATATGCTCTGATCGTATAGCTGAATAAGTACATAGATCGTCCACGTATACCTCCATACTCTTTCTCAAGAACTCCTTGAATACATGACACATCAATCTTTGGAAAGTGGCTGGGGCATTGGTTAGGCCGAAAGGCATAACCCTAAAGGTGTATACTCCCCATTCAGTTGCAAAAGCTGTTTTATGTTGGTCCTCTGGAGCACTGGCTACCTGATTATATCTTGAAAAGCCGTCCAAAGAACTATAAACTTCCTTCCCTTCCACTCTTTCCAACAGATGATCCGTGATGGTAATGGGTAACTATCCCTTATGGTAGCGGCATTTCCTTTTTTCAGATTTCTGCATACTCTTAACTTACCATTCTTTTTCAGTACAACCACCAAAGGCGACACCCATTCCGTGTGTTCGATCTCATATATGAACCCGGCATCTAATAGTTTATCTATCTCTTCTTTAATCTTCGCTGAGTAAACATCGTTATATGTGTATGGTCTTTGTTTGGAAGGTTTAGCTTCAGATGTCATAGGGATTCTATGTGCACATATAGATGGATCTACTCCTTTCAAATCCTTATATGTCCAGGCAAAGACATCCCTGTATTCCCTTATGAGTCGTATTAACTCTTGTTCTTCCTCCATTGAGACATCCTGTCCTATAAAAGTACATCGTTCTTCTCCTTCCTCTAAGGTTACTACTATTTTCTTGGTCTGTTCTTTATTGTCATATGCTATTCCTGGCTGTGCTTCTCGTTTTGGCATTTGAATAGCAATTCTTCTCTCTTATACTTCATATTTTTTGAAGTGGGCGGGCACTTCAAATTGGTCTTGAGGCTTGTTTTCTTCGTCAAATTTTTCTTTTTCTAATCCAAGCTCCTCTTCCTGTGTTGGTTCTTGATTTATTTCATTAGTTATGGCACTTACTTCTAGATTTCCACTTTCTATTACCATTTGCTCTTGCTCCATTTCAATGCTCTCGTAATCCTCTTTCCATTCTTTTTCAATTACTTCTCTTTCTTCAGCCTCTTGAAGAACTACCACGTATAGACTAACGTCATATCCTTCCTCGTCAATGCATTCATTCATGGTTATCACTTCTTCGTTTACACACACATCGAGGGTAGATAAAATCTCCATCAACCATGAGGTTCAAATTCTTCATCTAAGAATATTTGAGGCATATAGGCTGGATCTTGTACTGATCTAGCAACTCCTTGCCTTTGCTTCCATCCTTTCCTCCTATCCTCTTCCTTTTTCGCAGTTTGGCATATCCATAGATGAGTGTCTTCGTTCATCCATGATTGATCACTTGAACCTATACTATGAATCGACTGATTATCTTCCTCCTTATGAATCTGATTCCATTGTAAGGGGGGAACATCTTGATATGTATATGTGTGGAGATTTATTCTTGTGGTGGTTCCTTCATGCTGTAGGTATACATCATCTTTTCCCCAATCGTGCACTACCTTTAGTTGTCTCATGAAAGGTCTTCCAAGTATCATTTCGTAATTGCTAGGCCTTTCAAATTGACATATCGCTAAGGTGTGCTCGAACTCAACTCCACAAGTGGTAAAAACTACCCGTTCCAATAATCCCAAGGGTCGTTCAGTGTGTCCGTCTGCCATTTGTATCTTCATGCGTGTTGGTCTTAGAGCTGGTTTTCCCCATTTCTCCCAGATTTCTCTAGTAGCAATTCCTACTCGAGCTCCAGAATCTAAGATGGCTTTAGTAGTGTAACCTCTATAGGTAATTGGAAGGCACATGTTTCCTTCATCTCCCTCACTAAAATCTCCAACCTTATCGACTGGGATTTTTACTGTGTTCACTTCATCAGGCATCTCCTTCTCTTCCACCTTGATCTCCAATTGACTGGTTATTTTCTCCCTCAAATGTGGTTTGACCTTCAATAGTTCTTCCAATGTCAGAGTGCAAGGGATTTTTACCTTTCTAAGGTGTTGTATGATATCCGATGTTTGGACTAATGGGTTCAGTTCTTTTTTTCTCATTGAGGGAATGCGGTATAATTCTGAATTATGTTCGTACTCTCCTGTGTAATTTGGCAAGACCTTTATACTATCATTTTCTTCGTTACTTGGATCAATTGGTATTATTTCTTTTGAATTCAGTTCAGGTATGGAGTCTTCAATTTCACCTTCTGCTTCTAGCTCCTCAAAGGGTGGTTCTGTTCCTTCCACTTTCTTCCATCGGTCTTCTTGGACTCTTGCCCACAAATCTTTAGGCCATTCCCCTTCTACTTCGGGAACAATGGATCCTTCCCTTGTATCCTCACAGTAATTTCCATTATGTGTCTTACCTACTTCTGGTTTCTCGGGTTCCTTAGGGATGACACACTCTTGGAATTCTTTTTCAGGAATTCGTGAACTAGGTAGTCGAAGGACAGGTTTTTCTAAGGTGTGTTGAGCTACTTCAATTAATTTTTTGCATATCTCCAACCTTTCTTTCTCTAGGTCACCTCTAGGATATTCTCTTTCATGTTGTTCGATGGTAGGCCCTGCTCTTATTCGTGCCTTGTACGCCTGAATCCACATGGCTAATTCTTCAGGCATGGGATCTGCTAAAACTGATCCCACCTCTTCTTTTTTATACTTTCCATTTTTATTTTCTTCTTCAAATTTTTGTTTCTCTTTTGGATTTTGTTCGCTCTTCTCATTTTCCTTCTTTTGTAGTAATTTCTTTTCCTTTATCCTATCTCTACGGATTTTCCATCTCTGTGTTCGTTTATTTGTAACACTTTTCTCAGGCTCTTCTCAGTCTTCAACTAGTTGAGGTGTAGGTATGTTCATTTCTCTGTCACCTTGATCATTTTCTTCAGTTTTGTCTGGGGTCTCTTTAGCTTTGGCTCTAGTTATGCTTTCAATGGTACAATGTACTCTTTATCACTTCCTGACGACTCTATCACTTCTATCACGTTAATCTACACGTTAGAGTTAACTTTGTTTGGGTTCTTGGGACAATCTCTAAAAAGGTGTTCTTTACCACAATCGCTACAGTATCCTTCCCAGACTCGCTGTGGTGGTGGTGGGTTTGGTAGCATACATTCTTTGATATAATGATCACCTCCGCATCTATAACATGGTCCTCTAGGTACAGGCGGTCTGTTCATAGGTCGGGGGGTATGGACGCTCTCAGAGCTATGTACATCAATGACACATAGTCCTGCTCATATCCGTAGGAACTATCTGGCACTTCCATGCCATAGGTATATGGTTCATACATTTGCCCATATTCTATTAGAGGGCTCTCATAACTGGGATAATTTCCTTGACTATGGTCATAAGATGAGTCATATGGTTCATTACTAGGCAATGGTGTGGCTGGGACTATTGCTTTCTCTAGGTTTTCTTCAGGTTGAGCCATTTTCACTGGGACAACATTCTGGGGATGGGGTGGTTGTTGTCCTAACACCGGTTGTGGTTGATTGTAACTTTGATAAGCATATGGTCGTGGTACAGGTGCCTGCTGCTGATATGTGGGATATCTGAAGGCTTCTCCTCCTAGATCTCTCTGAGGGTATCCATAAGGTCTCATGAGCGGTTGTATTGGTCTTGCTTGCCTATTATAAGGACAATTTTCTGTGCTGTGATTTGTGTATTTTTGTTCTATGGTGCAATATTGTAAAGGGCCCGGAATAGGTGGTCTATTGTAAGCATAAGCAGGTGGTGGGACTACTCCCCTAGTGCACAGATGAGAAGGATGATCTCCTCCACAATGCATACATCTTCTAAGCATGGGCACTCTCATTGGGTTGTTGGGGTAGTTCCTCTGTCCTTGAATGTTCAACTTCTTTGCTACTAAGTCGGCTATTTCCTCTACATTGTTCTTAGGGTTTGATGTGCTGCTTGCTGAATCTTCACTCTTCATACTACTTTGAGGTATTTTCAGATCCTCGGCTAGATTGTCCTCTAGGTCAATACATTCTTTCATGCATTCTTGCAAGGTTTGAACTCTCTTCACGTACACCAGAGATCTTAATGATCCATTCAATAATCCTTCCAAAAATAATGACACCATTTTGTTTTGAGTAGGCCTCTCTTCCACTGGGCATCTATCCACATACTGCTTGAATCTTCTTGCTGCCAATCTCACTGATTCTGTAGGAGCTTGATTAAAGCTAAATCTCACTGATTCTGTAGGAGCTTGCTTAAAGCTATGAATCAACGATGATGAGTTGTTTTTAATTCTAGACTTAGTGAATTCCTCAATCATTTCTTGATAGACTTGTTCCATATTTTGAAAATTGTTAGGATCTAATGGCTGGAACCAGCTAAAGCTGTGTCTGTCAAAGTTAGACCAAAAGACTCATATTGGACAAAAAAATCTTCTACTTGTTCGGCTGTGATTACTTGCTTAAATTCAGCTATATGATTGTAAGGTTCACTAGAGCCATCATAGTGATTTCTCATGCATTTGGCCACTTGAATTGGCCTTAATCTTCTTCCTACTTCAGGCGGTCTAGGCATCACAGGGAAAATAGGTCTCCCTATCGGTATACCGGGTCCTCTTGCAACAGGTGGTCTAACTAGCACAGGAATTCCATTCCATGGGTCAACAAATGGTTGAGGCCGATAATTAGGGTTATTTGCAGGCATAGCAAATTGTACGTGTGGTCTGACCGGAATTTGGGTTTGTTGTGTTTGTCCTGACTACTGAAATGAATTATTCTGAGAGGTTCCATGTGGGTTTCGTGAAGTAGTGGCTTGATCCCTTGGGGGAAACACTGGAATGTTCTGATATTTCAACCCGGCTCTCTCTGAATCTGTTAGGGACCAATACCTTCTCTGGTTTTTGTCCAAATATGTGATGATGGTGGGGAAGTCAGGATCTTGTAACTCGTAGACAGTCACTGGGTTAGGGGTTGCTTCCCATAAAGAAGAGTGGGCTCTAAGGAGATTCTCCATTCCATTGATCAAATACACATCCATTAAGAAGTCAACTTGGGGAACCAGGTCTCCTCTCCAAACCCTAATAACAGTAGATCTCCCTCTAGGTGTGGTCACTTGCACTTCATCTCCTTCTTCATTAAGGTTATGAGCAGTGTTTTCTTCCCCAAGCTCATTGAAGTTCTCGGGGTGTTTTGTAACAACATACTGGATGTCTCTCTTGTCCATATAAATTCCTCTTGCATACTTAACTGCTGGCCTAGGCACTATGTAAGCATCTGAAGCTTTCTTTAGTCTGACCACTGATCTGTTTAGACCATCTAGGTAGACAGGTATCTCATGTTGATTGGTGGTCACATATTCTAAAGATGTCCGATATTCTCCCTCAATAATTAACATCATGCCAATCATTGGTACAGTGTTTTGCATATCCTCTGAAGCCATAGGAATTTATTCCTCTGACTCACTAGAGGTTTCCAAATAATGTGAACGGCTACTTGGTTCGGCTACGCTTCCTATAGAAGAGATCACACTTCTTCGGCTTCCTAGGGTTCTCCCAGATCTTAGGTTCATTCACTTTAAAGTTCTATTTAACCTTGCCAACCTCCAACTTCTAGAGTTCTTCACTAAAGGTCAGAATTCTAGAAAAATTTGGCTGGGAAAGGACTGACTATGAAATCTCAAGTCATGATACTTGGCCCAAAAAGTTCAGGATACTCGACCTTTCGACAAGACGATACACGATACTTGGATGAGACGATGCACGATACTTGAATGAGACGATACACGATACTTGGATGAGACGATACACGATAGTTGAGCAACATGATACTCGATACACAGGAAACACGATACTCGATACTCCACAAAATGCAATACTCGATATACGATACTTGATCACACGATACTTGAGATAGCACAATACACGATACTCGATATTTTTGAAGTATCGCGATCAGGGATCACACGATACTCGATACTTGCAAAGTATCGCGATCAGGGATCACACGATACTCGATACTTGTGAAGTATCGCGATCAGGGATCACACGATACTCGATACTTGTGAAGTATCGCGATACTCAACCACAGGAGATCACGATACTTGTCAGGTATCGCGATACTCGACCGCTGGAGAACACGATACTTGACACTTTTTTAGTTTTTTGCAAGTGTGTTTTGAATTTAAGATGAATATGTGTGTTTATCAAGCTCTTCTACCCTCTCCTCACCAACTGTATCACCCAAAATATACTTTCTAAGCCCTGTCAGACCCTCACGATACCTGCCGCAGATCGTTTGGCAATGATACTTAATTTTTGATTGATGAAGATGAGTAGCAGATTGAATTGCTCACCTTAGAGGCTCTTTCCCAAATCTTCTATCACTCTCTCTAGCTCTATGCTGCTCCCAATCTCTTTTCCTACTGGATACGATACTCGGCTGAAGACTTCTCTTGATACTTGCTCAGAAAACAAGTAACTTGGGAAAGTCGACTTTTTTGGCTTTTATACTTTTTGAGAAGCTCTCCTAACTACAAGGACTCAACAAGACTAAGATTAAAACTACTCTAGCTTCCTAACTACTCTCTTCTTCCTCCTACTCTACTCACTCCACTTACTTCCCTAGACTAATAACTCACTACACACACTTCAAGAGTGAGAAGTAGTAAGTGCGGATGAAAGTGACTTACCAAAGAAGAGAAATTCACCACTCCTCCACTCATTTCAATGCAAAAAGCTACTTACCACCACACGAATGCCTCGGTTTGATTCGACACTCCCTGGCAACGGCACCAAAAAACATGTGTACCTAAGAACCTACTTAGGGACTTGTGGAGAAAGAGACTATACCTCAATCCCCTTCAAGTGCATATAGTGGGGATTCACGCTTTAATTATCAATCCGATGAGTATCAAAACCTAGCCGAGTGTATGAAGACATGCATTCAAATGACGATCAATGCAAATGAGCTACTCAAAGAGTGCAAACAAGGCAAAGACTATTCCAAACAAGCTTCAACTATCAGTTATGGTGTCACGATACTTGATGCAGCAGCCAACAGTAAATTGAGCTTTTCTCTCAACTTCAAACTCCAAATATAGCAAATAGCATATGCGTTTCGAAGATCTCAAGAAGACGCATCCAATGGTTGTATTTTCACTCAATTCGGACGCTTCTACTTCAAGTTATGAGCAAATTACTGAGTCGCAGGAATGATCTTCCTACACTTCAACACTTCCTACACTTCACACACACCTTAACCACAACAAACAAACACTTTCATGGATAGACAACACTTCCTAACACTCTTTTCAAGCAACACACATGCATACAAGCTCACAAAGAAGATGATACAGAGAGGAGAAGACACAAATTCGAATTTCTGTGCTCTTGATTCTCACAATGGCCAAAAAGTCCCTACAAAGAGTCACAAATTGACTTATATACATGTGCCCTAAAAATGGTCCTTTCACACAAGAGACTGGCATTTTATTCACTAAAAGGCTATTTTCCTACTAATTTACACGGGTAAACTACTAATCTTCTGTGGGGGTGCACCTAGAGGACTCCTCTAGTGCATTTACAATGGAAAATATATTACAGAATGATTATGATACAAAAATAAGGTGTCCAAATCGAAAAAATTTTGGGGCCCTTCTTTTTCTCTGCCTTGTGCTCTCTTTGCTCTGCAACACAAGCTAACCTAAAAAATGAGCTCTCTAGCTCTTTTTATAGTTTTTTGACTAGTTTTGGCCCTGTCCAGACCTAGTGTCCGGCCTAGTTAAAAATTAGGTTCCGGGGCTTATTTGAGGGCTCAAATGAAGTCTAAAAATTATGAAAATTGGTAGGATGATACTTCTAATACTCCTCAAGCTAAGGACTCCTCGGCTTGGAGAAAATGGAGTCACAAAAGTAGAAAATGGTATTTACAATGGTTTTTAGTGATGAAAATCACTATTTTTATAGGGAGCTCTTCTGAAAATTTGACATGTACTTCTTGGAGCTCCCTACTTGCTCCTTATTCTTGTATGTCCACTTCTTTGATGTGCACAGGAGCTTTGTCCTTGACCTTCAGCTTCAACACTCCCCCCCCTCTCGAGTCTGTCGTCCCTGACAGACCCTTGTTGTAATGGTTGTTCCAGGTAGTGCTTGAGAGGTAGTGTCCATTCAGTAGGAACCAGAGTCGTCTATCTTCCAAATGTAGCAGGGTTGGTTGTCGAGTCCTTCATTTGTCACTGTGAGCCTTTGCAATTTGTAGTCCTTTGGTATGTGCTTCTTCCTTAAATTCCAGCATGATTGTGTCGTTGTGAGTCTCCATTGATGGCCTCTAGATCTTCTTAAGATGATGTTCATAGTAGTCACGCCAAGTACTCATAACCCATAATGAATGATGGGTAAGTGTGTTCGTGCATGGGTTGAGGAAAATATGTGCCTTGTGCATGACCTTGTAATATAGCCCTATACATGCTTACTTGGAAAATGCATTGGAAGAAGTATGGTGCAAAAATTAGGGTCTTGAGCTAAGTGCTCAAGGGTATGTCTACGAAGAGGTTTCCTAATCTAGCATGGTTATGGTGTTGCCAAGGTAAAAGATACTTACCATGGTGAAGCATCGATCGATGTTTATCTCGTCCTGTTGTGCTCTCAACATTTGTGATGGACATTGTTGATGAATGTCTGTGTTGAGGATCCACTGATGAAATTCTTTGAGTGCCTGGTCCTGTCTGCTCTCTTCAAAGCAACATTTGCCAAATATTGAGAATCGAATTTCTTGATATTCCTTGACAAACGACATTGGGTAACTACACCAAGCTTAGTTTCACATCTGCTTGTTAGCTCACCATAAGCAGGAGTCTTCTCATCCAGTATACATACAAGGATTTGCAGTGTACCAAAACTACCCTTTGCAGATATCTCCTTGGATGCTCTCGTACATCCAGTAGTTAAGCATCACTTAAGTTGTGGACCTTCAAGCTCTTCCCTCCTACGATGGTAAGGGGAAAAGTAGTTGTGGATGCCATGTTCATGCCAGGTGCTTGACATCTACCAGATAAGGCAGCAATAATATCATCTGCTAGCCGAGACACACTTCTATCAAAACTGATAAATGCCCAGTAATCAATGGTTCCACCTTCAACTAAGTATGACTCATTCATGTTCCATGAGCCAAACTTGGGAACAAACTCTCTCTCTCTCTCTCTTGTCTCCTTTTTTTTTTTTGAGACAATGTCACCAAACAACACGACAGATGTTAGTATCAGGAAAAATAATTGACATATGTCAATGTGCTCTTGTGCATGGGACTCTTAGTTGTGTCTATGCACGACCATGTAATGTGGCCCTATGTTAATGCATACAATCACCTACCAAGGTTACACAACCAAAGCAATCATAGATTCAGGTGCTGGTGTTGCCATTGAAAATTGTAGTGACCATTGAAGAGAACGAAGAGAGATGCACATATA
This sequence comes from Ceratopteris richardii, assembly GCA_020310875.1. Taxonomy (NCBI): domain Eukaryota; kingdom Viridiplantae; phylum Streptophyta; class Polypodiopsida; order Polypodiales; family Pteridaceae; genus Ceratopteris; species Ceratopteris richardii. Next base: position 107,011,101 of record CM035428.1, on the reverse strand, counting down.
TAGGAGATGACCTAAGTGCAAGAGAAGAAATGGAGCTCGTAGCTCTATTAAGGGAATATAGGGATGTGTTTGCATGGCACTATAGAGACTTGAAAGGGGTAGATCCAAGAATTTTCTCTCATACTATCCCCATGATTGCTGATGCCAAGCCCACCAAACATAAGCCCTACACATATAATGATACATATGCAACCAAAATAAAAGAAGAAATTGATAGGTTGATTGAAGTTGGATTCATCTATGAGATTGAGCATACTGAATGGGTGTCCCCCATTGTAGTGGTGCCCAAGAAGAACGGGAAGTTGCGAGTGTGTATTAAGCTTAAAAAATTTAATGCTGCTACGATCAAAGATAGTTATCCACTTCCAATCACGGAACACCTATTGGAGCGTGTTGTAGGCAAGGAAGTTTATAGCTTCCTTGATGGATTTTCAGGTTGCAATCAAGTAGCCATTGCCCCAGAAGGTTAGCACAAAACAGCTTTTGCCATAGACTGGAGAATCTTTGCATTTCGTGTGATGCCATTTGGGCTCACCAATGCACCTGAAAAATTCCAAAGGCTCATGTGTCATGTCTTCAAAGATTTCTTGCGAAAGAGCTTAGAAGTGTATGTGGATGATTTATGTGCTCATTCCCAAGAAAGAAGATTTCACATCCCTGAGCTCAGACAAATCTTCAACAAGTGTAGAGAATATCGAGTGTGTCTGAACCCAAAAAAGTGTGTGTTCATGGTGCGTCAAGGTAAAATCTTAGGTCATACTGTTTCTAAGAATGGAATCTCAACAGATGAAGATAAGGTACGAGCCATAGCGGAGCTTCCAAGGTGAATGTTAAAGAGGTACAAGCCTTTATGGGCCATTGTGGATATTACCGTAGGTTTATCCACATGTACGCGATCATAGCTAGACCCCTTTATGCCTTGTTGTCTAATTTTGAGTGGAACGACGAATGCAAGAATTCTTTCAGTGAACTGAAGAAATGTTTGTGCACAGCACCAATACTGACCACTCCTGATTGGAACAAACCATTCCATGTCCATGTGGATGCATCCAATCATGCCATACGATGTGAGCTAGCATAACCCACAGGTGAAGGAAACTTAGATTTGCCCATAGCATATGCTGGTAGATAGCTCACTGTAGCTGAACGAAACTATACCACAACTAAGCGAGAGGGCTTAGGCATGGTATATGCTGTGAAGAAGTTTAGACACTATCTATTGGCCAACAAGTTCAAGTTTTTCACTGATCATCAAGCTTTGTTATATTTGGTCAATAAACCTTGCAATACTGGACGCTTAGTAAGATGGTTCCTCTTACTAATGGAATATGACTTTGAAGTTGTTGTCAGGAAAGGTAGAACCCACCTTCGGGCAGATCACCTTTCTCGCATCACTTCAGGAGATTCACCGCAAGGAGTGTCTGATGAATTACCCGATGCTTATCTGTTCAATTTAGAAGTTGTTCCTAAATGGGCAAATAAGTTGGTACCAGTCCTAACCTTCGGCCCTGCAAATAAGAATGTGAAAACATCACAAGAAGAAATTGTAAAATCACAAAATATCACATATTGGCAGGAAGCATGTACAAACAAGATACTGAGGGTGTATTAGCTTCTTGTGTTGAGGACGATGAACATAGTAGTTGATTGCAACAAGCTCATGAAGGATTGCTAGGAAATCATTATTCTAAATAGTGCACATTACAAAATCTAAAATGTTTAGGAGTGTATTGGCCTAGCATGGACAAAGAAATACATGAGTGGATTAAGAATTGTCCAATGTGCAGAGAGAGACCACCAATGGAGCATGCCACCCTTTATCAAGTGTCATTAATTCCTGATTGGAGTGCTCCATTGGTAGAGTTTATGAGATTGTGAACCTTACTCAAAGAGGCTAGTCTAGTAAGAAGACGAAGCATGGAGCAAGAGGCTCAGGACTATGCTTTAGTTGGAGACAACTTATATCAAAGAGGCAAGGATGGTTATCTAAGATTGTGTGTTCACGAATCAGACTATTTGAAAGTCTTAGAAACTGCACACAGTGGTGTTGCAGGTGGACACTTCGGTCCTAATCGAGTAATCAAGACCATTCTATTCTTAGGACTTTGGTGTCCCACTCTTCATATGGATGCTCATACCTATGTGAAGAAATGTGACACATGCCAATGTGCACAATATCTAGTTAGAAAAGACGAGATGCCTTCGAGGCCAATGATGAGAGGGCGTGCATTTTCGAAGTGGGGCATAGACTTCATAGGTCCTATTAACCCCCTAGCTAGAAACTCCCATGCAGAGTATATTATTGTAGCCACAGATTACCTTACAAAGTGGGTAGAAGTGAAAGCCACAACAAAGAATGATGCTCAAACTACGGCTAAGTTCTTATTCGAGAATGTGTTCACGAGATATGGGCTACCAATAGAGTTAGTGAGCGATAGAGGCACACACTTCTTGAATGAGGTCATTGAAATTCTTCTCCAAGAATTCTTGGTGATACATAAGAAGTCTTCCCCTTATCATCCACAAGCTAACGGACAAGCCAAGAGCACGAATAAGATCCTATGTAATGTAATGACAAAACTAGTGAATAATAAATGCTCTGATTGGGACAAACAACTACATCATGCTGTTTGGGCTTATCGAGTTGCCTATAAAACGGTACTGAATGCCAACCCATATCAGATGGTCTTTGGACAGAATGCTGTGCTACCATTCGACTTCCTCATCCCAGCCTTAAAAGTAGCACAAGAGCATAAGTGGAATGGACATGAATTGTCCTCTAGGATCTTCGATCTAGAACGTTTAGGTGAGACGAGGCTACGCACTGCGGCAGGCATCTATGCTGCAAAGAAAAGACAAAAGGCATACTTTGATGCACACATCAAAGATAAAGGATTGAAAGAGGGAGACCTAGTGCTGGTTTATACGCTAAAGCAACATGCCCGTAAGTTGGAACAAAGAGGATACGGACCCATGATCATTAATAGAATTTCCACTAGTGGTGCAGTTCAGTTGGCCACTCTAGAAGGAGATATCTTGCCAAACTATATTAGTGGATGTAGAGTCAAGTTATACCAAGAACCTCTTACAGAGGATATGCTTACGAGACTCAACACTGCTAAGAAGCGAAAAGAAGAGGAGTTAAGGGTGAGGGAAGAAGCACAGGCAGAGGCCAGAGAGCGTTATAGGCGAAATAAGTTTAGGCGATTAGGTCTAGATGTCAACTCAAAAGCCCCAAAATATCACATGGATATGTGCCAAAAATCAAGCATAATTACTTCTCAAGTCATTGACCGACGTCCCTTTGTGACCATAGAGATAGGACAAGGAAAGGGTGCAAGGACTCTGAAAGCATTGATTGACTCAGGTGTAGCAAGTAGTGCAGTTAGAATGTCCTACTACCAAGACTTGCAGTTGAACATCAATCCCATAGAAGCTTATCTCATAGGATTGGGAGGTGTGGAAACCCCTTGTTTGGGCGAGGTGGAACTTCCCATCTACCTTCAAGATGTTCCAATGAAAGTCAAAGTGCTAGTGTGTCAAGATGAGAACCTTACAGAACCACTTGTCTTGGGTCAAGATTGGATCTATGACCATGCAGTTAACTTAAACCTCCGAAGCCGACTTCTTCAAGTTTGGGTACATGAACAATGCATTACATTAGAATTAGAGAACTTCATGCTCACAGATCATGGCACCACACACTCTCTTAGTTCCTCTAAGACTAATCTTCACGAGCAAGATGTTGTTTGTGTCAAAAGCTCTATGATCCAGACGGACTCAATCATGGAAGGACAGTCGCAAAGGCAAGCAAACCCTCCTTCTTTTTCGAAGAGCAAAGCATCCCCAGTAGTTCAACCTAAGAAGCAAGCACAACAATTCAAGACAACTGCTATAGCAAATAGAAAGACACCATTCAACAAGAAAGTAGTTCCGGGCATGCCGCAGATCTGGGTACGCAAAGGAGAGCAACCTCTAGCCTTGCCCCCACAAACCCCATCCAGGCAAGCCAACCAAGACAGAAGACGAAGGAAGAAGCTCAGACAAGCTCAACCACAAGATATCCGATAAATTTGGGTGCCTAAGAAATTAGTTACAGCTCAACAAGGGCGATTACACATGTGGGTACCTAGAAAGCTCTTACGTCCGCAACAACCTATGCTCTCCCATATGCGAAAAGTCTCAACAAAGAAGCCAAGGTGAGGCAAAGGTCAGAAACAAACACCAAGAGCAAAAGTAGACCAACTAACCTCTTCAACGCAAGTCAGGCGACCAGCCATAGAGGTATGGGTTTGGAAGCCAAAAGCATCAACGGCCCCTACAAAACCAAAGCACCAGCCACAAGGGACACAACAATCACAAAACCAACCAAGGAGGAATAGGCCAAAGGTGCTCACTACACATTCGCAAATCGTTCCCAAATGGATCCCCATAAGGAGGCAGGCTCAATTGTCATCTCGAGATCCAATGGATACCTCCACGATAGATGGCATCAACATCCGCAAATAACATAAAAAGCCTCGACGAGCGACAACCATGTGCCCCCTGCACAACCTTGTCTTTTGCACCATTCAAGCCATGCATTTCCAACACATGTCCCCTATTTTTTCTAGAGGTATCTCTGGTACTTTTTGCTTAGAGCCTGCTGTGTCACTCTAGCACAATGGTGAGTACCAACGTGAGGAGATGCACCTCATAAATGTCAATCCGTGGAGACGTGAGGACCGGTATGAAGACCGTGAGCAAGTGATGGCACAAGTGCGTGAGTGAAAGCACGCAAGCATGCACACACATACACACACACGCGCACAAGGTAAGAGCAAAGAGTGGAACAATGGAAAGCTTCAATTACCAAAGAACTCTCTTACAAAGCTGAAATCTACAACAAGCTAACCTCAAAAATGAGCTCTCCAGCCCTTTTTATAGTTTTTGAGTGGTTTTGACCCTGTCCAGACCTAGTGTCCGGCCTAGTTAAAAATTAGGTTCTAGGGCTTATTTGGGGGCTCAAACGGAATCTAAAAATTATGAAAATTGGTAGTATGATACATCTAATACTCCTCAAGCTCAAGGACTCCTTGGCTTGAACAAAATGGAGCTGTAAAAATAGAAAATGGTATTTACAATGATATTTAGTGATAAAAATCACTATTTTTATAGGGATTTCTTCTGAAAATTTGACATGTGAATCTTGGAGCTCCCTACTTGCTCCTTCTTCTCGTGTGTTCACTTCCTTGATGCGCTTCCATGCTTTGTTCTTGATCTTGAGCTGCAACAAGAAGAAAGGTGTTAGTATCAGTAAAATATTGTACATGTGTCAGGTGTGTCGCATGTGCCTGGGATTCTCGATTGTGTCTATGCACGACCGTGTAATGTGGCCCTAGATTAATGCATACTTTGGAAATGCATGACCTGAATGGTGCAAAAGACAAGGTTATGCCAAAGGCACATGGTTGTTGTTGGTCGAGGCTTTTTTATGTTAATTCTTGACTAGATGCAATCTTTATTTGGAGGTGTCGATTGAATCTTGCACTGATGTACTCCTCCTTATAGGGATCCAATTAAGAATGTTACGTGGCTTTGTGGAGATCACTTCTAGCCCCGTCATCGTGGAATGGTGTCTAAAAGTTGGTATCCAGCGTGGTTGGCTCTTTAATTTTGTGGAAGCTGCTAATACTTTTGGCTTCCAAACCCATACCCTTTTTGGTGGCCTTTTTATTATTGTCGAAGAGGTGGGTTGATCTGTTTTGGTTCTTTGTGCTTGGCGGTAACCCTTGCTTCTCCTTGGCGTCTTTGTGGAAGCATTGCCTGTGAGGAAGATTTGTGGTGTTTGTGCATGTAGGATTGTCCTGGGTACCCACATTTGTGATCGCCCTTGTTGAGCTGTAGCTAACTTCTTAGGCACCCAAATTTGCATGTGATGATAGTCGGCCGTCATCAATTGCTTTGGCACCCAAACCTGTTGAAGACCTTGGGAGTGAGCTTGTCCTCGTTTCTGGGTGCTTCTTTTAGCATGTTTAGCTGGCTTAGATGGGATAGGTTGTGGTAAAGCTAGTGGTTGTTCTCCTTTTTGTACCCAAATCTGCTTCATGCCTGGAGCTTCTTTCTTAATGAATTTCGTCTGTCGAGTTGATATAGCAGACGTCATTTTTGCTTGCCTCCTTGGTTGGGTTACACTTGCATTAGTATGTGAAGAAGAAGAGAGGTGTGCTGGCCTTTGAGCTTTGGCTTTCATGATTGAGTCCTTGTGTGTCATAGGGTCGGTGACACACACAAAATTTTCTTCACGAAGATTAGTTTCAGGAGAACTAAGAGAATGTGTGACCTTTGGATTTGTGAGCATGCACTTGTCTAATTCTAATGTAATGCATTGTTCATGTACCCAAACTTGAAGAAGTTGACTTCTTAGGTTCAAGTTGACTGCATGGTCATAGATCCAATCTTGACCTAGGACAAGTGGCTCTGTAAGGTCCGCATCATGACACACTAGCATTTTGACTTTTATTGGAACATCTTGAAGGTAGATGGGAAGTTCCACCTCCCCTAAACAAGGGGTTTCCACACCTCCCAATCCTATGAGATAGGCTTCTATGGGCTTGATGTCCAATTGCAGGTCTTGGCAGTATGAAAGTCTAACTGCACTAGTTGCTGCACCTGAGTCAATTAATGCTCTCACAGTCTTTGCATTCTTCCCTTGCCCTACCGCTATGGTCACAAATGGACGTCGATCAATTATTTGAGAAGCAGTTAGGTCCGATTTTTGGCACATGTCCATGTGATATTTTGGGGCTTTTGTGTTGATCTCTAGGCCTAATCGTCGTAACTTATTTCTTCTGATGCGCTCTCTCGCCTCTGCTTGTGCTTCTTCTCTAACCCTTAACTCCTCTTCTTTTCGCTTCTTAGCAGTGTTGAGTCTCATTAGCATTTCCTCTGTAAGAGGTGCTTGATATACATCGCCTTCGAGTGTGGCCAATTGAACTGCACCGCTAGTGGAAATTCTATTAATGATCATGGGTCCATATCCTCTTTTTTCCAATTTACGGGCATGTTGCTTTAGTGTATAAACCAACACTAGGTCTCCCTCTTTCAAGCCTTTATCCTTGATATGTGCATCAAAGTATGCCTTTTGCCTTTTCTTTGCAGCATAGATGCCTGCCGCTGCTCGTAGCCTTGTCTCACCTAAGCGTTCTAAATCAAAGATCCTCGAGGACAACTCGTGTCCGTTCCAATCATGCTCTTGTGCTACTTTTAAAGTTGGGATTAGGAAATCCAATGGTAGCACAGCATTTTGTCCGAAGACCATCTGAAATGGGGTGGCATTGAGTACCGTTTTATAAGCAACTCGGTAGGCCCAAACAGCATGATGAAGTTGTTTGTCCCAATCAGAGCGTTTGTTATTTACAAGTTTTGTCAATACGTTACATAGGATCTTATTCGTGCTCTCAGCTTGTCCGTTAGCTTGTGGATGATAGGGGGCAGACTTCTTATGTATCACCAAGAACTCTTGGAGGAGATTTTCAATGACTTCATTCAAGAAGTGTGTGCCTCTATCACTTACTAACTCTATTGGTAATCCGTATCTAGTGAACACATTCTCAAATAAGAACTTAGCTGTAGTTTGAGCATCGTTCTTCGTTGTGGCTTTGACTTCTACCCACTTTGTGAGATAATCCGTGGCTACAATAATGTACTCGGCATGGGAGTTTCTGGCTGGGGGGTTAATAGGACCTACAAAGTCTATACCCCACTTCGAAAATGCACGTCCTCCCATCATTGGTCTCAAAGGCATCTCATCTTTTCTAATCGGATATTGTGTATGTTGGCATGTGTCACATTTCTTCACATAGGTATGTGCATCCATATGAAGAGTGGGCCACCAAAGTCCTGAGAATAGAATAGTCTTAATGACTCTATCAGGACCAAAATGTCCGCCTGCCACACTGCTATGTGCAGTTTCTAAGACTCTCAAATAATCTGATTCATGAACGCACAATCTTAAATAGCCATCTTTGCCTCTGCGGTATAGGTTATCACCTACTAAGGCATAGTCTTTAGCCTCCTGCTCCATACTTCGTTTTCTTGCTAGACTTGCCTCCTTGGGGGATGTTCCCGATCTCATGAATTCTACCAATGGAGCACTCCAGTCAGGAATTAACGACACGTGATAAAGGGTAGCATGCTCCACTGGGGTTCGCTCTTTGCACATTGGACAATTCTTTATCCACTCATGAATTTCTTTATCCATACTAGGCCAATACACTCCTAAACGTTTTAGATTTTGCAGTGTTCGTTGTTTAGAATAGTGATTCCCTAGAAATCCTTCATGGGCTTGTTGCACCCAACTACTATGCTCATCATCCTCGACACAACAAGCTAGAACACCTTCCGTGTCTTGTTTATACATGCTTCCTGCCAATATTTGATAGCTTTGTGACCGCACAATTTCATCCCTATGCGTCCTCACCTGTTTATTTGCGGGTCCAAAGGTTAGGACTGGTACCAACTTATTTGCCCATTTAGGAACAACTTCTAGATTGAACAGATAAGCATCGGGCAATTCATCCGACACTCCTTGCGGTGGCTCTCCTGAAGTGATGCGAGAAAGGTGATCCGCCCTGAGGTGGGTCTTACCTTGCCTAACAACCACTTCAAAGTCATATTCCATTAGTAAGAGGAACCATCTTACTAAGCGTCCAGTATTGCAAGGTTTATTGACCAATTATAATAAGGCTTGATGATCGGTGAAGAACTTAAACTTGTTGGCCAATAAATAGTGTCTAAATTTCTTTACAGCATATACCATGCCTAAGCCTTCTCTTTCGGTTGTGGTGTAGTTTCGTTCAGCAACATTCAATTGCCTGCTAGCATATGCTATAGGCAAATCTAAATTCCCTTCACCAGTTGGTTGTGACAGCACACATCCTATTGCATAATTGGATGCATCTACATGTACATGGAATGGCTTATTCCAATCAGGAGTGGTTAGTATTGGTGCTGTGCACAAGCGTCTCTTCAGCTCATTGAAGGACTTCTCGCATTCGTCGTTCCACTCAAATTTTGTCAACAGGGCATAAAGAGGCTTAGCTATAATTGCGTACATGTGAATAAACCTACGGTAATATCCACAATGGCCCATAAAGGCTTGTACCTCTTTAACATTCCTTGGCCTTGGCAGCTCCGCTATGGCTTTTACTTTGTCCTCATCTGTTGATATTCCATTCTTAGAAACAATATGACCTAAGATTTTACCTTGACGTACCATGAACACACACTTTTCTGGGTTCAGACACACTCGGTATTGTCTACACTTATTGAAGATTTGTCTGAGCTCAGGAATGTGACAACTCCTTTCTTGGGAATGAGCACATAAATCGTCCACATATACTTCTAAGCTTTTTCGCAAGAACTCTTTGAAGACATGACACATTAGCCTTTGGAAGGTTGCAGGTGCATTAGTCAGCCCAAACGGCATCACACAAAATGCAAAGACTCCCCACTCTGTGGCAAAAGCTGTTTTGTGTTGATCTTCTGGGGCAATGGCTACTTGGTTGTAACCTGAAAATCCATCAAGGAAGCTATAAACTTCCTTGCCTGCAACACGCTCCAATAAATGTTCAGTGATTGGAAGTGGATAACTATCTCTGATTGTAGCAGCATTAACTTTTTTAAGGTTAATACACACTCGCAATTTTCCATTCTTTTTGGGCACCACTACAATGGGGGACACCCATTCTGTATGCTCAATCTCATAGATAAATCCAGCTTCAATCAATCTATCAATCTCTTCTTTTATTTTGGCTGAATACGTGTCATTATATGTGTAGGCCTTATGTTTAGTGGGCTTGGCATCTGCTATCATGGGGATCGTATGAGAACAAATTTCCGGATCTACTCCTTTCAAGTCTCTGTAGTGCCATGCAAATACGTCCCTATATTCCCTTAACAAAGCTACCAACTCTGCTTCCTCTTCTTTACTTAGGTCATCTCCTATGTATGTACATCTCTCTTCATTTTCTTCAATGGTGACTACCACTTTTTTGGTATTTTCTTTGTTATCATATGCTTCTCCTGTTGTGGCCTCTCTCTTAGGCATCCGTACCAAAATTTTTCGGTCTTCTACTTCATATTTCTTGAAATTTTCTGGTACTTCAAACACTTGCTCCTCCTCTCCTTGTTTCACTGCTTTTCGTTTCTTTTTCTTTTGACTATCTTCACTCCCATCCTTTGAATTTACCGTTTTGATGCTTATGAGAGGTTCTTCTTCTTTTTGGGTAAATACTCCTATGTCTTCTAGATAGTGCTCCTCTGAAATAAAGCAGCTATCCATCACAATGGACTCTAGATCATCATCGTTCTCTTCTTCTCTTATGAATTCACTAGGGTCACATTCTTCTAGCAAGGGCTGACACATGAACACTGAAATATCATATCCCTCCTCATCACAATGAGGTGTCCATTGTTCTTCATTGACAGCAATGTCCATGGTGGCTAGGATTTCTGCCCAACCATGAGGCTCAAATTCCTCATCTGGAAATATCATCGGCGTATAGGCTGGGTCTCTAACTGGTCTATCTCCTTGAGAAGTTCCTTTTTCTCTAGCCTTTAAGCGTTTTTCCTCTTCCTTTGCGACCTTGCACATCCACAAATGAGTATCCTCATGCATCCAAGCTGTATCAGATGAACTTTTAGAATGCAAAGAGACTGAATCTTCTTGCTCCTTGTGGATAGGATTCCACTGTAGGGGTGGAACATCTCTGAAGGTGTAATCCTTCAAATTTACCTTGGTCGTGACCCCTAAGCGTTGCAAGTATAAGGAATTGGTTCCCCAATCCTGTACCACTTGCAGTTGTCGTAGGAAGGGCCTTCCTAGGATCATCTCGTAGACATTATTTTTTTCAAAGTTACATATTGCAAATGTGTGCTCAAACTCTACTCCACAGGTGGTTAGAGTTATCCCTTCGAGCAATCCTAGAGGTCTTTCCACATGGCCGTCAGCCATCTGAAGCTTCATTCTAGTTGGTTTTAATGTGGGCTTGCCCCATCGCTTCCACAGGGAGGTGGTTGCAATAGCAGCACCAGCACCTGAATCTATGATTGCTTTGGTTGTGTAACCTTGGTAGGTGATTGGAAGATAAGTATTACCTTCGTCACCCTCACACATGTCCCCTATTTTATCAAGAGGTATCTCTGGAACTTTCTCTTTAGAGCCTACTTTTGGCATTTTGGAATCAAGTTCGGGAACTTGATCCTTCACATGATTCCATAGCTCAGGTTTTGCTTTGAGCAGCTCCTCTACCGTGAGATGACACTGAACTTTAGTGTTCTTCACGACGTCAGTGTTTCTTGGAATCACCGAGTCTTCATTTCTTACCACTATTGTGGGAGCTCTAATCTGGACAGATTCAGTTTCCCATGGGTCAGTGAACTGTGGCAACTCTTGTAAACAATTAGATTCAAAATCTAACCGTTCAACTTCTTGTTGCTCTGTTTCTTCTCCATAAATAGACAGAATGTCTTGTGGAAACTGATCATGAAGGTCATCAATCTCAAGGATGGGAGGAGGATTATCCTTCTCCTTGGCCCATTTCTCTTCTTGTATTTCCCGCAAGAACGTTTGAGAGTGTTGTTGAATTGAAAGAGGCTCTCTCTCATCTATGGAGTCAGGAACATAGACTTTCTTTGGTGATGAGCTTTCTCTTTCAATAGTTAGTTGAGCCTGTGGAGATAACGAAACTTGTGGCTTGTTTACCAACTGCTCTAATCTATCTAGTAAGCCCTGGAAGTGCAAACCCGGTGTAACAACATTCGTCTGATTGAATGATTGATTGGCCTCGAACATAGCTTGAGCTAGTTCCACCATTTTAATGCACATTTTTGTCCGTTCAATCTCTAAATCTGCTCTAGGGTAGCTCTTATCTAGGTTTGCAGGTGTTGGCCCTTCTTGAAGTCGAGCCTGGTATGCTTTGAACATCATGTCCAAGTGTTCTGGGGTTGGATCTGCAAGAACAGACCCCGGTTGTGGTGGTTCATTTACCGTGGTTGGTGAGTGGGGATGAGGTGATGGAGTTTGGACTTGTGAGGGGCTTTGAGAGGCAATATCTTCTATTTTTGTTTTTGCATCTTTCAAGCTCTCTTCTAGTTCGGATAACTTTTTGGTCCACTTACGATTGGCCTTCTCTCTAGTATCCTTCCATGTTCTCGTTCTTCTCTTACTAGGCTCTCCTGATTCACTCGACTCTGATTGCTCAGCTGGTTTATTTTGCTGTAAGGCTTGTGCCCTAGTAACTGCGTGTATAGGAGCCACATTATCACTACTAGAACTTGAATCCCTTGCTAGGCCGACAACATTAATGGGTGTAACCTTTGGTACACTAGCGGGATGTCCGGGACAATCTCTCAAAAGTTGTTCTTTGCCACACTCTAGACAGACAACTTGTATCGTGATGTTCTGCCCTTGTGTCGGAGTTAGTGTGTGAGGTGGTTTTTGTCTTGGCATAGATTGAGGTTGGCTATTTCCTTCATGTTCATATGGTCTAGTTGCTCCTCGTGGTTCTGGACATGGGCTATACCTAGGAACTTCTCTTCCTTGTTCTGTAGGAGGGTACCCATATGGTCTATAGTGGGGTGGTACAAATGGTCGTGGCTGTCTATTCATTAGATAGTTTTCATTGTGGTAGTTGGGGTACTTTGGCTCACTATAAGAGTACATGTTAGGCGCTTGAGTTGGTCGTCTATCGTACGGGTAAGGTGGTGATAATCCTAATGCTTCTTGGTTGCAGCCCTGAGATGGATGATCCCCACCGCAAAGTGTGCAACTTCCTAACATTGGCATTCTCAAGGGGAAGTTCTGGTAGTTCCTTTGTCCTTGAACACCTAATTTCTTGGCCACCAACTCTGTCACTTCCTCCACATAACTCAAACTAGAAGTTTCCTTGCTCCTTGTCTCCTCTGATTTGATAGGATCCTGTGTGATTTTGAGATCCTCAGCTAAGTTGTCTTCCAAATCTATGCACTCCTGAAGACACTGACTTAGGGTTTGTAGTCGTTTTACGTATACTAAGACTCTCAATGTTCCATTGGTTAGACCTTCTAAAAATAGGGATATCATTTTTTGCTGAGAAGGTCTCTCTGTCACAGGGCATCGGGTTACGTATTGCTTAAACCTTCGTGCTGCCTTTTTTACTGTCTCATTGGGAGCTTGTTTGAAACTATGTAGTAAGGATGACGAATTGTGCTTGATCCCGCGCTTCGTGAATTCCCAAATAAGTTCTTGGAAGAATTGTTCAATATGTTCAAAGCAATTTGGATCCAGAGATTGGAACCAAGTTAAGGCTATTCCCATAAGTGTTAGCCCAAAGGATTCATATTGCATGAAAAAGTCATCCACTTGCTCTGCTCGCAACACCTGCTTGAATTCTGCAATGTGGTCATAGGGTTCTCCTGTGCCATCGTAACGATTTCTCATACATTTGGCCAATTGGATTGGTCTCAGTCTTCTGCCGGGTTCTGGGGATTGAGTTATGATGGGAACACCTTGGGGCGGTTCTGTCCTAAAGGTAGGTCTATTCATATTTCCCATCCTCTGACTAGAGTGGCCGTGGGGGTTGATTCTTGGCATGTTGAATTGCTCATGTAGTCCATCGGGTATGCTACCTTGGCTCATTTGTCCTAACGTCACATTTTCTGTTCTTTGTTGGGTTTCAAATGGGTTTTGCGAGGTAGTTTCCTGATCTCGACCTAACTCTCCTCTTTCATTAATCTGATTGGGACTTTCAGTTACTACATATATCTGGCCCATCTTGTCCCTATAAACTCCACTTTCATACTTGACAGCTGGTCTTTGAATTATTTCGGATTCTGTGGTGTTTATCATTCTTGCTACTGTCCTCTATAGACCATCAAGGTAGATGGGTATTCCTTGCAGGTTAGTGGATATATATTGAAGTGACATTCGATATTCGCCTTCCACTCTAGACATAAAACCTTCCCTAGGTACGGAACTATGCATGTCTTCAGAAACCAAGAGCCTCTCCCAGTTAAGTGACATTTTTGACTCACTTGTCTATGAACTCAGCACGTAGAGTTAACCCCTGAGTCGTGAGTCCCTGACTTGATTGTGTGGTTGATCTTAGCTTCAAGTGATATGGTACTTTATCTATCTCTTCCTAGGTATCATCTTGAGCTTAGGTTCCTAAGCCTTGTCTACAAGTCCACAATTGTCCTTTGAATTGCTCAAAATCTTGTGGAACCCCTTGCTTCCTAGTCCAACCTGAGGGTCAACTTAAAAATACCCTATCTAATAATCCTGGTATTAATATTATCATAACCAGTCGATGTTTTTGTTATACTCCTCACGAGCTTTCCAACAAAACCAAAATCATAGCAAACGGATTTCGGATGAGAAAGTTATGTCAGTTCAGGGTTTTGGGGGTTAAAACAGGGAAACAGGGCCTCTCAGAAAATGCTTCAGATCAGGCGATACATGACATTTGTAGAACACGATACTTGATACTTGAGGAACTCGATACACGATACTTGAAGTAGGCGATACACGATCTTTGATAGGTATCGCGATCGCTGTATAACGATACACGATACTTGACTATCACGATACTCGGCAAAACGATACTTGACTCAAGACGATACTCGATGTTTGGAGGAAAACGATACACGATCTCTGACTTAGGTGATACCCGATCTCTGATAAATATCGCGATCTCTGGAAAACGATACCGATCTCTCATGCAGACGATACACGACCTGTGAACCAAACGATACACGATCGCTGGTGAATATCGCGATCTTTGATTGAAACGATCTTTGGCACCAACGATACTCGATACTTGGCTCAAAACGATCGACGATACCTGAACAAAACGATACGCGATCTTTGGTAAGTATCGCGATCTCTGAGAAGCGATACACGATACTTAAGCCAAACGATACACGATCTCTAACAAACGATCGCTGGCAAAACGATACACGATACTTGGAGCAAAACGATACTCGACACAGAGCAAGTATCGCGATCTCTGAAAACCAAACGATACACGATACTTGGTAGATATCGCGATCTTTGATCAAAACGATACTTCTCAAGTATCGCGATCGGTACGAAACGATACACGATCGGAGGGAAATATCGCGATACTCAACCACAGGAGCAAAACGATACTCGATAAGTATCGCGATACTCGACCGCGGGAGCAAAACGATACTTGACCCTTAGACAAATTTTGAAAGAGATTTTTTGAATTTTGCTTCAATAAACTTGTTGTACTAGCTCTCCTACCCTCTCCTCTCTCTCTGTATCAATCAAAGCACACCTTTTTTACCCTGTTGGTCCTAAACGATACCTGACGCAGATCGTTTCATACTGAAATTGATTTTTGAGTGATGAAGAAGAACTAGCAATAGAAGGGCTCACCTCCGATGTTCTTTCCCACTCTTCTAGCACCCTCTTTTGCTCTACCTAGCTCTCTATAGCTCTGTTTCTCAGCCACGATACCCGACTGGAACTCTCACGATACTTGGCGCAGGTTTTGTCATGTCCGGGCTGTTCACTCAGATTTTCAGCTGTTTTGGTGCTACTTCTTCAGCGCCCCTATTCTGCACCCTCTCTAAGCTTCTTGCTCACAACCACAAGTAAAAACAAGGTGAATGTACTCTAAAAAATGGAAAAAACTGAGAAGATGAAGGCGGGTGGAGATGGAGATGATGATGAAGATGAAGAAGAAGGAAAATTCAAAAATTGAACTGAAAATGATGATTTCTTTACCTTCCAACGTCGCTACTCTACGTCTTACCGTCACACGCTCGTCCTCCAAGCTCTCTCCCTGGCAACGGCGCCAAATTTGGTGTCACTCTAGCACAATGGTGAGTACCAACGTGAGGAGATGCACCTCATAAATGTCAATCCGTGGAGACGTGAGGACCGGTATGAAGACCGTGAGCAAGTGATGGCACAAGTGCGTGAGTGAAAGCACGCAAGCATGCACACACATACACACACACGCGCACAAGGTAAGAGCAAAGAGTGGAACAATGGAAAGCTTCAATTACCAAAGAACTCTCTTACAAAGCTGAAATCTACAACAAGCTAACCTCAAAAATGAGCTCTCCAGCCCTTTTTATAGTTTTTGAGTGGTTTTGACCCTGTCCAGACCTAGTGTCCGGCCTAGTTAAAAATTAGGTTCTAGGGCTTATTTGGGGGCTCAAACGGAATCTAAAAATTATGAAAATTGGTAGTATGATACATCCAATACTCCTCAAGCTCAAGGACTCCTTGGCTTGAACAAAATGGAGCTGTAAAAATAGAAAATGGTATTTACAATGATATTTAGTGATAAAAATCACTATTTTTATAGGGATTTCTTCTGAAAATTTGACATGTGAATCTTGGAGCTCCCTACTTGCTCCTTCTTCTCGTGTGTTCACTTCCTTGATGCGCTTCCATGCTTTGTTCTTGATCTTGAGCTGCAACACCTGCTTTTGGCATTTTGGAATCAGATTCTGGAACTTGATCCTTGACATGATTCCATAGCTCAGTTTTTGCTTTGAGAAGCTCTTCTACAGTGAAATGACATTGAACCTTAGTGTTCTTCATGACATCAGTGTTCCTTGGAACCATTGAGACTTCGTTTCTTACCAGTATTGTGGGAGCTTTGATCTGAAGAGATTCAGATTCCCATGGGCCTAGAAATTGAGGCAGTTCTTCTAAGGTATTAGATTCAAAATCTATCCTTTCGTCTTCTTGTTGCTCGACGTGATCTCCATAAATGGATGGAATGTCTTCGAGAAATTGATAATGAAGATCATCAATCTCAAGAACAGGGGGAGAATTACCCTTCTCCTTGGCCCATTTCTCTTCTTGTATTTCTTGCAAGAACTCTTGAGAGTACTGTTGAATTGAAGGAGGTATTCCAGCATCCGTGGAATTAGGAACATAAGCTCCCCTTGGTGGTGAGCTTCCTCTCTCAATAACTGGTTGAGCCTGTGGAGGTAAAGAAACTTGTGGTTTGTTTACCAACTGCTCTAATCTTTCTAGTAAGCCCTAGAAATGCGAATCCGATTTGACAGAGTTTGTCTGATTGAACTTTTGACTAGTCTCGAGTATAGATTGAGCTTGTTCTACCATTTTCATGCACATTTTCATCCGTTCAATCTCTAAATCCACTCGAAGGTAACTCTTGTCTAGGTTTGCAGCTGTTGGCCCTTCTTGAAGTCGAGCCTGGTAGGCCTTGAACATCATGTCCAAGCCTTCTGGGGTTGGATCTGCAAGAACAGACCCTGGTTGTAGTCTATTTACAATGGGTGGTGGGATGGGATGAGGTGGATTGGATGGAGTTTCGACATGCGAGGGACTTTGAGATGCAATGTCTTCTATTTTTGTTTTTGCGTCTTTCAGGCTTTCTTCTAGTTCGGATAACTTTTTGTTCCACTTGCGATTGGCCTTCTCTCTCGTATCTTTCCATGTTCTTGTTTTCTGCTTGCTAGGCTCTCCTGATTCACTTGACTCTGATTGTTCAGCTGGCTTATCCTGTTTTAGTGCTTCGGCCCTAGTGACTGCCTGTATAGGAGCACATTACTGCTACTAGCACTTGAATCCACCACTAAGCCTACCACATTAATGGGTGTAACCTTGGGCGCACTAGAGGGGTTTCTTGGACAATCTCTAGGGAGATGGTCTTTACCACACTCAAGACAAAAGGCTTGTATCGTGATGTTCTGTCCTTGGCCCAGAGTTGGTGAGTGGGGACATTCATGAATGAAATGGTCACCCTGGCATCTAAAACATGGTCCTCTAGGGGCTTGTGGTCTTACCTGTCTCAATTGGGGCGTGGGGTTGGGATTCATATACATGACATTGGAATATTCTGGCTCCCAATTTTGTTCCATAGGTGGTTCCTCATATGGATATGAGTAAATCTCACTATGCGCATGTGACTCTATGTAATATGCATGTGGACTACCTTTGTTGGAAGCAGCCAGAGGCACAGACGACACGGAAGCATGTAACGACAGAGCAGGGAGCCAGTCGAATCGTTTTTCAAATAATTATGTTTTCAAATACTTTCCAAAAACCTCCAACAGTGATTTTTATCACTATTGTAACATATGTAACATAGAAAACCCCATTTTGTAATCCATAGCTCCATTTTGTGCAAGCCGAGGAGTCCTTGAGCTTGAGGAGCTTAGGTAGAATGCGCGTACCAATTTTCATTATTTTTAGATATTGTTTACCCTTCCAAATAGCATCTAGGACCTAATTTTTAACTATGCCGGTCACTAGATGTGAAACCGGTCAAAACTAGTCTAGAAACTATAAAAAGAGCTAGAGAGCTCATTTTTGAGGTTGGTTAGTGTTGGCTAGTGTGAGCTTAGAGCTATTTTGAGCTTGTAATAGTGTTCTTGAGTAATAGAGCTAATTTCCCACCTTCCATTGTGTCTTGCTTGTCTCTTCGTAGTGTGTGTGTATGTGTGTGTGCATTTCTATGCTTCTCACCTTCACTCTCACTTCATCTCACATTCACGATCTTCATATCACTCCTATCTCTTCCGCGGATTGACATTAAGGAGGTGGAGCTTCTTAACGTGGTTCTCACCATTGTGCTAGAGCAACACCAAATTTGGCGCCGTTGCCGGGGATCGAGTCTAGGACGAATGTGTGATGGTAAGAGTATAGCAAGAAGTGGTGTTGGAAGGTAAAAATTTCAGTTTTTGTTGTTGTTTTTACTTAGTTTTTAGTGTTTTTCACCTCCCCCACACTCCATCTTCATCACCGCATCATCATCTTCATCTCCAAAAAAATCAGAAAATTCACCATATCCACCCATTCTCCTCATTTCCCCTCATTTGTGCATGCGAGAGAGTGAGAGAGAACTTTTGTGCTTGTGTGTACTTTTGTTTTCTTGAGTTTTCTTGCAGGTACAGAGCTCCAGAGCATCAGGAAAGCTTGGAAAAGGTAAAATTTTCAGTTTCTGTCAGAAATCTCCGACTGTGTCAAACCATCGTGATGGTCTGCAAAGTTCGGAATTTGGAGAAGGCGACCACACCAGCGTGAAGAGCACACCTGCGCCTACAGGAATCCATAGCTGCATTCACAAAATTTGCATTTTGGTGGACCATCGCGACGGTCTCTGACCATCGCGATTGTGTCACACCATCGCGATTGGCTCACGCCATCGCGACGGCTTGGCCGGACCATCGCGACGGTCTCTGACCATCGCGATTGTGTCACGCCATCGCGGTGGGCTCACGCCATCGCGCCGACGGTGCCACGTGGCAAGCTAGACCATCGCGACGGTGCACTTTCAGACCATCGCGATTGTGCAAACTCACGCCATCGCGACGGTGCACTTTCAGACCATCGCGATTGTGCAAACTCACGCCATCGCGATTGTGCACTTTCAGGCCATCGCGATTGTCCAATCTCACGCCATCACGACGGTGCACTTTCAGACCATTGCGATTGTGCAAACTCACGCCATCGCGACGGTGCACTTTCAGACCATCGCGATTGTCCAATTTCACGCCATCGCGACGGTGCACTTTCACGCCATCGCGACGGTGCACCCTCACGCCATCGCGACGGTGCTCCTCAGACCATCGCGATTGTGCATGTTGACCGTTGACTGACGCCATCGCGACGGTGCACTTTCAGACCATCGCAATTGTGCAAACTCACGCCATCGCAACGGTGCACTTTCAGACCATCGCGATTGTGCAAACTCACGCCATCGCGACGGTGCACTTTCAGACCATCGCGATTGTGCAAACTCACGCCATCGCGATTGTGCACTTTCAGGCCATCGCGATTGTCCAATTTCACACCATCGCGACGGTGCACTTTCACGCCATCGCAACGGTGCACCCTCACGCCATCACGACGGTTCCAGACCATCGCGATTGTGCACCCCCATCACAAATTTTAGGGTTTCATTTTTTGGCCAATTTTGGGGCTATTTTTGGGAAATTTTTGGGTGATTAGACTCATAGGAGACCCCTTTGCTCATATTTGGAGAAAAACCTATTGGTCAGTTTTTACCCCCCAGGGCCTGAACGGTCATAACTTTTTCATCCGAAGTCCGTTTTTTGAGCTTAATAGCTCGTTAGAAAGCTCTTGACGAGTACTACGTGACCTCAACTGTTTTTTTCTTAAAGAATACATCTATTTTTAGATAAGCTATTTTGAGGTTGACCTAGTTTGGGACTTGAAAGCCAGGGGGCAAGCATTGAAAAGTTGGGCAAAAGGGAAGGGACTTAAAAGGTGTATGTACTTAAGTGCTTGATCATCCAACTGTGAATTGGTCTAATATTGGATTTTTCCAGGTCTAGCAAGGGAAATCAAAGACAACCAAAGCAAGGCAGTGAAGGGCACAAAACTTGGGAAGCGCGGCTTCTTGGGCATCAGAGCAACGAGAAAAAGCTGACTCGAGGTTGGAAGATTACTCAACCCCCTCAGTCAATTCTTAGCTTAGGATAAACGTTAGCATTGTGGATTAAGACGATAGGAACGCCTCAAGTTCAAGATATTTAATTCTTTCAAGTTCAAGACTAAAGTAAAGGTGTGTGACACGAAAACCTAAAGGAAAGAATCTAAGTCTGACGGAACGAGAACTCAAAATTATAACGGAAAGTCGAATTCCTGACGCATACATTAAGACAAGAATCTAAAGAAATCTAAAAAGAATCAAGAAAGTAATAACAAAGAATCGGTGACAATCTGAACGTGTACTGAGTGTGCAAGGAAGAAAATTAATGAACCTTAGATCGAGCAAACATATAGGTAAGTCAGACCGACGAAGCCTTAGATCATCAGAGGCAAGTGTAAGAACTACTGCACGATCGTGGGCTCAACAATTGAACACTAGTTATCCCTACGAGAGCTCAGACACTAGTGATTCAGAAATGGCATTTAGCACAGAAAGACCAGAAGGAGGGCCGAATGTAGCCTATTTAGAAAAACCTGAAGGACCCTATAGAACACAACTAGAGTTTCTCCGAACCAACCGATTAGGTGCTCGCATCTATGAGGATGGTTTGCGAAGGCAAGTGGTGCAAATGCACAACCCCAATCAACCCATTGGATTGGAACGTCCAGTGGTGAAATTTGAGAGAGACGCGTACATAGACAAGGAAGGAACAATGTACATCTTAAGTACGCAGCCAAACAATACCAACGAGTTTGGCATGATTCAACCAGAGTCGGAAGCAAAACCTCAAGGAAAAGAACCATTAGAAGAGCCTAGAACACCTAGAGGGAAATCTGTACTGACACGAGTACTAATCCCAGAATGGATCCCTCAGGATAACAGAAGCATAGAGTTGTTTGTAAATAAAGAAACGGATGAAACCTTTTGGAGATACAAGACAGAACTACTTAGTGAGGTAGGTGTCATCACTATATACGAGTTCAAGGACCCGGATACACCTGGAAAGGTTGTATACCTGGATGAGACTTCAGAAAGAGTCTTTGTGGTACCTGACCGCGCTAAAAACACATACACATGGAGAGGAGAATTGGTATTCCCTGCATCTAGAACAAACATGAATACAAGTCAACAAGGGGCAGGATCATCCTCAGCCCATGGAAATCAAAGAGAGGGAAATAAAGAGAGACCAGAAGTAAGCTTCGCTCATCCCATAGGGAGAGATAGAACAACCACGGACACTAATAGAGTGGATAGACAAAGAGATCATGGAATACCAGGTGGTAGAGATGATTTTCCTCTACCTAGACCACGTGAACACGCAAGAATATTGAGACCCACTCAATTAGTAAAATCAATGAAGAATTATTTTGATGGGACAGGAGATCCCTACGACCACGTCACAGAATTCAAGCAAGTACTAAGAGCCGAACAAGTTGAAGACATGTTCACGCAATACAACGCATTTGGACTAACGTTAAAGAATACAGCTTTAACTTGGTTCCAACCATTGCAACAAAGGCAATTTAGAGACATCCATCACTTTTTAGAGTCATTCATCACTGAATTCTCTAAAAGTGGGATTAGACATGATACGTCTTCGTTGATTCATAGCTTTAAACAGACCCCTCAAGAAACAGTTAGACTCGCAGGACGTAGGTTTAGACAATATGTTGAACGATGTCCAATGCAAGAGCTACCCTCACAAGCTAAGCAAGTGTCATTGTTTCTAGATGGCTTGTTGAGCTCTAAACTACGCTCCTACGTGTACCTAAAAGAACCCAGAACGCTAGAGCAATGTGTGAGAATATGCATAGACATTGAGGACAACTTAGGAGATGAGTTGGAACTTTCAAAGGTCTATAAGGACTCAGACTGTTCATCTCTAGCATCCACAAAATTGTCTAGCTCAATAGAAGACCTAGCAGAAAAAGTGGCCCAGAAACTAGGAGTTTCTAGTAAACCTAGGGTGCTAACAAACAAGCGTTGTTACACCTGTGGTGGTGATCATATGGCAAATGTGTGTCCCAATGCACCACTAACTCAAGCCAACCCTAGTGGCCAATACTGTACAATTGAGAGAAGATACACGAATCATACGGCTCAGGACTGCCCGTACAACAAACAAATTGTGAGACAGAACTACCCGCAAGCATACGCATAGCCAGGTAGGTATCAAGGCCAATACAATGCTCAGCCTTATTACTATAGGCCTCCTCAGAACTACCCATACCAGGCTCAACAGAGACCTCAACCTGTCTTAGTTCAGCAGCCACCCCCATCAGCGAATGTCATCTCAGTCAAATATGCTGCTGCAGAAGAGAACCTAAGTAGGGCCTTAGTGCCTTCTTCACCTTTGATCACAGAGAGTGACCCACACTCAAACAGTTTTGACTCTACGCATGTCGGTAGTCCACCCGCATATTACACAGAGTCACCAGAACACGTGGAGACATATCATTACGATAGTCCACCAGTGGAACCTAGTTGGGAGCCCGACTATGCTAATGTGATGTACACAAACCCAAATCCACGGCCCCAATTAAGACAACAGAGACCACAGGGCCCTAGAGGACCATGCTTTAGGTGCCAAGGAGATCATTTCATAAAGGATTGTCCACACCCCCCGATAGCAGGACAATCACAGTACTATAACATCCAAGGCTTTTGTGCTGATTGTGGCAAAGAGCACATAATCAAAGATTGTCTTAAGAACCCTGTTAACACTCCGAATGTGACACCGATCAACGTGATAGGTATTGTAAATAACGAAGATGGATCCAACCCTACATACGTGCCTATCCAAGCTATAACAAGAGCCCAGGCGCTCTTACAGAACCAAAAGCTTAATCAAGAGAAAGTAGTCAAAACCAGTGAAGTTGCAGAATCTAGCAGTAAAAAGACAAAATCTTGGAAAGATTCTAGAGAAAGAATTAAGAGAAAATGGAGTAAAAAGATAACGGAATTGGAAGGAAGTTTAAAGGAATCTAGAGCCAAAATCCAAGAATTGACTTCACAGGACTTGAATCAAGAGAATCCAGCTCAGAAATCAGGAACAGTTTTTGCGGAACCCATACCAGAGAATCTAGACATGATGTTTCATGCATATCAGGCTAGATTAAAAGAGGGACCTCAAGTAGCTGAAATGAGTAAGAACTACCCTCGAGCTGATCTAGAAATTGAGAGAACTAAACTTTGCATGAAGATGGTAGAACTAGCACAAGCTTTGTTCGAAGCCTCTAGATATATTAATTGGAATAACATAGCAAAACCGGAATTACACTTTCAAGGACTAATGGAGAGGCTAGAATATTTGATCGAGAGCAAAGAGAAAAAGGATCAGCCTAGGAACCCTATTGTCCCAGAGACACAGGAAAGGAATGCACCATCCCTGTCTCAAGTCCCCAATACAGAAAGTCAAGACAATTTGTCTTCCATACATAGGTACTCACATGAATTTTTGAGAGAAATACAAGAAGAGAAATGGAGAAAAGAACAAGGAACCCATCCTCCTATTCAAGAAATAGATGACTTGCAGGAACAATTTCCCCAAGACATTCCCTCTATATACGATGATGTAGAGGAAGAACAACTGAGTGAACACACAAGATTTGAATCTAATTCTTTACAAGAATTACCTCAGTTCACAGGACCTTGGGAAGCAAAGTCTATTAGTATGAGAGCACCCATGATAATAGTGAGGAATGAAGAATCAGTAATCCCTAGAAACACGGAAGTGATCAAGAATACCAAAGTACAATGTAACCTTACTCTGGAGGAGTTATTGAAGGTAAAACCAGAATTGTGGAAGCATGTAGCAAATCAATTCCCCGAGCTTGCTACTACTCCCTCACCAATAGGATCACAAGATAAGGTACCAGAGATACCCGTAGAAAAGATTGGAGATGTGAGCGAAGGAGAGGAAGGTAACACTTATCTTCCGATAACCCATCAGGGCTACACCACGAAAGCCATCTTAGATTCAGGAGCCGGAGTAGCCATAGCTACCACCGCTTTATGGAAACGTTGGGGTAAGCCAGCATTAAGACCCACCAGGATGAAGCTACAAATGGCTGATGGACACATAGAAAAACCATTAGGCTTACTAGAAGGCATATCTCTCACCACTTGTGGTGTAGAATTTGAGCATACCTTTGCCATTTGTGACTTTGCAAAAAACCATGCTTATGAGATGATATTGGGACGACCATTCATGCGTCAGTTGCAAATTGTACAAGATTGGGGAACTAATTCTTTGTACTTGCAACATTTAGGAGTGACTACCAAAGTCAATCTTAAAGACTATTCACATAGAGATGTACCCCCAATACAATGGAATACCATCCATAAGACACCAGTAGAAACAGAATCCGTGCACTCATTAGAATCAGATCCTTCTTGGTTGCATGAGGATACTCATTTATGGATGTGTAAAGTAGCCAAACAAGAGGAAGAAAGGTTAGAAGCCAGGACCTTAGGTGCAGAACAAAATCCACGAACCCTACAAGATCCAGCCTATGCACCTGTAGTATTCCCAGACGAAGAGTTTGAACCCCATGGTTGGGCAGAAATCCTAGCAACCATGGATGTAGCCATCAATGAAGAACAATGGACACCCCACTGTGACGAGGATGGCTATGACATTTCAGTTTTCACGATAGAGCCAATCATGGGCGATGCAATTTTGGAAGAGTGTGAACCTAACACTGGTGCATTTGAGGATGCAAGTGATTTTGATTTAGAATCAATTATCATGGACTCTCCATTTGCATCAGAGGAAGAATATTTCTACGAAGTAGAGACTCACCCTCAGAGACACGAGGAAATTACAAATGAGGTGAGATTAGCCACGGAAGTGACTACTAAGAGTGAAGGCAAGAAAAGGAAGAAGAAAGAAACCATGCCAGAAAAAGAAGAATCTTTGTTTGAAGTACCCGAGAACTTCAAGAAATATGAAATCGAAGATAGAAGAATCATGGTACGAATGCCTAATAGAAAGGCGAATGACGGACAAGTATATGATAACCGAGAAAAAACCAAGAAAATAATCGTAGCCATAGAAGGAGAGGAAGAAAAATGCACATACATAGGGCATGATTTGACAACTGAAGAAGAAGAAGAGCTAGTTGCCCTATTACGCGAATGTAGAGATGTTTTTGCATGGAGTTACAAAGATTTGAAAGGAGTAGATCCAGATATATGTTCTCATAGAATCCCTATGACTCCAGATGCAAAACCGACAAAACAGAAACCGTACACGTACAATGATAACTACGCTGCGAAGATCAAAGAGGAGATAGATCGCCTGATAGAAGCAGGATTCATTTACGAAATTGAGCATACCGAATGGGTATCTCCCATTGTGGTAGTGCCCAAGAAGAATGGGAAATTGCGTGTGTGTATTAACCTTAAAAAGGTTAATGCCGCAACAATTAGAGATAGTTATCCTCTTCCTATCACAGAACATCTATTGGAAAGAGTTGCGGGCAAGGAAGTTTACAGCTTTCTTGATGGATTTTCAGGCTATAATCAAGTAGCTATTGCTCCAGAAGACCAACACAAGACGGCATTTGCCACTGAATGGGGCATATTTGCATTTCGTGTGATGCCATTTGGCTTAACAAATGCACCCGCCACTTTCCAGCGACTCATGTGTCATGTTTTTAAGGAATTTTTACGCAAAAGCTTGGAAGTTTATGTCGATGACATATGTGCTCATTCAAGTGTAAGACAGACGCATATCCCAGAGTTAAGGCAAATATTTGACAAATGTCGAGAATATCAGGTTTGTTTGAACCCAGAAAAATGCGTTTTCATGGTCAGACAAGGCAAAATTCTAGGACACATTGTGTCAAAAAATGGAATCTCTACGGATGAAGAAAAGGTGAAGGTAATTGCAGATTTACCTAGACCAACTAATGTGAAAGAGGTACAGGCATTTATGGGCCATTGCGGATATTATAGGAGATTCATACACATGTATGCAATCATAGCCAAGCCTTTGTACTCTCTTTTAACCAATTTTGAATGGACAGATGAATGTGAAAATTCATTCAATGAACTTAAACGACGCTTGTGCTCAGCACCTATATTGACTACCCCAGATTGGAGTAAGCCATTCCATGTACATGTGGATGCATCCAATTACGCCATAGGATGTGTGTTAGCACAACCCACGAATGAAGGTAACATAGATCTCCCCATAGCTTACGCGAGCAGACAATTGAATGCAGCAGAAAGGAATTACACCACGACGGAACGAGAAGGATTAAGGATGATCTACGCAGTAAAGAAGTTCAGGCACTACTTGTTGGCCAACAAATTCAAGTTCTTTACGGATCATCAAGCCCTATTGTACTTAGTCAACAAACCATGTAACACAGGACGACTGATACGTTGGTTTCTATTACTCATGGAGTATGATTTTGAAGTAGTAGTCAGGAAAGGAAAGACACATCTTAGAGCTGACCACCTTTCAAGATTAACCTCAGGAGAAGCTCCTCAAGGAGTAGCGGATGAATTACCAGATGCATACTTGTTTAACCTTGAGATAGCACCAGAATGGGCTAAGCCTATAGTCCCTATTCTCACATATGGACCCAAGAATCCTAGGTTAAAGATCAAAGAGGGAGAGATTACCAAGTCCCAAAGATACCAAATAATGGCAGGAAGCATATATAAACAGGATAATCAAAAGATTCTTGCTTGTTGTGTAGATGAATCAGAACATGCGAATTGGTTGCAATTAGCACACATAGGTGCATTAAAGCAACATCATTCAAAACATCGAACGTTACAGACTCTGCATAGATTAGGAGTATATTGGCCTACGATGGAAGCAGATGTCCACAGGTTGTGTAAGGAATGCCATGTTTGTTGTGAA
The DNA here is from genome assembly GCA_020310875.1 of Ceratopteris richardii. Classification (NCBI taxonomy): domain Eukaryota; kingdom Viridiplantae; phylum Streptophyta; class Polypodiopsida; order Polypodiales; family Pteridaceae; genus Ceratopteris; species Ceratopteris richardii. The sequence goes on along the minus strand of CM035428.1, from coordinate 106,983,789 downwards.
AGACCACCAGTAGAGCATGCTACATTATATCATGTGTCTCTCACACCAGACTGGAGTGAACAATTAGTGACATACTTGAGGACGAACACATTCCCTCAAGGCATGACCTTAGCTCGACAACGCAGTCTAGAGCAGGAAGCTCAAGATTATTCACTTATTGGCGATAACCTATACAAAAGAGGACGAGATGGATATCTAAGACAATGTGTTCATGAGAGCGATTATCTGAGCATACTAGAGACTGCACACCAAGGTGTTGCAGGAGGTCATTTTGGACCCGATAGGATAATCAAAGCCATCCTCTTTGCAGGATTATGGTGGCCCACTCTTCACATGGATGCTCATACCTATGTCAAGAGATGCGATGTGTGCCAAAGAACTCAGTTTCCTACTCGCAGAGACGAAATGCCATTGAAACCCATGATGGGCGGACGTGCATTTTCTAAGTGGGGTATAGACTTTGTAGGACCCATTAACCCCCCTACAAAAGGTACACATGCGGAATACATTATTGTTGCGACAGATTATCTTACGAAATGGGTAGAGGCAAAAGCCACGAAAAAGAATGATGCACACACAACTGCAAAATTCTTATTTGAAAATGTCTTTACAAGATACGGACTGCCTATAGAGTTAGTGAGTGATCGAGGCACTCACTTTCTAAACCAAGTCATTGAATATCTGTTACAGGATTTTATGGTGATTCACAAGAAATCCGCACCATATCATCCTCAGGCCAATGGTCAAGCTGAAAGCACTAATAAGATCCTTTGTAACGTACTGACGAAACTCGTGAACAACAAACGTTCAGATTGGGACAAACAGTTACACCACGCTGTTTGGGCATATCGAGTGGCCTACAAGACCGTACTCAATGCAACTCCCTTTCAGATGGTTTTTGGTCAGAATGTTGTGCTTCCTTTGGACTTCTTGATACCGACCCTTAAGGTTGCACAAGAACATCAGTGGACCGGCCATGAATTATCAGCGAGAATAATGGACTTGGAACGATTAGGAGAAACCAGGCTAAAGGCAGCAGCAGGAATATATGCAGGAAAGAAACGACAGAAAGCATATTTTGATGCACATGTGAAAGATAAAGGCCTAAAAGAAGGAGATTTAGTTCTAGTATATACGCTAAAGCAACACGCACGTAAGTTAGAAAAGCGAGGTTATGGACCTATGATCATTTACAGACTCTCAACAAGTGGAGCAGTACAATTAGCCACTTTAGAAGGAGATATAATGCCTAATTATATTAGTGGCTGTAGAGTCAAGCTATATCAGGAACCTCTTACTGAGGATATGCTTAGACGACTCACGTTGGCAAAGAAGCGTAAGGAGGAAGAAAATAGAATACGAGCGGAAGCTTAGGCAGAAGCAATAGAACGCATTAAACGCATGAAGTTAAGAAGACAAGGACTAGGGAGAGAACATTATAACTATCTGGATACAACACCCAGATATCCCATGGCCATGTGTCAAGTAAAGTCAACCACTCATCCTAGTATAGTGGACAGGAGACCATTCATTACAGTCAGGCTAGAGCACGACAACCCTAGCCAAGAGCTCAGGGCTTTAATTGATTCAGGTGCTGCGACTAGTGCGATTAGATGGTCCCACTATAAGGATTCAGGAATAGAAATGCGGCCAATTGAGGCATACCTCATAGGCCTAGGAGGCATGGAAACCCCTTGCATGGGTGAGGTGGACCTTCCTATCCTCATTAAGGATGTGACCATGACAACGAAGCTACTAGTATGCCACGATGACGACCTGATAGAACCCCTAATCCTTGGCCAAGATTGGCTATACGATCACTCAGTGGACCTAAACCTTAGACAAGGCTCCATACAAATTGGAACCTCAGAACAGAAGCGAGTGATACCGCTTGACTTCCTTAATTACATTCCGATTGAGGTTTGTAACCCTAGACCCTATGAAACGCACGCGACGGAAGACCGGAAGATCTCGGGTCAGACCTGTCACGTTACGTCTACACCAACCCACTCGGGCTTGGCTAGGGACAATTGTCAATCAGAAGGACGACAGGAGATCTTCCCTGGGGCTTCCTGCAAACTAGAGAGGGCAGCTACCCAACCGCTAGGGCAGATGAACACAATCAGAGGTCAGGTGGGCTGCATTAGCGGCCAAATGAGCACAACACCCTGCGGTGCTCATCCTTCCAAACTTGCTGCGGACTGGCCTAGATTAAAGATGAAGAACGAATCACTTCCTAATGGGCAGGTCACGCAAGTGTTGGATCTCCCTTCTTTTCCAAAGCAGAGCGTCCAATGGACCTCTCAAACCCAACCTCGAAGGAGTCAACCACAACAGAGGAACCCAGACCGACGACACCACCAGACAAGGCAAAGAAAGCAGCAGTATCAACATCACAGAACAAGTGGCACAAAACAAATATGGGTGCCAAAAGGACAACAACCACAGGCTATTGGCAACACTGCAGAAGAGAGCAGGACAAAGTTTCAACAGAAGCAGAATCAGCATCCAAAGTCCTCTCGATCTTCTTCTACAAGCATCAATACTCGACAGATTTGGATCGCCAAGAAATACCTTATCCATAGACCCACACCCATGCAGATTTGGGTACCCAAACAATGTATTATATCTCAACCCTCAAGCCATGTAATATATACCCCTCAGAAACCTTTTCATCCTTCAATACCACCAAACCCGATACCGCTTTTTGTACCTCAGCAGAAACATACCACCCACTCCAAGACTCTTAGGAAATGGATACCTAAACGTATCCAAACGTCTTCTTGTACCCCCTTATCTAACAATTCTCCCGCCCCGTTTAAACTCCACCCTTGTAATAATTCACCCTCAACCAAACCTTGTATAAATTCATACACCCAAACCCCACATCATGCATAATAAAAGCTCATCAAGAAATGTATGCATAATCTGAAACATGTAGGCGTCTAGAGACCTGCATTAGCTCTGCAAAAAGATCATTGCATTAATCATTTCACGACACTTGGCTACACGGGTTACGCATCGGTTATGGAAAGGGATTGCGGTCTCACCTTAATGGGATCATAATTAATTTCCATACTAATGTGTTAATCTTTTGTAGCAGATCTTTCCATTAGCTCACCAGTCATCATGCAAACCGAAGCAGGACCATCGGAAGCAGGCCCCAGCGTGACTACGGTGCCCCTCAATGTTTTACGCGCAGAATCCCACCCGACCGCTCCACCGCCAGAGTTCCAAGGATTTCCGGGACCCATGCCAATCGATAACCCACCTATCGGATACACAGAGAAGATACACCGTAACTCTCACTGGTTCCAAGGCCTAGCAGGACCATTAGCTGATGCTGACTTCATTTTTGAAGCAAATATGACATTTGATGACCGCACATGGGGCAAGTATCAATTCTTCTCAAGAGAATTCGAAGGCCTACAGAACACCCAGGACTTAACTCATGTTTGGGCTAGAGCCGGCTTCACGGAGTATTTCAGTGATCCTCTGCCCAAACCTGACTTTTATAGGTGTTATTACTTAATCACCACTTTGCTGGCCTCAGAGAATAAGGACATCCCAGGAACCTTTATTTTGCCTTCTTTAGTGGATGATCCACCTTACAAAAGATTTTATCTTTCGAAGGATTTAATCAGAGCGGCCATCAAGATTCATGGAACACAAACTCCAACGGAGAAAGAACGGCTAGTCGCAGAGCAGATGAAGCGTGGTGACGTAACTAAGTGGGAGGATATTTCTGCTATAACACCTGAGCTCTCTAAGCCATTACGGATATGCATGCAGCACTTTGCTTTCCGAGCTCAGGATCGTTTTACCATGCCCCACAAGAGAATCTGGTTTGGATTATACTTAGCATGTTCTGGACCGCAAACAGTTGATCTAGCTAGCTGGATAATTGATCAGCTCTATTTGGCACAGCATAGATGGGAGCGAAAAAAGGTAATCAATGGATGCTGCGCCCTCACCAGGATCATATATATGTGCTTGGCGTATGACTTACCAATTGAGCGTGCCATGACCAGTGAGGAACTGAAAGCATTCAAAGGCACCACTAGGAAGGCTAGAAAGTCTAGCAAAGGCAGAGCCGGAAAGCGGATGAGAGGTACTATCCCGTGCCTACAAGTCCCAGCATCACCCTCTCCACAACCATCTCCAGAGCAGTCACCAACAGCAGCCACTCCCACAGTACAACCTATCCGCATAAGGTTATCTAGACCAGTGGTAACGGAGGGCACCACCAGTACTCTCGCACCCCAAGCAGCCACAACCACGGAACCTATCACCACAGCAACTGAACTTCCCACCACTATCGGTGCGGAAGCTTTCTCTTTTCCAATACCGCATTTAGAACCAGGACAAGCAGAGCCACTGGACCAAACGTTTGATTTTGAGATGCCCGATGCATTCTCCAATGAGTTCCAGTTTTCAGAAGGGCAAATGTTTTCTCAAGAATTTGAAAGGCCTAGCTACCCTACCACACCCAGGGATCAGCCACAAGGATAGGTCGTGTCCAGCTCCGATGATGAAAGGACAGCAACCGATGACGACGACGGAGACGACGAAGCTAGCTAGGGAACACATGAATCCCAAGAGCAGGAACAGACAGATGGCCAAGGCCAACAAACCGACACACATGGCGATACAAGTACCTATGAAGATGAAACTTATGAGGCAGTAGCTTACACTCTAGCTATCAAGAAGCTGTATAGAACTATGGAAAAAGTTTGGGCACGCAAGAAGCTGACAGAGGAAGAGAGCCAACAAATAATAGAACAAGAACTTGTCACAGGCGGATTTGGAGACGCATATATCAAAGGATTCAAAGAATTAGTCCAATCAGTAGGCTCCAACGAGGCACTCAGGTACTTGCAACGAAAACCACTGCCACAGTTTGACCCCCGCAGAGTACGACTACTTTCAAAGCCCGGCGAATACATTCGTGTACCAACCGGAGCACAATCTTCAGAACAAGCCAGGGAGGCATGCCTCGTCCCCGAACGATCATTGGCCGTAGAAACCATCATTGTAGATTCCCCACCCCGCGCTACAATTGTACCTACCTCAGTAGTCACTGAAGTACCGACCACCCCAACCGCTCCTCTCTCACCACCCGTCCATCCAGCCTCCCCTCTTCACCCTCCTTCCCCCAGACCCACATCTTCATTCGCCGGTGGTGTTGCAGAAATCGTCTTTACGACCACTCACCCCACGATTCCCGCACCCATTAGCCCTAATCTACCCCTTCCCACACCCACCTTTCTATCCAACCCATTCCTTCATCAATCTTTTCCATCTTTCCCCACAACTCCAAGACCCCTCTTCCCATTCCCCCCGCCATTAACCTTCTCCCCCGTCTCGCCTCCCCAACCCACCGTAACCCCTCTTTCCCCTTTCCACCAAGCTGCTCCAGCCAGCCCCCCTGTAAATTACCCCTCAAACTTTGTAAATCCCGTATTTACACCAGCACGAGTACCCACAATCACACCCATATTCACGGTCACCGCACTAGATACGTCCACCGACATGGACATCTCACCACCCACTGCACCATCGCTCACTTCACTCACGGCACAAACATTTTTAGGCACATCACAATTTTCAACAATCACTACATCATCCACCTTCCCATCCCCATTCCCCGTTCCCGTTGCATCCACACCAACTGCATCTTCATTTAGCACCCCGTTAATACTATCACCCACTGTAGATAATGCATTCCGACAGATGTTCATATGTATGACGCAAGTAAGAGATGAGTTCACATCTCTTGGTGATAATTATCAGCAGCTGCAGAGGACAACCAATGACTTACAGTCGCAGCTTAATTTATTGTCCATTGAGAATGCCTCTCTGAACACCCGCTACCAAGAATTAAGCGAGGCTTATCACAAATTGGAACTAGAAAGTGAAGAAAAGACCAAGGAAGCCACGGCTGACCTGGATAATTTATTAACAGCCCAGACAGTCCGCAATGCAACGCTAACACGAAACATGGGCTTACTACGAAGACACCTAGCAGCCGCCAAGGAAGAAAACCAGCGCTTACAGGATCAGAACCGAGAAAACTTAGAAGCAGCGCTCGACCACCCAGACCAACCACTCAATCCTAGCAGGTTCAAAGCCATTCCTTCAGACTCAATGAGGATGCTGCTAGACGATCATGTAAGATTGCTAGATGAATATGACCGCATGAACGAGGAGTTACATAAACTCAAAGAAGATCACAAATTACTCCAGTTACGAGAACCAACACACCAAGACGTACCAGCACCTGTGGACCCCTCTCTTGACCTCCTAGAGGAACTCAACTCATTACGGGCCCAGGTATCGACCCTTGAATCAAGGATTGCAGTATACGAAGCGCCACCAAGGCCAGATTCCCCACCTGAGCTTCCAGCTGAGGAAGAAACGGTCACCATCCCGGTGGAGGAAACGTTTGAAGAAGCATACGAGCCACAACCCATCCCAGGCGGACGCGTCACGGCCGAAGGTCAGATGACGTACGAACTTCCGACCCCCGCGTGGATGAAGACTATTGAGGAACTTGGAACAACGCACTCAGCTAGAGTAGAGGCACAATTACATGCCATGGCGATGATAGAAGAACGAATATTACAGTCTCCATTCTTTGCTCAATTGGCCCCGCGACGATACATATCTGGGCACGAGCTACAGTATAAACCGTACTTCATGTTAATGGCCGAATACCAGTTAGCCATTGAGAAAGAGACAGGTAAAAAACCATCGCATGCAACTCAATTCGAGGCGGCTGATTTGCCACTAGATGCACAGAAAGGAAGGATCTATCAACCAGAGTGGCGAAAAAATTTACTACAGCAGTATCCAGAGATGATGAGTACATGGGTAAAGGCACCTTTGCACCTGAAGTATAACCCGTGTTGGGGACCAGTGCCACGACGCCACTCCTGGACTGCCTTTGCTATTAAGGTACAAAACAATAAGCAGTGCCAAGACTGGTTGAATTACCCCTATTTTAAGCCACCCATTGATTTACCAACTGTTGGCTACATGATGGCTACAATTCGCCACTGGCTCCCTAGATTAAAGCATATGGATGATATAGCGGCGCATATGACTGTCAAAATCTTTGACATGATGCAAATGATTTTTAAAGTCTTCCGACGTGTCAAGGCACCCCATGTCAACACCCCGGGCTTTGAGCATGGCAATTTTGATCTGGTATATGATATGAGTACAACGCCATCGCTACGGGTTTGTTATGCCTGGCACTGCAGAATAAAGTACCTACCGGCGTGCTACAAGCAGACATTCGAAGAGATGTTCACAACCGGTTTTTGGGAATACCATTCAGAGGTATTCATAAGCAGGCCTACTCATTTATTACAATTATTTGCCTGTGAACGAATGGTCTATTCCACACATTATCAGCTACCGCCACCGGAAGAACCGCAACCAATCGACTGGGAGAAACTCGAAGCCGACCTAGCCCGAGGCATTCGTATCTCCGAGCACACCCTCGCTCAAGACCTACTACAGAACTATATCCGGCAGACCTCACAGCAAGGTTTTGTCAGGGACGACAGAAGCGAGAGGGAGGGGGGTGTTGGAAGCAGCCAGAGGCACAGACGACACGGAAGCATGTAACGACAGAGCAGGGAGCCAGTCGAATCGTTTTTCAAATAATTATGTTTTCAAATACTTTCCAAAAACCTCCAACAGTGATTTTTATCACTATTGTAACATATGTAACATAGAAAACCCCATTTTGTAATCCATAGCTTCATTTTGTGCAAGCCGAGGAGTCCTCGAGCTTGAGGAGCTTAGGTAGAATGTGCGTACCAATTTTCATTATTTTTAGATATTGTTTACCCTTCCAAATAGCATCTAGGACCTAATTTTTAACTATGCCGGTCACTAGATGTGAAACCGGTCAAAACTAGTCTAGAAACTATAAAAAGAGCTAGAGAGCTCATTTTTGAGGTTGGTTAGTGTTGGCTAGTGTGAGCTTAGAGCTATTTTGAGCTTGTAATAGTGTTCTTGAGTAATAGAGCTAATTTCCCACCTTCCATTGTGTCTTGCTTGTCTCTTCGTAGTGTGTGTGTATGTGTGTGTGCATTTCTATGCTTCTCACCTTCACTCTCACTTCATCTCACATTCACGATCTTCATATCACTCCTATCTCTTCCGCGGATTGACATTAAGGAGGTGGAGCTTCTTAACGTGGTTCTCACCATTGTGCTAGAGCAACAACCTTCATGGGAGTAGCTTGAACTATGAGCATGAGAGTCATTCTCTGAGATAAGTGGGGTCACTGGCACCAATGCTCTTTTAAGGTTCTCTTCTACCACTGCATACTTAACTGGAATTGTATTGGCAGGAGCTGGTGGTTGGTTTCCCAAGACTGGTTGTGGCCTATATGGTGCCTGATATTGCTGTTGTGGTCTATAATATGGTTGTTGGTATTGGTTCTGATACCTACCTTGTGGGTAAGGTTGTTGATAATTCCGTCGAACAGCCTGCCTATTGTAGGGACAATCTTGAGCCGTATGGTTTGTGTACTTCCTTTCAATAGTGTAGTATGGGGCATTCCTTTCTCTCATGTTCTGGTTGTGCGATGGGCATACATTAGCCATGTGGTCACCTCCGCAAGTATAACACCGATTCAATGGGGTGACTCTTGGTGTTTGTCTATTTTGGACTCCTAGTTTCTTGGCAACTTGCTCAACTATCTCATCTATTTCCGTGGAGACTCTTGAAGTATGACTAGTAGAACTATCAGAATCCTTATAGAGTTTGGATAGTCCTAACTCCTCACCCAAGTTGTCTTCTATGTCAATGCACATGTGCACACACTCTTCTATGCTTCTAGGCTCTTTCAAGTACACATATGATCTTAACTTAGTACTTAGTAAGCCATCTAAAAACAAAGCCGTTTGTTTGGCTGGTGTAGGTAACTCTGGAGCAGGGCATCTTTCTAGGTACTGTTTGAACCTTCTACCTGCTAGTTGCACTGTTTCTTGGGGTGTCTGCTTGAAGCTATGGATCAAAGATGATGTGTTATGCCTGATACCACTCTTGGAAAATTCTACAATGAATTCGTCTAGCAATTGACCTATATCACGATAGTTGCGACTACTCAGTGGTTGAAACCAAGCTAAGGCAGTGCCCTTAAGAGTCAAACCAAATGCCTCATACTGGGTGAACAAATCCTCAACCTGTTCAGCTCTTAACACTTGTTTGAACTCGGCCACATGATCATAAGGATCTCCTGTCCCGTCAAAATAATTCTTCATTGCCTTGATCACTTGAGTGGGTCTAAGGGTTCTTGGGTGCTCTCGAGGTCTAGGCAATGGTAAATCATGTTCATCTCTTTGTTGCCTATATGCTTGATGTCTCTCTCTTTCAGGTCTTTCAATTTCAAATCCTAATCTATTTCTACCCACAGTGTGTGCAAAACTTACCTCAAGTCTCTCTCTTGTTCTTTCTCTCTAGGCTTCATGAGCTTGGGATAATCCTACTCCTTTGAGGCCATGGGAAACATTGGATCTTGATGGAGGGAAAATCAATTCACTCTTCCAAGTATATGCATGTCTATCATGTTCTGTTACCAAGAACATCTTCTCTGATGTGTTATCCAGGTAGACAACTTTTCTGGTGTCTCTGGATCCTTGAACTCGTAGATGATGACTATGCCCAATTGGCTAGGTTGATCTGGCTTGAATCTCCAAAAGGCTTCCTCTGTTTCTCTATTCAAGAATAGCTCTATGATTTTATTGTCTTGAGGGATCCAATCTGGAGTGATCACTCTGGTCAAAACTGACTTACCTCTAGGAATCTAGGGTCCTTGTCCTACATTTCCTTGTTCTAAGTCTCCTATCTCATTCTCAGGAATGATATTTCCAAACTCATCGGTCCTATCTGGTAGGTTGGTGACCACATACATGGTTCCTTCCTTATCAATATATGAACCCTCTTCGAACTTGACTACTGGGTGTTCAAGTCCAAAGGGTTGATCTGGATTTTTGAGTTGGACCACTGATTGCCTCAGACCATCCTCATTGATGTGAGCACCTAATCGGTTGGTCCTAATATATTCCAACTGTGTCTTATAGGGACCTTCTGGTGTTTGTAAATAGGCAGTGCCTGAGTTTCCTGCAGGTTTCCCCATGCTAAAAGAGATTTCTGAATCACTTGTGTCAGAGTTTAGTATGTAAGGAAAACCACTTAGTTGTTGTGCCCAAGACTTAGCTGTATGGTTGACACTAGACTGAGAAGATATAATGCTTTGTCTATCCTTGCCTAGGTGTCTACCAGATCTCACGTTCATAAGCTTTGGTTAAGAGTCCAAAATTTCCCCTTGGTATGGTTCAAAATCCTTTGGAGTCCCCTTGGTTCCCTAGTCCCACCTGAGGGTCAACTTCAAATTATTCTATCTAAAAATCAACGCATTATTCTTATAAAAAATACTTGAGGCCGTGTAGGATTTGAAAGAAGCTTTCCGACAAGCTATAGAGCTCAAAAAATGGACTTTGGATGAAAAAGTTATGTCAAATCAGGCTCCTGGGGGTCAAAACAGACAAACAAGACCTTTTGGAAAAAATCACGATTTTGTGTGAAAATCATGATTTTGTGAAATCATGAGAATTGCGATGCTATGAAATCAAGAGAATCCTGATGTTGTGACATCAAGAGAATCACGATGGTGTGAAATCAAGAGAATCGCGATGCTGTGAAATCAAGAGAATCGTGATGCTGTGAAATCAAGAGAATTGCGATGCTGTGAAATCAAGAGAATCGCGATGCTGTGAAATCGAGAGAATCGTGATGCTATGAAATCAAGAGAATCACGATGCTATGAAATCAAGAGAATCACGATGCTGTGAAATCAAGAGAATCGCGATGCTGTGAAATCAAGAGAATCGCGATGCTGTGAAATCCCCAAGAAATGCTATTTTGAATGAAAATCGTGTTTTTGGCCTGAAAATTGCGATTTTGAGAATGACCAAAAAATTGTGATTTTGATTGAAAATCGTGTTTCCTCAAATCGTGTTTTGAAAATCGTGATTTTGTACCTTAGTGAAAATCGTGTTTTTGAAAATCGCGATTGCCAAAAGAGAATCGTGTTTGATCACAATCGTGTTTTTGGCTTCAAATCATGATTTATGAGAATCGCGATTTTGAGCCCACTGAAAATTGTGTTTTCTCAAAGTCGTGTTTTTACTTGAAAATCGCGATTTTGGCTGAGAATCGTGTTTTTGCTGAGAATCGTATTTCTTGAGAATCGCCAAAAAAAATCACGCTTCTGAGGGTGACCAGAGAATCATGTTTTCGAAAAACTTAGAGAATCGTGATTCTGAGCACAACTAGAGAATCGCGATTCTGAGAATGACCTCAGAATCATGTTTCCTTCAGAGAGCTTTTAGGCAGGAAATAGAAAATCGCGATTTTCAAAAAAATTTGAAGTTTTCACAGAATCGCGATTTTCATCACAAAATCGTGTTTTTTGGAGGGAACTTTGAATTTCTGAGCGCCGAGAAATGGCGAGCTCCGTATGTGCAGAAAATCATGAAAAAACACAGGCGCTTGCTCTCCCTTGCACTTCCTAACTCCTTCCCACACAATAATGCATGCAATATGGTATGAAAATGGTGAAAATGCACTAAAAAAACAAGAAATTTCTAGGAAGATGAAGATGGAGATGATGATGATGATGAAGATGGAGAAGAAAAATCTAAAAAATAACAAAAATGATAGTTTTTTTACCTTCCAACGTCGCAAATCTACGATCTTACCATCACAACACTCGTCCTCGAAGCTCTCTCCCCGACAACGGTGCCAAAATTTTGTGTAGCTCAAGCGTAAGCACCACCTCCTTTACTTGTCAATCCGTGGAGACGTGAGGACCGGTATGAAGACCACGAGCAAGTGAAGGCACAAGTGCGCGAGTGAAAGCACACAAACATGCACACACATACATAAACACACGCGCACAAAGTAAGATCATAGCGAGGAACAATGGAAAGCTTTGATTGCAAATGAGTTCTCTTACAAAAGCTCTATTCTCTAACAAGCTAACCTAAAAAATGAGCTCTCTAGCTCTTTTTATAGTTTTTTGACTAGTTTTGGCCCTGTCCAGACCTAGTGTCCGGCATAGTTAAAAATTAGGTTCCAGGGCTTATTTGAGGGCTCAAACGAAGTCTAAAAGCTATGAAAATTGGTAGGATGGTACTTCTAATACTCCTCAAGCTCAAGGACTTCTCGGCCTGAACAAAATGGAGTTACAAAAATAGAAAATGGTATTTACAATGGTTTTTAGTGATGAAAATCACTATTTTTGTAGGGGGTTCTTCTGAAAATTTGACATGTACTTCTTGGAACTCCTTACTTGCTCCTTCTTCTTGTATGTCCACTCCTTTGATGTGCACAGGAGCTTTGTCCTTGACCTTCAGCTTCAATAACTACCTAAATATATTAACAAATCCCCCCTAGGAGTGATGTGGTGAATGAGGAGCTGGCAGAAGACTAACCAACACCCAAATCAACCATAAGGTCTCTGAGCCACACACACTCAACAATTGCTATGAAAGCTCCTTTAATCTCAGCCTCACAACTAGAAGTGGCCACGGTAGTTTGATTCTTGCTCAACCAAAATATACATGAGCTACCAAGCATGAAGCAAAAGCCACTAGTGGACACAAGAGTGTCATAGCAACCAGCCTAGTCAGAGTAAAAACGGAGCATGTAAATCTAGCAGATACAACTTTGTCATATCATACTCGTTCAGGCTCTCATAGTGCTTCATTTGCATCACATTGCTATGAGACAACAAACTAAATATCTTGTCGAGTAATGCATAAGTAAATCAAGCATCAAATAGCTTGCTGATAGAGAAGAAAATCAAATGCATCTCCAATATCATGAAGACTCAACTCTAAACCTGTCTCCATAGGAGTGGTGATAGGTTTACAGTCTTCAACGCCAAAATGCTACAATAATGTGTCAATATATTTTGTTTGACACACAAATATTCCGCCATCAACTTGCATAATAATGATGCAAGTGCCCCGAATTTGACATCTCTAATGAGACATGTAAATCAGTCTTAAACTTGCAATATGCTTCTCAATATGACCAATGAGCAGCACGTCATCAACATAGACAACAATGATCAGAAGCACATCATTTGCATGCTTAACATATAAGGTGCTCTTAGTTACCATATAATGCCTTTTTCAACCTACACACGGTTTTTATGCCCTTTTGCACAAACCCACAGGTGAAAAACATACACTTCTTCATGCAAGTCACCATTCAGAAATGCAATTTTAATGTCCAAATAATCTACATTCCAACCATGATGAGCTGCAAGTGCACATATGCTATGAGCAGTAGTCATTCTGCATTTAGAAGCAAAGGTCTCATCAAAATCAATGCCTCTTTCTTGAGCATAACCCTTTGCAACAAGCCTAGCCTTATACCTGTCAACTGTTACATCAGGCTTATGCTTCATCTTGTATAGTGTTGAGCCCATCAAAGTCATATTGGTCAAAGTCAACATGGTCAAAGTCAAACTAGTCAAAGTCAAATTAGTCAAAGTCAAAGTAGTCAAAGTCAAGATGTTCAAGGTCAAAGCAATCAAAGTCAAGTTGGTCAAGGTGCACAGGTAGTGCACAATCAATTTGTTCACAATGGTTATGTTTTGCAAAAAGTGCATTGAAGTTGCAAATTTTCTTTCTGTAAGTTTCAAGGGTTTTGAAGCTATTTGGAAGGTGTAGGTGAACCCCTTAGGTACACATATTGAAGAAATGAAGGAAAAAGTGATGGTATGTGAAGTGGAAGCGGGACGTAAAAGTGAAAGTATGGCCCCCCATTTAAAATTTTGTTTTAGTCCTAAAGGCACTACGTGACAAAATAGGGAAAGATGCTTTTGCATAATGATAAATAAAGAATAAATAAAGCATACCCAATTCACACTTATCCAAGGGAAAAGTGTGAAAGAGTTAGTTGCTCCAAGTATGTAATCTGCAACCATGATGATGGTAATTAAGTTTGTGAAAGGCAAAAGATAAGGTTTACCTATCCTTAAAGGGGTGTCTTAAAGGTAAGATCCACAAGCATGAGCAAATACTTAGACTTAAGTAGTACAAACATTCCTATAAAGTCCTCAAACTAGATACTTAAAGCTTCACCAAGAAAGGAATCTAAAGAAAAGAAGTGAAAAGCTTTTGTCCCTAGAAATTGGTTGAGTATAACCAATAGGATTGAATTTGAGAAATTCAAGAACTTGGAAGTATAATTTTTTTCTTTTGAAAACTCTAGAAAGGAAGGATGGATGTTTCATCAAAATGAACTTTTTAAAGACAAATGTAAGTGAAAGCAGCGGATCATGGAATGATCTTCTTCTGAAGGAAAACAAATGTAGAAAATCCAAGTTAGAAAATCATTGACCTCAAATTTTATTAAGGAATTTAGGTGAGAACGTAATTTATAAAGATATGTTTGGACATTAAAATAAGTATCATTCACATTTCAATTTGAAAATAGGGTGGTATGGGACACCAGATTTCATACTGAGATTGATGCAGGAAAGATGGTATGGGACATCTAACCGTGGAATGATAGGTATCTTTTGGTTCTACAATGATTCTTGGAGAAAAATTGAATCCTCAAGGAAATTAAAACTTCAAAGGAGAATAAAAACATGATATGAAATGATACTTCAAGATCAAGCAAGTATGAAGATCATGAAGTAATTAACTTCTAGGACCTTCATTTATAATTCAAGTATGGCAAAGTATGTTCTTACTTGAATTATGAAACACTTCAATGTAAAGTGTTTGTATCATAAATAGTTTATAAATTCCTGAAGAACTAAAACATTGACATGATCCTTTCAACTACGGTTAGAAAGACTAAGTTAGTTTGGAAACACCTAGTTGATAGTGCAACTCGGTGTGATCAATCTCTTGGCTAGTAATGCAATAGAATCGCATTCAAAGTTAGTAGTTTTAAGAGATCCTAAAGAGCAAAAGATTAACTTAGTCTCAAGTGAAGCATTGATGTTTTGAATAAACAAAGAAAATTGTCATATAAAGAAGCTTCGTTGATTAACACATTGATGTTTTGATACCACACTCGTATCCAGTGGTTGGATGTTGTTTAAGCTTTATCCAAAGAATCATTTTGAGAATCTAATTTAATTATCTTAAACATAGATATAATGCTTCAATAACTCGTTGAAATAGATCTTTGAAAAGTTCAAATCTTAAGTCACTTAAGTTTGACTCACATCAAGTTTAAGTATCTTGGAGGTTTGAATGGGTTAAAGAAAGTTTTGGTTCTTCCTTATAACTTTCCAAAAAGTTTGGAGATGATTAAAATTGATTATTTGACTGACTCTATAAAAATTCATGGATAGACAATGGGAGTGGGTAGCCAAATTAAACATCCTAGATAGATATTATGTACAAGAACCCATTCATTGTTCAAAGTTCCTAGAGTCTAAGTTGACTTATTTCTTTAGGTCTCCTTCAAGTTACATAGCATCACTCCAATGAATTTCATAAAGTTTACTACACTCTTGAAAAGTAAAGTTAATAATTGCTCATAGGATTGACAATTCCCACTAAATTAAAGCTAAAGCCTTTGAGAAAAGTGTCATAAGTTGGACAAACTACATTTTGGATTTGACTTGGTCAAGTTCAAGTGAGGTTGATCAAAAGTGAATGCTACACGTTCTCCTACATTCTAGATAGGATTTTCAAGCCCAGTAGGACAAAGCATTCATCTATTTGAGTAATAAATCAAATAAATGTTGGTTGAAAGTGAAAGAGCATTCATCCATTTGAGTAATAAATCAAATAAATGTTGGTTGAAAGTGAAGTAAACCACAATAGAAACATCTCAGTTAGATGTTTGGATCAACCATACTTCTAGTTTGACTTCAAAATCATATTCAAGTGCTAAAAGAAGTTCCCAAAGTCAAGATCTAGAGAGAAATCCCACCTCACTTACTTGGTGCATGCACTAGTGATGCCATAACATGGAATATTAATTTGAATCTATCCATTCCACATGTTAGTGCCCAGATAGCGCATAGTGATAACAATGAAATGAATGGGGATATTGTTTGATCCACCCTTATTATTCATTCCCTACTTTGTACTCATATTAGTTTATTCAGTGCAAAGCTAGATAGCGTTTTGAATTTTGTGGGTAAGGATAAACTAGTAGATTCTCCTCTATTCATTTGGAATATGAGGTGAGTCCCACTAGAGAGATGAAAACATGTTCTTCTAGGTTAGAACATGAGGGTGAGATGAATGCCTATAGAGATATTTATAACTAGAAGTGAATCCCACTAGAGAGATGAAAACATGATATTCTAGGTTAGAACATGAGGGTGAGAATGTTGGAAACGATACATGCATGGTGGGTTGTGATGTAGTGGGTATGGAAGTTGGGGTTGGGACAATGGACACTATGGTGAGTGTGGCAAGGTGCACGGTGATGGGTGTCATGTGGAGTGTGCTAATTGATGTGGATGATGCTTGTACATGTGCATCCGGTGAGGCAGTGGGTGATATCTCCATGTCACTGGAGGTGCTTTCGGTGACGACAATGTGAAATAGTGAAGTGGTGCGATTGTACGAGGTGGGGTGGTGCAATGGTGTTGTGAGAGGTGAGTGGAGTGGTGTGATTGGTGGCCATAAAAAATGATTCTTTGCATTGAATTTCTGTGAAGACATTACAGAGGGAAAAGGGGACGTTCGTGGATATAGGAAAGATGGCATGATGTAAAGGTGTACAATGGGTTGGTGGTGTACAAATGGAAATGTGGAGGTGGGGAAATGATTGGTGGCATAGGGGAAGGTGGAGTGAAGACAGATGTAATGGGAGGGTTAGTCATAATCGAGCTGCAGATAGGGGGCCAAATGGAAATAGGTGATGGAAATGCGAATATCAGGACTTTCTGCAACATCAATGGAGGGTTGGGTTGGTTCTCGAGAAGAAGAAGGGGTGGTTTCACTAGTGGTATATACAAGGGTAGTGGATTTGCTCGTAGTCAGGTCAATGGTTGAAGAACTCACAGTGGGTGCGGATGTCATAGGTTTCATCGGTATATGAATATATTTGCTAGGCCATTTGAGTAGTCTTACTCGTGAAGGGTCAAACTTGGGAAGTGGTTTCCGCTTCGAGTAGTTATCCTACTCCTCGCCCAAACCTTATTCATTGTGTCATGTAGCCATCTGATGGCTATTGTGTATGCAACTTCTTGTACAAACTCCTCTTCATATGTGTTGGTGTCAGAACATCGACCTCTTCTTGTACTAACTCCTCTTCATATGTGTCTCAAATCGATGTTCTTCTTTCTCACTCTCCTCAATGTCATCTGCGCCATCATCGGTCACTGTGTGGTTGTCATCTTCATCTTCAAAGTTAGAGTCCTCGCCCCCTTTTGACGGTGTGGTTGGGTAAGCGGGCCTTTCATATTCCTGAAACGAATTGTGTGTCCAAAAACTGGAAGTCACTAGACAACACCTGTGGTATCTCAAAGTCAAAGGTGGTATTGATATTTTCTGTACCCAAGCTAGCGACCTAAAAGCCAAATGATTCAGATATAAAAGTGGTGGTCACAATGGGAACTTCAATTGTTGTGGTGGTTGTGATGGGAATGGAAATAGGAATAGTGGTTGCCACCTTTGAGACCTCACTCATTGTAGAAGTTTGAGTCAAATGGATTCTGAGTGGTGGAACCAGTGGTTGCGATTGAGTGGGAGATTGTTGTGGGGAGGTCTCTGGTGTGGGTTGTGGTGAAGGCAAGTCCGCAACTTGTAAACAAGGAATTGTACCACACATTCGCTTCACTCTCCTGGTATTTGGAGGTCGCTTGGTTTTCTTTGAACCCTTGTATTGTTGTAACTGTGCTGCTTGAAGAGCTCTTTCAATGGCAATATCATAAATTAAGCACATATAAATAACGCGTGCGAGAGCACAACAACCGTGGACAACCTTCTTCTTTTTCCAACGATGTCCTACCAGTACGAGCTGGTCCTAGATGTAAGTCGCAATGTCAATCATTTGAGGGCCTGTAGTGGTGAGGTATAAGCCAAACCATAAGCACTTGTGGGGAATTGTAAAACGATCATGTGCTAGAAAAGCAGAATGCTAGAGATAGATGCTCAAAGGAGCAGTGATTTGAAGAGTGATTCCTAAGAGAGCAGGACATTTATCCACATCACTTCTCTTCATAGCCTCGGAATGAGGTGCTCTTTCTCCGTGGGCGTATGATTATCATGAATCTTAAGAGCTATTCTGATTAAATCCAAGGACAAAGCGAATTTCTTGAATGGGCGATCATTTACTAAGGAAGATATTATGAATACTGGATCCAATTCCTTTCGCTCTTGTTCCTTGATAGATGCAACCAAACAATAACATCGATACAAGTCAGGTTTAGGAAGTGGTGCACCAAAATAGGTTGCAAATCTTGCTCACTGCCAAATAGGCATGAATTCTTCATTGTTTTGGAGGGCTTCAAACTCTTGAGAGAAGAACTGATATCACTACCAAACATTGGCTCCATATGTCAAATTAGCCTCATAGATAAAATCAACATCGTCTAGTGGTCTGACAAGTCCTTTGAGCTAATGCACATCACTACTCACTTTCTCCGTTTTACCCATGAGTGGGTCTTCAATTGGCATGGGGCCTGTGAAACCCTGGAATTTTGGCAACACCACTGTTAATAGGTTCTCGAATGGAAGGGCTGATAAATCGACCACACATCATGCAAGCACCGCACTAGTGGAACTTCTCGATTGCATGACGAAGTCCTATGAAGGAACCTAAACTAGAGCACAAAGGAAAACACACTAGTCTTGGAAATTAATAAAGATCCCAAGGAGATGAGACCTCCATTCCTTTACACCACCAATATGCTTCCTGTGCAATGTGCGTGGTTTGAATGATGTGTGATTGTGAAGTGAATGTGAGTAGTGAATGATTTCACTGTGGGGTGATTGTGTGTGAGGCTCGTGGTTTTTCTATCGAAACTTGTGAGTATTGCCTACTAAGTTAGTGTAAGTTACAAGGGCAGTAGTTAGATGGGTTGTCTAAGGAGGAGATGGGTGGAGTAGTCAGTGGGTGCTTATCATCACAAGAATGATAGTAAGGATTGGCTTGCTTAGGTGCAGTCATGATTAGTGAAGTCTTAGGAATCCATTTTTGTACAACATGAGAGGGTACAAAAGATGAAGTGGAATATACAAAAGAGGATTTGTAGAGTGTTTGGTTACTAGCAAAAAAGGTTTTCCTCGGGTTGTCTAAAGTTTATTTATACGTTGCATAGTTCTTAAGTATGCAAATCTAGTGAGACTTGGATTGGGCTTTCACTAAGGGCTTCGACACCTAAATTTGTCGAATGCACTGCCGCTGTTGTGAGTGAAATTGACAGGGTTGTTGAAGATCTGGAGGGATTGAGTCGTTTGATGATGTATCTTTTTGTACCCACATTTGGCATGGGATTTCCTGAGTAGCCGATCCGAGGGGCCACCCTAATGTGCTACTCCTTTGAGTACATGGGTGATGTGGCCGTACTAGTTGTCGAGGGTGAGATGTCATGTCAACACTCTGATTTGGAAAAGAAGGGAGATCCAATGCTAACGTGTCCAACCCCTTAGAGAATGAGGCATTTTGTACAACAGATCTAGCTGGACACCGTGTTAGCAAGAGTGATCCGATGAAGGTTCCTGAATCCTCCCATGTGTAGCTACCTGATTGGGGAGCTCTTGGTGGTCTTTCAAGCTTATCTGGAGTAAGTGGGGGTTCAAGCCTGTAGCTCAAGCGTAAGCACCACCTCCTTTACTTGTCAATCCGCGGAGACGTGAGGACCGGTATGAAGACCACGAGCAAGTGAAGGCACAAGTGCGTGAGTGAAAGCACACAAACATGCACACACATACATACACACGCGCACAAAGTAAGATCAAAGAGAGGAACAATGGAAAGCTTAGATTGCAAAAGAGTTCTCTTACAAAAGTTCTATTCTCTAACAAGCTAACCTCAAAAATGAGCTCTCTAGCTCTTTTTATAGTTTTTTGACTAGTTTTGGCCCTGTCCAGACCTAGTGTCCGGCCTAGTTAAAAATTAGGTTCCAGGGCTTATTTGAGGGCTCAAACGAAGTCTAAAAATTATGAAAATTGGTATGATGGTACTTCTAATACTCCTCAAGCTCGGGGACTCCTCGGCTTGAACAAAATGGAGTTACTAAAAATAGATAATGGTATTTACAATGGTTTTTAGTGATGAAAATCACTATTTTTGTAGGGGATTCTTCTGAAAATTTGACATACACTTCTTGGAGCTCCCTACTTGCTCCTTTTCCTTGTGTGTCCACCTTTTGATGTGCTTCCATGCTTTGTCCTTGACTTTGAGCTTCAACACTCCCCCCCCTCTCGAGTCTGTCGTCCCTGACAGACCCTTGTTGGAAGGGCTGTTCCATGTAGTGCTTTGAGAGGTGGTGTCCATCCGTTGTATGAGCTGGTTCCTTGGATTCCAGCAAGAATGTGTCGTTGTGAGCGTTCAAAACTGCAAGTTGCTCAAAAGAGGTTGTCAAGAGTGATTTGGAGCAACTACTGGCTTCAATTTGCTTCCGAGATCTGGATGTTGTTCCCATAACGTCCGCTAGCTCTTCCAAAGATGATGTTGAGAGCAGTCATGCCAACTACTCATAACCCATAATGAATGAAGGGTAAGTGTGTTCGTGCCTGGGTTGAAAAAAATATGTGCCTTGTGCACGGCCTTGTAATGTAGCCCTACGCATGCTTACTTGGAAAATGCATTGGAAGAGCATGGTGCAAAAATTGCGGGTCTTGAGCTAAGTGCTCAAGGGTATGCTGACGAAGAGGTTTCTCAAACTATCATGGTTGTGGTCCAAGTAGAAGATTCTTACCATAAGGAAAGGTCAGTCGATGCGGATCTCTTCGTGTTGTACACCTTTCATCATGATGGACCATTGGTTGGTTTATCATTGTCACTGGATGCCCTGGTTGATGGTCCACCTAAGCATGACTCATTCATGTTCCATAAGCCAAATCTAGGAACAAGCTCTCTCTCTCTCTCTTTTTTTTTTTTTTTTTTTTTTTTTTTCTTCTTTTTTTTTTTTCTTTTTTGCAAAGAATAGCACAAAACAAGAACACAAAAGTTAGTATCAATAGACATATTTGACCTATGTCAATGTGCTCTTGTGCTTGGGATTCTCAAGTGTGTCTATGCACGGCCGTGTAATGTGGCCCTATAATAATGCATACTTTGGAAATGCATGACCTGAATGGTGCAAAAGACGGGGTTGTGCAAGGAGCACATGGTTGTTGCTCGGTCGAGGCTTTTGGTGTTATTTGTGGAGGTTGATGCCGACCTTGGTGGAGGTATCCATTGAGTCGCGAACTGATGTAATCCTCCTTATTGGAGTCCATTTTAGAACATCATTTGGCACTGTAGAGGTCACTTCAGGCGTCTTTCTCTTTGGATGCTTGCTGAACTGTGGTATCCAGTGTGGTTGACACTTTGGTTCAGTGGAGGCTACTTGCACTTTTGGCTTCCAAACCCATATCCTTTTTGCATGTCTTTCTACTAATGTTGAAGAGCTGATTTGATCTTCCTTTGGTCTCTGTACGTGGTGCTTACCCTTTTCTCTTCGTGGCTTCTTTGTTGAAACCTTTTGCATGTGGGAGAACAAAGGTTGTTGTGGATGGAGGAGCTTCTTAGGTACCCACATCTGTAATTGCCCTTGTTGAGCTGCAGCTAACTTCTTAGGCAGCCATACTTGCTGGATGCCTTGTGATTGAGCTTGTGTGAGCTGCTTCCTTCGTCTTCTGGGCTGGTTGGTTTGCATGGATGGAATTTGTGGGGGCAAGGTTGGTGGTTGCTCTCCTCTGCGTACCCATATCTGCTTCATGCTCGGAACTGCTTTTTTATCGAATGGTGTCTTTCTATTTGATGTAGCAGTTGTCGTGAACGGATGTGTTTGCTTGTGTGGTGGACGCACTATTGTGGCTACTTGATTCTTTAGGGAAGAAGAAAGATCCAACCGCCTTCGAACCTGGTCTTCCATGATTGACACCTTCTGCATCATAGAGCTTTTGACACATACAACATCTTCTTTCATATGATTATTCTTGGAAGAACTAAGAGAGTGTGTGGTGCCATGATTTAGGAGCATGCAGTTCTCTAATTCTAATGTAATGCATTGTTCATGTACCCAAACTTGAAGAATTTGACTTCTTAGGTTTAAGTTAACTGCATGGTCATAGATCCAATCTTGACCCAAGACAAGTGGTTCTGTAAGGTTCTCATCTTGACATACTAGCGCTTTGACTTTCAGTGGAACATCTTGAAGGTAGATGGGAAGTTCCACCTCGCCCAAACAAGGGGTTTCCACACCTCCCAATCCTATGAGATAAGCTTCTATGGGATTGATGTTCAACCCCAAGTCTTGGCAGTAGGAAAGTCTAACTGCACTACTTGCTGCACCTGAGTCAATCAATGCTTTCACCGTCCTTGCACCCTTCCCTTGTCCTAACTCTATGGTCACAAAGGGTCTTCGGTCAATGACCTGAGAAGTCGCTATGCCTGACTTTTGACACATATCCATGTGATATTTTGGGGCTTTTGAGTTGACTTCTAGGCCTAAGCGCCTTAACTTATTTCGCCTAATACGCTCTCTGGCCTCTACCTGTGCTTCTTCTCTCACTCTTAACTCTTCATCTTTTCGCTTCTTAGCAGTGTTGAGTCTCATTAGCATATCCTCAGTAAGAGGTTCTTGATATAGCTTGACTCTACAGCCACTAATATAGTTTGGCAAGATATCTCCTTCTAGCGTGGCCAACTGAACTGCACCACTAGTGGAAATTCTATTAATGATCATGGGTCCGTATCCTCTTTTTTCCAACTTACGGGCATGTTGTTTTAGTGTGTATACCAACACTAGATCTCCCTCTTTCAATCCCTTATCCTTGATGTGTGCATCAAAGTATGCCTTTTGCCTCTTCTTTGCAGCGTAGATGCTTGCTGCCGCTCGTAGCCTCGTTTCACCCAAGCGTTCGAGATCAAAGATCCTAGAGGACAATTCATGCCCATTCCACTCATACTCTTGTGCTACTTTTAAGGCAGGGATTAAGAAATCTAATGGTAGCACAACATTCTGTCCGAAGACCATCTGAAATGGGGTGGCATTGAGTACCGTTTTGTAGGCAACTCGATAAGCCCAAACAGCATGATGAAGTTGTTTGTCCCAATCAGAGCGTTTATTATTTACCAGTTTTGTCAATACGTTACAGAGGATCTTATTGGTACTCTCGGCTTGTCCGTTGGCTTGTGGGTGATAGGGGGCAGATTTCTTATGTATCACCAAGAATTCTTGGAGAAGATTTTCAATGACTTCATTCAAGAAGTGTGTGCCTCTATCGCTCACCAACTCTATTGGTAGTCCATATCTCGTGAACACATTCTCGAATAAGAACTTAGCCGTAGTCTGAGCATCATTCTTTGTTGTGGCTTTGACTTCTACCCACTTTGTAAGGTAATCTGTGGCTACTATGATGTACTCTGCATGGGAGTTTCTAGCTGGGGGGTTAATAGGACCTATGAAGTCTATGCCCCACTTTGAAAATGCACGTCCTCCCATCACTGGCCTCAAGGGCATCTCGTCTTTTCTCACTGGATATTGTGCACGTTGGCATGTGTCACATTTCTTCACATAGGTATGTGCGTCCATATGAAGAGTGGGCCACCAAAGTCCTGAGAATAGAATGGTCTTGATCACTCGGTCAGGACCAAAATGTCCACCTGCAACACCGCTGTGTGCAGTCTCTAAGACCTTTAAATAGTCTGATTCATGAACGCATAGTCTTAAGTAACCATCTTTGCCTCTTCGGTATAGGTTGTCCCCTACTAAGGCGTAGCCTTGAGCCTCTTGCTCCATGCTTCGTCTTCTTGCTAGACTAGCCTCTTTGGGTAATCGTCCCGATCTCATAAACTCTACCAATGGAGCACTCCAATCTGGAATTAATGACACTTGATAAAGGGTCGCATGCTCCACTGGGGGTCTCTCTCTGCACCTTGGACAATTCTTAATCCACTCATGTATTTCTTTGTCCATGCTAGGCCAATACACTCCTAAACGCTTTAGATTCTGCAATGTTCGTTGTTTAGAATAGTGATTTCCTAGCATTCCTTCATGGGCTTGTTGCAACCAACTACTATGTTCATCATCCTCCACACAACAAGCTAATACACCCTCAGTATCTTGTTTGTACATGCTTCCTGCTAATATGTGATATTTTTGTGATTTTACAATTTCTTCTTGTGATGTTTTCACATTCTTATTTGCAGGGCCAAAGGTGAGGACTGGTACCAACTTATTTGCCCATTTAGGAACAACTTCTAAATTGAACAGATAAGCATCGGGTAATTCGTCAGACACTCCTTGCGGTGACTCTCCTGAAGTGATGCGAGAAAGGTGATCTGCCCGAAGGTGGGTTCTACCTTTCCTGACAACAACTTCAAAGTCGTATTCCATTAGTAAGAGGAACCATCTTACTAAGCGTCCAGTATTGCAAGGTTTATTGACCAAATACAACAAAGCTTGATGATCAGTGAAAAACTTGAACTTGTTGGCCAATAAATAGTGTCTAAACTTCTTCACAGCATATACCATGCCTAAGCCCTCTCGCTCAGTTGTGGTATAGTTTCGTTCAGCTACAGTGAGCTGTCTACTAGCATATGCTATGGGCAAATCTAAGTTTCCTTCACTTGTGGGTTGTGCTAGCACACATCCTATGGCATGATTGGATGCATCCACATGGACATGGAAGGGTTTATTCCAATCAGGAGTGGTGAGTATTGGTGCCGTGCACAAACGTTTCTTCAGTTCGTTGAAAGAATTCTTGCATTCGTCGTTCCACTCAAAATTAGACAACAAGGCATAAAGGGGTCTAGCTATGATCGCGTACATGTGGATAAACCTACGGTAGTATCCACAATGGCCCATAAAGGCTTGTACCTCTTTAATATTCCTTGGCCTTGGTAGCTCCGCTATGGCTCGCACCTTATCTTCATCTGTTGAGATTCCATTCTTAGAAACAATATGACCTAAGATTTTACCTTGACGCACCATAAACACACACTTTTCTGGGTTCAGACACACTCGATATTCTCTACACTTGTTGAAGATTTGTCTGAGCTCAGGGATGTGAAACCTTCTTTCTTGGGAATGAGCACATAAATCATCCACATACACTTCTAAGCTCTTTCGCAAGAACTCTTTGAAGACATGACACATGAGCCTTTGGAATGTTGCAGGTGCATTGGTGAGCCCAAATGGCATCACACGAAATGCAAAGATTCCCCACTCTGTAGCAAAAGCTGTTTTGTGTTGATCTTCTGGGGCAATGGCTACTTGATTGTAACCTGAAAATCCATCAAGGAAGCTATAAACTTCCTTGCCTGCAACACGCTCCAATAGGTGTTCTGTGATTGGAAGTGGATAACTATCTCTAATCGTAGCGGCATTAACTTTTTTAAGGTTAATACACACTCGCAACTTCCCGTTCTTCTTGGGTACCACAACAATGGGGGACACCCATTCGGTGTGCTCAATCTCATAGATGAATCCCGCTTCAATCAACCTATCAATTTCTTCTTTTATTTTGGCTGCATAGGTATCATTATATGTGTAGGGCTTCTGTTTGGTGGGCTTAGCATCAGCAGTCATGGGGATAGTATGAGAGCAAATTCTTGGATCTACCCCTTTCAAGTCTCTATAGTGCCATGCAAACACATCCCTATATTCCCTTAATAGAGCGACAAGCTCCATTTCTTCTCTTGCACTTAGGTC
Source organism: Ceratopteris richardii (assembly GCA_020310875.1). Lineage (NCBI taxonomy): Eukaryota > Viridiplantae > Streptophyta > Polypodiopsida > Polypodiales > Pteridaceae > Ceratopteris > Ceratopteris richardii. The sequence goes on along the minus strand of CM035428.1, from coordinate 106,957,901 downwards.
ATCTCCTATATATGTGCATCTCTCTTCATTCTCTTCGATGGTCACTACAATCTTCTTGGTCTTTTCTTTATTATCATATGATTCTCCTATGATGGCCTCTCTCTTAGGCATTCGTACCAAAATTTTGCGGTCGTCAACTTCATATTTCTTGAAGTTTTCTGGTACTTCAAACAATGATTCCTCCTCTTCTTGTTTCACTGCTTTTCTTTTCTTTTTCTTTTGACTACTCTCACTTCCATCCTTTGAGTTTACTGTTTTAATACTTGTGAGAGGTTCTTCTTCTTTCTGGGTGAACACTCCTATATCTTCTAGATAGTGCTGCTCTGAGTTAAAGCCACTATCCATCACAATAGATTCCAGATCATCGTCATTCTCTCCTTCTTCTATGACATCACTAGGGTCACATTCTTCTAGCAAGGGTTGACACATGAATACTGAGATATCATAACCCTCCTCATCACAATGAGGTGTCCACTGTTCCTCATTGATAGCAATGTCCATGGTGGCTAAGATTTCTGGCCAGCCATGAGGCTCAAACTCCTCATCTGGAAAGATCATCGGTGTGTAGGCTGGGTCTCTAACTGGTCTATCTCCTAGCGAAGTTCCTTCTTCTCTTGCCTTTAAACGTTTTTCCTCTTCCTTTGCGACCTTGCACATCCACAAATGAGTATCTTCATGCAGCCATGATGGATCAGGTGAACTTTCAGAATGCACGGAGATGGAATCTTCTTTCGCTTTGTGGATAGAATTCCACTGTAGGGGTGGTACATCTCTGAAGGTGTAATCCTTCAAATTGACCTTGGTGGTGACCCCTAAGTGCTGTAAGTACAAGGAGTTAGTTCCCCAATCCTGTACTATTTGCAATTGTCGTAGGAAGGGTCTTCCTAGGATCATCTCATAGACATTATTTTTCTCAAAGTCACATATAGCAAATGTGTGCTCAAACTCTACACCACAAGTGGTTAGAGTGATCCCTTCTAGCAATCCTAGAGGTCTTTCAAAATGACCATCAGCCATTTGAAGCTTCATTCTAGTTGGTCTTAATGTGGGCTTGCCCCATTGCTTCCACAAGGAGGTGGTCGCAATAGCAACACCAGCACCTGAATCTATGATTGCTTTGGTTGTGTAACCTTGGTAGGTGATTGGAAGATAAGTATTACCTTCGTCACCCTCACACATGTCCCCTATTTTGTCTAGAGGTATCTCTGGTACCCTTTGCTTGGAGCCTGCTTTTGGCATGTTGGAATCAAGTTCTGGAACCTGATCCTTCACATGATTCCAAAGTTCAGGTTTTGCTTTGAGCAGCTCTTCTACAGTGAGATGACACTGAACCTTCGTGTTCTTCACGACATCTGTGTTCCTTGGAACCACTGAGTCTTCATTTCTTACTAGTATTGTGGGAGCTCTAATCTGGAGAGATTCAGATTCCCATGGGCCTGGAAATTGAGGCAGTTCTTCTAAGGTATTAGATTCAAAATCTAACCTTTCGTCTTCTTGTTGTTCTGCTTCATCCCCGTAAATAGATGGAATGTCTTGGGGAAATTGATCATGAAGATCATCAATCTCAGGAATAGGAGGGGAATTACCCTTCTCCTTACCCCATTTCTCTTCTTGTATTTCCCGCAAGAATTCTTGAGAGTACTGTTGAATTGAAGGAGGTATTCCTGGATCTGTGGAATTAGGAACATAAGCTCCCATTGGAGGTGAGCTTCCTCTTTCAATAACTGGTTGAGCCTGTGGAGGTAAAGAAACTTGTGGTTTGTTTACCAACTGCTCTAATCGTTCTAGTAAGCCCTGGAAGTGCAATTCCCCTTTGACAGAGTTTGTCTGATTGAACTTTTGACTAGTCTCAAGTATAGCTTGAGCTTGTTCTACCATTTTCATGCACATTTTCATCCGTTCAATCTCTAAGTCCGCTCTAGGATAACTCTTGTCTAGGTTTGCCGCTGTAGGCCCTTCTTGAAGTCGAGCCTGGTAGGCCTTGAACATCATGTCCAAGCCTTCTGGGGTTGGATCTGCAAGGACAGACCCTGGTTGAGGTCTATTTGCAATGGGTGGTGGGGTGGGATGAGGTGGAGTGGATGGAGTTTCGGCATGCGAGGGGCTTTGAGATGCAATATCTTCTATTTTTGTTTTCGCTTCTTTTAAGCTTTCTTCTAGTTCCGATAACTTTTTATTCCACTTGCGATTGGCCTTATCTCTGGTATCCTTCCATGTTCTTGTTTTCCTCTTACTAGGCTCTCCAGATTCACTCGACTCTGATTGTTCTACTGGTTTATCCTGTTTTAAGGCTTGTGCTCTAGTGACAGCTTGTATAGGAGCCACATTGTTACTACTTGATCTTGAATCTGCCACTAAGCCTACCACATTAATGGGTGTAATCTTGGGTGCACTGGAGGGGTTTCTTGGACAATCTCTGGGGAGATGGTCTTTGCCGCAATCAGGACAAAAAGCCTGTATTGTGATAGCCTGTCCTTGACTCGGAGATGGTGGGTGGGGACAGTCACGAATGAAATGGTCACCTTGACATCTGAAACAAGATCCTCTAGGGGCTTGTGGTCTCATTTGTCTCAACTGGGGCCTAGGGTTAGGATTTGTGTACATGACATTGGAGTATTCTGGCTCCCAATTTTGCTCCATAGGTGGTGCTTCATATTGATACGAGTAAATCTCACTATGTTCAGGTGACCCTGTGTAATACGCATGTGGACTACCTTCATGGGAGTAGTCTGAACAATGAGCATGAGAGTCATTATCTGGTATCAATGGGGTTAGTGGCACCAATGCTCTATTTGGATTTTCTTCTCCCCCAGCATATTTGACTGGAATCACGTTGGCTGGAGCTGGTGGTTGGTTTCCCAAGACAGGTTGTGGCCTATATGGTACCTGATATTGCTGTTGTGGTCTATAATATGGCTGTTGGTATTGGTTCTGATACCTACCTTGTGGGTAAGGTTGCTGATAATTCTGTCTAACAGCCTGCCTATTGTAGGGACAATCTTGAGCCGTGTGGTTTGTGTATTTCCTCTCAATAGTGCAATATGGAGCATTCCTTTCTCTAATGTTTTGGTTTTGCATTGGGCATACATTAGCCATGTGGTCGCCCCCACAAGTATAACACCGATTCACTAGAGTGACTCTCTGTGTTTGTTTATTTTGGACTCCCAGCTTCTTGGCAACCTGCTCAGCTATCTCTTCTATTTCTGTGGAGATCTTTGAAGTATGACTAGTAGAACTATCCGAATCTTTGTAGAGTTTGGACAATCCTAACTCCTCACCCAAGTTATCTTCTATGTCAATGCATGTCCGCACGCACTCTTCTATGGATCTCGGCTCTTTCAGATATACATATGATCTTAACTTTGTGCTCAGTAAGCCATCTAAGAACAAAGCCACTTGTTTGGCTGGTGTGGGTAACTCGGGAGCAGGGCATCTTTCTAGGTACTGTCTGAACCTTCTACCTGCTAGTCGCACTGTTTCTTGGGGTGTCTGCTTGAAACTGTGGATCAAGGATGATGTGTTATGCCTGATACCACTCTTGGAAAACTCTACAATGAATTCGTCTAGCAGTTGACCTATATCGCGATAGTTGCGACTACTCAATGGTTGAAACCAAGCCAAGGCAGTGCCCTTAAGAGTCAAACCAAATGCCTCGTATTGGGTGAATAAATCCTCAACCTGTTCAGCTCTTAACACTTGTTTGAACTCGGCCACATGATCATAAGGATCTCCTGACCCGTCAAAATAGTTCTTCATTGCCTTGATCACTTGAGTGGGTCTAAGGGTTCTTGGGTGCTCTCGAGGTCTAGGCAATGGAAAATCATGTTCATCTCTTTTTTGCCTATGTGCTTGATATCTCTCTCTTTCAGGTCTTTCATTTTCAAATCCTGATCTATTCCTGCCCACGGTGTGTGCAAAACTTACCTCAGGTCTCTCTCTAGTTCTTTCTCTCTGGGCTTCATGAGCATGGGAAGATCCTACACCTTGGAGGCCACGGGAAACATTGGATCTTGGTGGGGGGAAAATCAATTCATTCTTCCAAGTATATGCATGTCTATCATGTTCTGTTACCAAGAAAATTTTCTCTGATGTGTTATCTAGGTAAACAACTTTGCCTGGCATCTCTGGATCCTTGAACTCGTAGATGATGACTATGCCCAATTGGCTAGGTTGATCTGGCTTGAATCTCCAAAAGGCTTCCTCTGTTTCTCTATTCAAAAATAGTTCTATGCTTTTGTTATCTTGAGGGATCCAGTCTGGAGTGATCACTCGGGTCAACACTGACTTACCTCTAGGAGTCTGGGGTCCTTGTCCTACATTTCCTTGTTCTAGGTCTCCTATTTCATTCTCAGGAATGACATTTCCAAACTCATCAGTCCTATCTGGTAGGTTGGTGACCACATACATGGTTCCTTCCTTATCAATGTATGAACCCTCTTCGAACTTGACCACCGGGTGTTCAAGTCCAAAGGATTGATCTGGATTTTTGAGTTGGACCACTGATCGCCTCAGACCATCCTCATAGATGCGAGCTCCTAATTGGTTGGTCCGAATATATTCCAACTGTGTCTTATAGGGACCTTCTGGTGTTTGTAGATGGGCAGTCCCTGAGCCACCTGCAGGTTTTCCCATACTAAAAGACATTTCTGAATCACTTGTGTCTGAACTTAGTAAAAGATGACCACTTATTTGTTGTGCCCAAGACTTGGATGTATGGTTGACACTAGCCTCAGAAGATCTAATGCTTTGTTTATCCTTGCCTAAGTGTCTACCAGATCTCAGGTTCATAAGCTTTAGTCAAGAGTCCAAATTTTCCCCTTGGTATGGTTCAAAATTCTATGGAGTCCCCTTGGTTTCCAAGTCCCACTTGAGGGTCTAATTCAAATTATCCTATCTCAAAATCAACGCGTTATTCTTGAAAAAAACAGTTGAGGTCGTGTAGGACTTGAAACGAGCTTTCTAACGAGCTATAGAGCTCAAAAAATGGACTTTGGATGAGAAAGTTATGCCAATTCAGGCTCCTGGGGGTCAAAACAGGCAAACAGGACCTTTGGAGAAAATCGCGATTTTGTGAACTTCCAGAGAATCGCGATTTTGTGAACTTTCAGAGAATCGCGATGTTGAGCACAAAATCGTGTTTTAGAGAATCGTGTTTTTTGACATGAAAATCGCGATTTTGAGCACAGAATCGTGTTTTAGAGAATCGTGTTTTTTGACATGAAAATCGCGATTTTGAGCACAGAATCGTGTTTTAGAGAATCGTGTTTTTTGACATGAAAATCGCGATTTTGAGCACAGAATCGTGTTTTAGAGAATCGTGTTTTTTGACATGAAAATCGCGATTTTGAGCACAGAATCGTGTTTTAGAGAATCGTGTTTTTTGACATGAAAATCGCGATTTTGAGCACAGAATCGTGTTTTAGAGAATCGTGTTTTTTGACATGAAAATCGCGATTTTGAGCACAGAATCGTGTTTTAGAGAATCGTGTTTTTTGACATGAAAATCGCGATTTTGAGCACAGAATCGTGTTTTTTGACATGAAAATCGCGATTTTGAGCACAGAATCGTGTTTTAGAGAATCGTGTTTTTTGACATGAAAATCGCGATTTTGAGCACAGAATCGTGTTTTAGAGAATCGTGTTTTTTGACATGAAAATCGCGATTTTGAGCACAGAATCGTGTTTTAGAGAATCGTGTTTTTGACATGAAAATCGCGATTTTGAGCACAGAATCGTGTTTTAGAGAATCGTGTTTTTTGACATGAAAATCGCGATTTTGAGCACAGAATCGTGTTTTAGAGAATCGTGTTTTTTGACATGAAAATCGCGATTTTGAGTAGGGAATCGTGTTTTCTCAAAATCGTGTTTTTTGCTGAAAATCGTGATTTGTGAAAATCGCGATTTTGAGCACAATCACAGAATCGCGATTCTGAGAATGACCACAGAATCGTGATTTTTCAGCCAACTTTTAGGCGGGAAAACTGAAAATCGTGATTTTTCAAAAAATTTTGAATTTTCACAGAATCGCGATTTTCATCACAGAATCGCGTTTTTTGGCGGGAAATTCAAATTTCTGAGCGCCGGCTATGGCGAGCTCCGTATGAGCAGAAAATCATGAAAAAAACACAGCGCTTGCTCTCCCTTGCTTCTCCTAACTCCTTCCCACACAATAATGCATGAAAAATGGTATGAAGATGGTGAAAATGCACTAAAAAACAAGAAATTTCTATGAAGAAGAAGATGGAAGAAGGTGGAGATGATGATGATGATGAAGATGAAGAGGAAAAAACAGAAAATGAACTGAAATGACAGTTTTTTTTACCTTCCAACGTCGCAAATCTACGATCTTACCATCACAACGCTCGTCCTCGAAGCTCTCTCCCCGGCAACGGCGCCAAAATTTGGTGTAGCTCAAGCGTAAGCACCACCTCCTTTACTTGTCAATCCGCGGAGACGTGAGGACCGGTATGAAGACCACGAGCAAGTGAAGGCACAAGTGCGTGAGTGAAAGCACACAAACATGCACACACATACATACACACGCGCACAAAGTAAGATCAAAGAGAGGAACAATGGAAAGCTTAGATTGCAAAAGAGTTCTCTTACAAAAGTTCTATTCTCTAACAAGCTAACCTCAAAAATGAGCTCTCTAGCTCTTTTTATAGTTTTTTGACTAGTTTTGGCCCTGTCCAGACCTAGTGTCCGGCCTAGTTAAAAATTAGGTTCCAGGGCTTATTTGAGGGCTCAAACGAAGTCTAAAAATTATGAAAATTGGTATGATGGTACTTCTAATACTCCTCAAGCTCGAGGACTCCTTGGCTTGAACAAAATGGAGTTACTAAAAATAGATAATGGTATTTACAATGGTTTTTAGTGATGAAAATCACTATTTTTGTAGGGGATTCTTCTGAAAATTTGACATACACTTCTTGGAGCTCCCTACTTGCTCCTTTTCCTTGTGTGTCCACCTTTTGATGTGCTTCCATGCTTTGTCCTTGACTTTGAGCTTCAACAAAGCCCAACTTGAGGTTGAGCCTTACACCACTATACTTTCGACCCCATCTAGCTACACTCTTGTGGTGTCTGAAGAAGGGGAAAGACTAAGGTTAACATTACCTTGAACATGTTTTGGTCCCTCAAAGCTTCATTCTTTGCTTTTAAAACCTTTTTTTTGAAGCATTTTTGGGGTATTTTTTGTAGTACTTTTGCACATAGTTCTCTTCACACAAGTCCAAGAAAATCAAGAAGAGTATTCTTTGTACTTCTCTAACAATAAATATCAACCTTTGGGGCTGAGTTTTCAGCCACACTCGTAAAACTACAGGTTTCTTGAAAGGTTTTCAGTTTTAGTGGGAGCAACCGTTGCAAATTTATGCAGGTTTTTTGAGCATAAAACATTAGAGTAGGTAGACACTTGCAAGTGTTGCTGGCTAGTTTTTGGGCTATGCATTCAACCTTTTAGTGTCATTTTACTGCATATATTGAGCACATACACACCATGTATGCTTCTGTGGATACCGCTTATGTACGTCCATGTGGTCATTGATATAGTAGTTACGTTTTCTACATAAAGCCTTTTACGTTTGATAAAGAGGGTCGTGGTGAGGTTTTCTTAACTGGGAGACACCCAGATGTCAGGGTCTCTTTGGTGATGCAGGTGGAAGACTTACCCAACCTCGCCATAGGAGATGTATGACAGTTGTTCATAGGTGCTCGATAAGCGTAGTTGGCTTCTATTGGGTAATTGATTATATGCAGTGGAGTCAGTGATTCACTATGTAGATAAACATGTCAATAATTGGAGTTTTATCATATCTTGACATTGGTCATACACTCATTTTGCAAAGGATACTCTAGCAAAATCTTTCCAGTTTTTGGTTTTGTCAACTATACAATGGTCGATTTACTTCTTGATACACTTATTCATTGGTGTTTGGACTCTTCTAGGTCCATTATCATTCCATTCAATTCTCTACCATCATGGCATCAGAGTATCAAGCACATCTCGTGGATCAGGGTCTAGTGCCAGTGTTCCAAGGAGGAGATATAACTTGTAGGGCAAAGGCCATTTTGAGATCCGAAAATTTGATGCCACAAAACTTTTCTCTATGGAAGAATCAGATTAAAGATGTGTTAATTCAAAGGAGGCAATGGAAGCTAATAAATGGGATTTCAAAGAAGCTTGATGATATGGATGAAGATGATTGGGATGAGTTAGATGAAATGGCCAGGTGTACCATTCGCTTGCACCTGACAGATAATGTTTACTTTATTGTATTAGACTATGAAAGTGTAGAGGAGGTTTAGAATACGTTATGCAATACATATGAAAAAGAGACAACATCCAATAAAGTGTATCTAATGAGAAAATTATATGACCTTCACAAGAAGGACACAAATAGCGTTGTTGCTCATCTAAATGAGTTTGATGCTATATTCTCCGAGTTACATGCTTAGAAAATGGATATGGATAATGAAATGAAAGTAGTATTTCTATTATGCGACTTTCCATCATCATGGGATACATTTTGCACAGCTATTAGCAATAGTGTACCTAGTGGTAAACTCATCTATGATGACATATGTGGAGCACTCTTGAGTGAGGAGATTCATAGAAAATCTATGGTTGGTACTCAGAGTGGAGATGCATATAATGTTCATGATTCTTACCAAGGAAAGAATTAGAAATGTGGCAGGAACAAGAAACAAGGAAAATAATGGTCATCAGAATAAGATTAGAAGTAAATCAAGGAAGAGGGATATTGAATGCCATTATTGTCATAAGAAAGGACACATGAAGAAAGACTGTTATGCATTAGAACAGAATGTTGATGGGCATGTTAAACAGTTATTTGCACCATCTACTTTGACTGTGAAGATTGAAGAAATTAATGCTATTTGTGATGATGCTGATGTGTTGACACTTGATAGTACTGTGCCAACTGAGGCTCTTATGGCTGATTCTCTTTCCCACACATGGCTCCTAGATTCTGGTGCTTCTTTCCATGTGACACCACATAGAGAATGGTTCTCTAATTATGCAGCAAAGTCTCTTGGTACCATGAGACTTGGTGACTCTTACTAGTGTGATGTTGTGGGGATTGGAGATGTGGTTGTGTAGTTCATTGATGGTTCAAAATTTACTATGCATAATGTATGCCATCTACCTGAGTTATCATGTAGTTTGATGTCACTTGGTCAACTTGATGACCTTGGTCACAAGGTGGACTTCTATGCTTAGTCCTTTTGTATATCAAAGGGCAATATGGTTATTGCAAAAGGAAGAAAAGTTGGCTTACTTTATCCTTTATTTGTATCATAGAAAGAACACTTGTTAGCTGTTACTAAACAACCTATGGCTTATATTTGACATGGTCGTTTGGGCCATACATCTCATAGTGGAATGGAAAATCTTTCTCATTCTCGCTACTTACATATGTTATCTTTCTTTGATGTTTCATTTTGTGAGCATTGTCAATATGGAAAGCAAACGAGAAATGTGCATAGAATGCACATTGATGCTTCAGTTTAGCCTTTAGATCCCATTCATACAGATGTATCTGGTCATATGCCCACTAGGTCCTTAGGTGGTTCTCTCTACTTGCTCACTTTCATAGATGATGCCACTAGAAAAGTCAGGGTATATCCTATCAAATCAAAGGATGAGGTATTCCCTACTTTCAAAAAATGGCTTGCTTCAGTTGAGACTAAAAAAGGAACTAAACTTAAGGCTTTACGTTCAGATAATGGGGGTGAGTATACCTCACATGAATTCAGCCTTTTCTATTAGTCTAGAGGGATTCACATAGAGTTTATAGCTCCTTATACCCTAGTAAAGAATGGTGTAGCTAAAGAGATGAATAGAAGTATTCAAGATAGAGTAATTTCTATGCTACATCATGCAAAGCTCTCCCAAGGTTTTTGGGCAGAAGCAGTATTGACTGCAGTGCATGTGACTAACCTTTCACCGAGTACTCCGAAAGGTCTGAAAGTGGCATAAGAGTTATGGACAGGGAAGCCACTATATTATGATCATCTTCGAGTTTTTGGGTGTGAAGCATATGTTCATATACCCAAGAGTCTTAGACAAAATTTGGACCATAAGTCAAAGAAATGCATTTTTCCTCAATATGGTCGAGAAGGACAATTTGGATATTGCCTATGGGATTCTGAAACACTGTCAGTGATCAGAAGTAGTGATGTCATTTTCAATGAGTCCAAGATGCATAAACAACCCATTAAGGAGGTTGAAGTGAGAAGAGTGGTGTTTGAGGATACTAGTCCTCCAATTAGCATGCATAAAAATGCTGCACATAGGCACGTTCAAGAGAATGTCTGATTAGATCAGTTTGCACATGTTCCTATTTAGTAACCATTGAGACGCTCTACACATGTATCACATCCACCTCATAGATATGTTCCATGTTTAGATTTTGTTATGCTAACAGATGCCAGTGAGCCTACTTGCTACAAAGAGGTTATGCATATAGAGGATCATGTCAAGTGGGAGTGTGCCATGAAGAGTGAGCTGGATTCTATTGACAAGAATGGTACTTGGGATTTAGTATCTTTGCCAAAGGGCAGGAAAACTTTACCATGTAAATGGGTATATAAGCTGAAATTCACATCAGATAGTGCTTCTCCAAAATATAAAGTACGACTTGTTGCAAAGGGTTTTAAGCAACAACATGGTGTTGATTTTGAGGAAATCTTCTCTCTAATGGTCAAGATGGCTACCTTGTGCATGTTGCTTGGATTTGTTGCACTGGAGGACTTAGAGCTAGTCCAAATTGATGTGAAAACTACTTTCTTGCATGTAGATCTTATAGATGAGATCTATATGGAACAACTGGCAAAGGGTTATGTAGTTCCTGGCAAGGAAAGTCTATTTTGTAAGCTCAAGAAGAGCTTGTATGGACTTAAACAGTCCCCTAGACAATGGTACCAAAAGTTTGATGCTTTTATGAAGTCCCAAGGCTATTTTCGAAGCAATGAGGATCATTATCTCTACAAAAATAGATGCTCAGATGGCAGCTTGATATGCTTGATACTTTATGTCGATGAGATGTTGATTGCTGGGAAGTCCTCTTATGACTTGTCAATTCTCAAAAGCAAGTTGATTCTGACATTTGATATGAAGGATTTAGGGGATGCCAAACATATTCTCAGGCTATGCCAGATGCAAAGCTTTGGCATGCATGCTTTGGTCATCTGAATTTTGCTAGTTTGCTACACCTACAAAAATGTGAAATGGTGTACTCTTTGCTGGCCAAACATGAGACACCCAGAAAACATGTTTGTGAAGGCTATAATTTAGGCAAAATGTAGAGTTCCTCCTTTCCAAAAGATGATTCAGTTTGGGCTACTCAAAAATTGCATCTTGTACATAGTGATGTCTGTGGTCCTATGTAGACACCTTCTTCTGGAAATTATCTTTATTTCTTAACTTTCATCGAGAAAAACTATATAAGTTAGTTTGTATCAATTGACACGAAGTGGAAGAGAGTGATAGAGTGGGAAGAAGTTCATTTTGTATGACTGAGTATAGTCGGGCTTCTCTGAGTGGGAAAGCACTTGTAAAACTTCTGAGTTTTTCATAGCTATGAGAAGAACTAAGTAAACTTCTGTGTATGAGACTCTCTCCATCATTTCCATGCTTGCCTACTATGTGATGAGTTCAAAAGTTCAATTTTTCCAAGCAACTCAATGCCTGGCATCGAGTTTGTGCTGATAAGTCTGTGTTTTATTCTCTGAGTTCTAACTACTGTTAAATCTTCTTGAAAACATGAGTTTTGTGGAGCAACTTGATGCTTGACATCGAGTTTTAGCATAAAGTCGATGCCTAGCATCGACTTCTCACATAAAAGTAGTCTTGATCATATCTGTGTTAAACGAGCCTATTTTAGGAACAAAAAAGTGGCTAAAAAAGCACAAAGTCGATGCCTGGCATCGACTTTTGGTTGCAAGTCGATGCTAGGCATCAAATTTTCATTTTTAGATAGTCATTTTTACTAAAGGAGGCAAAATTTCTAGTTTTGGCAAGTCATAGAGGGTGCTCTTGTGAATGCCATAAATTGAGTTCTAGAGATCCATTTCTTGAAAATAATAGCATGTTGGAAAGCGTTAACCCTACTACTTTCATCCACATAAAGATCATGGAGAAATAATATTTGTGCTAAGAGAAATTAGCAAAATACTAAAGGTATGTCATTTTAGTGACTAGAAAGTTATGAAGAAGTAAAGTTCTTGGTTTTGGCTATCATTTCTCAAAGTTTGGAGTGGCAATGAGTTAATGGCGACCATATAGGTTGTCTAGTGTCACATTAATTCATTTATTGTGATGTTTCATACATCAACAAGTGGTATTAGAGTAGAAAGGTCCTAGAGAGCAAAAGGCAGCAAAGGTACGAGAAATTTTTGAAAAGTTTTTCATTAAAGGTCGAAAGCTGAAGTATTCAAAGACACAAGGCATCAAAAGGTCACTTCAAAAGTACATTCATACACAAAGAACTCCAAAGGTATTATTCTTTATCATTGAAGCTCACAGATTGCAGCAAAAGGAAAGGAGTATGGCAGATCATATCTCCATTGACAAACTAGATAGAGATAATTACCCCGCATGGGTAATGAGAGCCTTACTTACGAGTAAGGATCTCATGGTATATGTAATAGGTGAAGAAGAGAAGCCAATATTTGAAGATGAAAGCCAACCAAAGAAAGAAGAACTTGATGCTTTAAAGCATTGGCTGAAGAAGGATGCAAGTGCAAAAGCTTACATTTACAACACAATCTCAAATCATTTGCTACCACACATTAGAGCATTGGAATCATCTGAAGATATATGGAATGCATTGGAATATTATTTCCAAAGTACTAACAAAGCAAGGAAAGCAAGTCTATGGTCAGAGTTTACAACATTCAAGAAGAAGCCAAGTCAAAGTACTAGTGATTATGTAACTAAGATGAAGGATCTCGCAGATAGTCTTGGATCCATAGATGAAGATGTTGAAGATCACAAATTGATTGCTCAACTACTTGCAGGTTTGAGGGGAGATGAAAGGTAGAAATCTTTTGTCTTGTCAATAGAACTTTCTTTGAATCATTTTGTTCCAGATTTGAATCAATTGCTTGGTTTGATGCTAGCATTTGAGCAAGACTTGAAGGGAGATGGAGATAAAGGACAAAGTTCTACAATGTACATGAAGAACAAGAAGAAGGGAGATAAAGCTAAAGCAAAGGATGAAGAGGAATCGAGTTCTCAAGTTTATTATGCTAGAGGTAAAGGCACTGGCACATGAATATCAAGAGGTTTTGGAAGAGGAAGAGGTACTCAAAATAACAACAAGAAGGCTTGCTGGATTTGCGGATTGAGTAATCATTTGGCTCATGATTGTTGTTATAATCAACAAGGATCAAATCAAAATCAGAATAACAATAGTAGAGGCAGGGGTGGAAGAGATCAAAGTAATTTTTAAAGAGGTAGACAAAGTCAAAGAGGAGGCCATGGTAGAGGTGGAGGAAAAAGTTGGGGACAGAATCAATCCTACAACACCACCTACTACAACTATGAAATGACACACAAACTGAAAATCATACATCATTGATGATGAACTCAATCAGCACATCAGATAAAGAAGATCTTAAGGTATTTTACATTGACTTTGGATGTTCTAGTCATTTATCAAGAAATATAGAATTGATGTCAGAATTGGAAAAAGGCATTTCTAGTCATACAGTTCAAACAGGTGATAATACAAGACATAATGTACATTCAATTGGAAAAGTGAAATGCAAGAGTGGAGCAGATTTGCTAACCAATGTTTTTTATGTTCCTACAATACTTAAAAACTTGATTAGTGTGGGACAAATAGTTGACAAAGGTTTTCAAGTCAAGTTTACAAATGAAGGAGTACTTGTTGAAGATCTAGAGAATGGATATAATCAGATTGTCTGTGGTAAGAAAGAAGGTAGACTCTTTACTTTAAGAGTGCAAGGGAACATTGGTCAAGATTTGCTTAGACATGATGAAGGAGTGATTACAAAATTGATCTCTAGCATAAGAGATTAGGTCATTTCAATGAAAGAGGAATTAAGGATATGGTTGCAAATCAGTCTATACTAGGATTACCAAATGTGCAGAGTCAACATATGATTTATAAATGTGAAGCATGTCAGATGGGAAAAGCACACAGGTTACCATTTCAAAAGAAAAGATTCAAACATGATGGATTACTAGAGCTCATTCATATAGATGTATAGGGACCAACAAAAGAAGGATCTATCAGTGGCTCAATGTATTATGTTCTTTTCATTGATGATGCTACAAGATGGATAACTTTATATGTTTTGAAGGAAAGATCAGAAGTGTTTGGAGCCTTCAAGCATTTTCATGCATATGCAGAGAGAGTCACATGTCAAAAGCTTAAAAGACTGAGGTCTGATGGAGGGGGAGAATACTTCTCCCAAGAATTCAATGATTATCTTTGGAATGCAGGTATTAATAGAGAAATAACCTGCACGTATACACCACACCAAAATGGTGTAGCAAAAAGAAGAAATAGGACTTTGGTTGAGTTTGCTAGAGCTATGCTGAAGGAGAAGAATTGTCCAAATTATCTTTGGGCTGAGGCTATAAATACAGCTACATATCTTGTGAATAGATTACCATGTGCAGGTCTCAATGGAATGACTCCATATGAAGCTTGGTGGGGTAAGAAACCAACACTAGATCATTGTAAAGTATTTGGATCAATTGCATATGCTTATGTGCCATCACAACTTAGACATAAACTTGAACCAAAGGCAGAAAAATATGTGTTCATTGGTTATGATAAAAAGCAGATGGGTTATAGGTTGTGGAATGCTCTAACCAAACAATTTCTTGTTTATAGAGATGTTAGATTTGATGAACAGAAAAGTTGGTATGCAGATCAAAGTCATACAACTAAAGAATTTGAAGAAGAGGTAAGAAGATGTGAGAAAGGAAAATCAATTGTGCAGGTAAATGAAGATGAAGGCTATATGCAATCAAGTACATCCATAAGTGGATTAACAAGATGGAATGAAGAAGCTCTTATATTTGATGAAGAGGTGTATCCAGACACATATGAAGAATGTGAACCAAGGAGGTCAATTAGGACAAGAAGACAACCAGAAAGGTATTCTTATGACACTTCTTACATAATTCAGAAGAACTATGCATATATGGTCAAAGATGATGAACAAGGTGGAATGGTACGTTAGATTCGGTACGTACAGTTCGCATACAGTTCAAGATCTGAACCTAATCTTGAGGTTCGGTACGTTCTGTACATTTTCCCATAATTTTACAATTCTTAAATGACAAAAATATACAAATATTATATGTTGCATGTTCAAGAATCAAGTTATTTAAACACTAATATCAACATTAAACAATGAATTATGACAAAAAAGAATCAAGCCATGCTCAAATCGAGGCAAAAAAAAATGAAAATGTTGCATAAATTTAAAAATACATTGAGCACATATGGTATGGTTTGGTACGTTTCGTATGTACCGTACGTACAATACGTACAATACGTACGGAAAAGTGTACAGTTCGAGTTTTGATCCTACCTTGATGATGAAGAACCTCAGAACTATGATGAAGCAAAAGGTAAGGAGCAATGAGAAGATGCAATGAAGGAAGAATTCAATGCACTAGAGGAGAACAAGACATGGGAACTTGTTCCTAAATGAAATGGTAAGAAAGTAGTTGGAAATAAATGGGTTTATAAAGTGAAGAAGCCTGTTGATGGAAGTATAGCCAGATACAAAGCTAGACTGGTGGTGAAAGGCTATGCCCAAACCTATGGCATAGATTATCATGAGACATTCAGTCCTGTAGCTAAGATGTCAACTATAAGTACAATCATTGCTATTGCAACTTCAAAAGGATGGACCCTAAGTCAATTGGATATAAAGAATGCATTCTTGAATGGATACATATCAGATGAGGTATACATGGAACAACCTCAAGGGTTAATAGATTCCAAGTATCCAAATTTTATTTGCAGATTGAGAAGAGCACTCTATGGATTGAAGCAAGTTCCAAGAGCATGAAACTATAGACTGGTGAAGTATCTCAATGATCTTGGATATCAAAGTTCAAAAGTAGATCCAAGTCTACTCATCAAAAGAATAGAGGAAGGTACAATCTACATTTGTATTTATGTAGATGACATTATAATCACAGGTACTTCAAATGAAGGAATCAAGGAGGTAAAAAGATTACTTGAGAAAGAGTTCAAGATCAGTGACCTAGGAAAGTTATCATACTTTCTTGGAATGGAAGTTAGTTATACAAATCATGGCATATATGTGTCACAAGAATGATATCTTCTGAACTTGTTAAAGAAGTTTGGAATGGAAAATTGCAGAGAAGTTTCAAATCCACTGGAATTCAACCACAAGCTCAATAAATATGATGGTCCAGAATATAAAGATATGAGGAAGTATCAATCTCTTGTGGGTAGTTTGATTTATGCTACACTAACAAGACCTGATCTTAGTTATGCAGTGGGAGTTTTGTCACAATTCATGCATTGTCCAAAGGACCCAAATTGATTGCAAGTCAAAGAGTTCTAAGATATATCAAAGGAACTATAAAGGAAGGATTATATTATCCTTTTACATCAGATTTGAAGTTGAGAGCATATAGTGACTCAGACTGGGCAGGTAATCAAGATGACAAGAGATCAACACATGTATACATGATATGTATTGGTGATAAGCTTGTAAGTTGGTGTTCAAAGAAACAACATACAGTAGCATTATCATCAACTGAAGCTGAGTACAAAGGACTTGTGGAAGCAGCTAAGGAGGTCATATGGATGGAGACATTATTCAAAAGCTTGGGCATTGATCAAGGTATACCTACAATACATGGAGATAATATGAGTTCACTTTATCTTGCAACAAATCTAGTATTTCATGCAGGAACAAAACATATAGAGATACATTATCATTTCATGAGAGAAAAAGTAATGGAGAAAGAGATTGAAGTGGAGTACATTTCTACAAAGGATCAGATAGCAGACATAATGACAAAAAGCTTGGATGGTGTGAAGACCAGTAGATTCAAAAGTACGGCAGGAGTAAAAGAAAAGAAGATGATATGAAGAAACAGAGAATGTTAATTATTGATTGAGGGGGAGCTGTTGGAGAAACAATCACTAATTGGACATATATTTGAAGGTCAAAGCTTTAGAAGAAAACCACATGCCTATGTGAAGGGACAAATTTACAAGTGTATTATATTTGTAAAGTTAGTTCACTTTAGTTCTAGAAGTTTTTTAAAAGTCACGAGATTGAGAAAAACTATATAAGTTAATTTGTATCAACTGACGCAAAGTGGAAGAGAGTGATAGAGTGAGAAAAAGTTCATTTTGTATGACTGAGTATAGTCGGGCTTCTCTGAGTGAGAAGGCACTTGTAAAACTTCTGAGTT
The DNA here is from genome assembly GCA_020310875.1 of Ceratopteris richardii. Taxonomy (NCBI): domain Eukaryota; kingdom Viridiplantae; phylum Streptophyta; class Polypodiopsida; order Polypodiales; family Pteridaceae; genus Ceratopteris; species Ceratopteris richardii. The sequence continues at coordinate 106,940,431 of CM035428.1, read as the reverse complement.
TTTAATAGCTATGAGAAGAACTAAGTAAACTTCTGTGTATGAGACTCTCTCCATCATTTCCATGCTTGCCTACTATGTGATGAGTTCAAAAGTTCAAGTTTTCCAAGCAACTCGATGCCTGGCATTAAGTTTGTGCTGATAACTTTGTGTTTTATTCTCTCAGTTCTAACTACTGTTAAATCTTCTTGAAAACATGAGTTTTGTGGAGCAACTTGATGCCTGGCATCGAGTTTCAGCATAAAGTCGATGCTTGGCATCGACTTCTCACATGAAAGTGGTCTTGATCATATCTGTGTTAGAAGCACCTATTTTAGGAACAAAAAAGTGGCTAAAAAAGCACAAAGTCGATGCGTGACATCGATTTTTTGTTTCAAGTCGATATGAGGCATCAAATTTTCATTTTTAGACAATCATTTTTGTTAAAGGAGGCAAAATTTCTAGTTTTGGCAAGTCATATAGGGTGATCTTGTGAAGGCCACAACTTGAGTTCTAGAGATCCATTTCTTGCAAATAATAGCATCTTGGAAAGCTCGCCTCTTCTATTTTCATCCACCAAAAGATCGTGGAGAAATAATATTTGTGTTAAGAGAAATTAGCAAAATACTAAAGGTATGTCATTTTAATAACTAGAAAGTTATGAAGAAGTAAAGTTCTTGGTTTTGGCTATCATTTCTCAAAGTTTGGAGTGGAAATGAGTTAATGGTGACCATAGAGGTTGTCTAGTGTCATATTAATTCATTTCTTGTGATGTTTCATACATCAACATATCCATTGAAGGCAAAGTCTGAAGTGTTCATGTACTTCAAACAGTTTTTGGTTTTGGCTGAAAATCTGTCAGCATGTAAAATGGGCACCCTCTGTTCTGATCGAGGGGGGGGGGATATATGTCTTCTGATTTTAATGCATTTGTGGCTTAATGTGGGATAAAACACCAGTGTACAGTGCCATATAGACCTCAACAAAATGGAGTTGCAGAACGAAAGAACATGTCACTCATGGAGATGGCAAGGTGTATGGTCAAGAGTCATGCTTTACCACATAGTTTCTGGCTTGAGGCTGTCATGTGTGCAACATATGTACTTAACAGGTGTCCCACTAAAGTGCTACAATCTATCACTCCATATGAGGCTTGGCATGATCGCAAACCATTTGTTGCTCATTTATGCGTTTTTGGTTGTTTGGCATATGCATTAGTGCTTGAACAACATCGCAAAAAATTGGATGATAAAGCAGTAAAATGTATTTTTGTTGGGTACAGTTTTGAAAGTAAAGGCTATTGTCTATTATCATCCACAAACTAAACACATTCTTGTTAGCCATGATATTGTTTTTGTGGAAGATGCTATTCAGCCATTGCTTTCATGTACTAAGGAGACATCTGTTAGCTCCAAAGACATGTATGATACTTTGCTGCCTCTTTTTATAGGTGGACAATCTAGTGCTGTCCTAATGAGGCAACTTCTCAGCCTTTACAGGTTTCATGTGATGATGTAGATCATCCCATTTCTAACGCAAATTTACATGATGCACTTGTTGATGAGAGAGCTGACATTTAGGAGGCAAAAACTATGTCAAAATGCCTAGTGCAAACTTTGCATGATATTGTACTCGATCAGGCTCTCATAGTGCCTCTTTTGCATTAGATTGCTATGCTATGGCTGCATCTAGTCTCTGTGATGAGAATGAGCCTGTTTCATTTGACAACGCACAAAATTCAGAAAATTGGATGGCTGCTATGCAATTTGAATATGATGCTATAATGAAGAACGGTACTTGGCCTTTATGTGAATTGCCTCCTGGCAAGAAGGCCATTGGCACTAAGTGGGTTTACAAGCTGAAGCATAAGCCTGATGGAACAATTGATAGGTATAAGGCTAAGCTTGTTGCAAAGGGTTATGCACAGGAAAGAGGCATTGATTTTGATGAGACCTTTGCACCTACATGCCGTATGACTACTGTTCGGAGCATCTGTGCACTTGCAACCCATCATGGTTGGAATGTACATCAGTTGGACATCAAAACTGAATTTTTGAATGGTGACTAGCATGAAGAAGTGTATGTTTTTCAGCCCTGTGGCTTTGTGGAGAAAGTGCATGAAAACTACGTGTGCAGGTTACAGAAGGCATTATATGGTTTAAAGCAGGCACCACGTGCTTGGTATGAGAAGATACATGACTATCTGATTGCACATGGTTTTGAGAACAGTCCAACTGAAAGCACCTTATATGTTAAACATGCTAATGATGTGCTTCTGATCATTGTTTTCTATGTTGATGACATGCTACTCACTGGTCCTATTGAGAAGCATATTGCTGATTTTAAGGCTGATTCGCATGTCTCATTTGAGATGTCTAATTTGTGGCATTTGCATCACTATTTGGGCATTCAATTTATGCAAGTTGATGGTGGATTGGCTTTGTATCAAATGAAATATATTGATGCATTACTACAGTGTTTTGGCATTGAAGATTGTAATCCTATTGCCATTCCTATGGAGACAGGTTTACGATAGAGTCTTCATGATGATCGAGATGCACTTGATGTTGTCCTCTATCAGTAGGCTGTTGGATGCCTAATTTACTTATGCATTACTCGGAGAGATATTTAGTTTGTTGTCTCACAGATGAGCAGGTTTATGCATTGCCCAGGTGTCAAGCATTGGCAGATGGTTAAGCACATCTTTCACTACTTGAGTGGTACTCGGCTACTTGGGTTATTTTATCCCAAGGGGGATCACTATCGCCAGATTTGCATGCTTTTTCTGACTCAGATTGGGCTAGTTGCTATGACGCTGGTGCGTCCACTAGGGTAGCTCATGTATATCTTGGTTGAGCAAGAAGGAGCCTACTGTGGCCACTTCCAATTGTGAGGTTGAGTATAGGGCAGCTTTCATGGCGATTATTGAGTGTGTGTGGCTCAGATGCCTTATGGCTTATTTGGATGTTGGTCAGTCTTCTGCCACCACCATCTTCATTGACAGTTAGAGTGCATTGGCAATTGCAAGGAACCCTTTGTTCCATGCTCGCACTAAGCACATTGAGGTGCATTATCATTATGTGAGGGAGAGGTTCTTTGCTGGGGAGATCAGCTTGGCATATGTGCCCATGCAGGAGAACATTGCAGACCTTTTCACGAAGGCTCTGCCTAGGGAGAAGTTTGAAGCTTTCCACAAAGCTTTGGGCTTACTTCCTTTTGTGGAGTGATTTCCACATAAGTTGGCACTTCCGTATACATGAGTTCCAACTACTTGTTCACTGCATCACTCCCAGGGGGGATTTGTTGATATATTTAGGTAGTGATGTGTGTGAACACTCTAGGACTGTTGAAACACTTTTTTCCCTCTTTAGGAGGTTTTTTTCCCCCGGCTTGTATATACGCCTATTGCCCTAATGGGCTACTTATCTTTGTACATTCTCTAGTAATACATTCAGTATTGTGTGGTGTGCTCCAAGCTTCTTCTTCTTCCTTGTGCTGTTCGCATGCTTCCGTAGACGTCTAACTCCAACAATGATCTAGTCTAAGCATTGAGTGAGCACACAGATCATCTACGTACACTTCTAATTTCTTTCTCAAAAACTCTTTGAACACATGGCACATCAACCTTTGGAAAGTTGTAGGTGCATTCGTCAACCCAAAAGGCATAAAAAAAAATGCAAAGATACCCCATTCAGTGGCAAAAGCCATCTTATGTTGATCCTCCGGGGCAATGGCGACTTGGTTATAGCCTGAAAAGCCATCAAGAAAGCTATACGCTTCCTTGCATGTGAGTCTTTCCAATAGGTGTTCTGTAATCGACAAAGGGTAACTGTCCCTAATGGTGGTAGCATTGACTTTCTTCAAATTAATACACACTCTCAATTTATCATTCTTCTTAGGCACAACTACAATGGGCGATACCCATTCGGTATGTTCTATCTCGTAAATGAATCCAACCTCAATGAGTCTATCTATCTCTTCCTTGATTTTCAATTCATAGTTATCATTATATGTATAGGGCTTTGGCTTGGTGGGTTTAGCCTCAACTGTCATGGGTATCCTATGAGAACATATATCTGGATGTACCCCTTTCAGGTCCTTGTAACTCCATACAAACACATCCCTATACCTTTTCAGTAAGGTGATCAAACTTTCTTCCTCTTTGTCTGTCAGATCATGCCCTATGTACATACATCTTTTGTCTCCTCCCTCAATGGCCACTACTACTTTCTTTGTAGTTTCCTTGTTGTCATAGCATTCTCTAGAGTTTTAGTCTCTCTTAGGCATTCTTATCATGATCTTTCGTTCTTCGGCTTTGTATTTTTAAAAGAATTTATGCCACTTCCATTAATGGTTCTTCTTCTTCTTGTATCACAGTTTTATCCTTTCGCACCTTTTGATTTTGTTGACTAGAATTTGAATTATCCTTTCTCTTCCTAGGGGTTGTGTGGTATGGGAAAATGGCTTCTACCCAACCTAAAAATTCCTCTTCAGATGAATATTTGGGTCTATTAGAGTCTACTTCCCATTCTTCCTCTTTCACTTGCTTGCTCCACTCCGGGATCTCACATTCGAGTTTATCTCCTTTAGTTTCCTCCCCTATAAGGTTTACAGTGAAGATGGATATATCATAGCCATCTTCATCACAATGGGGGATCCATTGTTCTTTGTTAACTGCTATGTCCATCCTTGCAAGAATTTCTTCTCGGCCATAGGGTTCGAATTCCTCATCTAGAAACACTAATGGCACGTACATTGGGTCTTCAATAGGTCTAGAGGTTTGTCTTGTTCTTGACGTTCTTGCTTTTGCTCACTCCTCCTCTTTTGCTGCAACTTTGCACATCCATAGGTGTGTATCCTCATATAGCCATGATGGATCTGATGCTAAGGAATGCATCGATTCCTCCTCATCTTTGTCTCCATGTCTAGAACATATGTAGAGTGAAGGAACTACAACCACCTTTGAAGATTCTTTTGTATAATGGTCCTTTCAATTTGGGTAGTGCTTGCAAGGAGCCACATCTTCTAGTAATGAATAGTTTCTTTGAAAGGTTCCATATTCATCATAGTGGAAACACATAATTGCCTTATGGGGCGTTTCGACCAAGGTATTTCATTTTCCCTCTTTAGGATGTTTTCTTTCCTTGGCTTTTATATATGTTTGTAACCCTTATAGATAACTTATCTTTGTATATTCACTTTGTAATACATATTGTCTTGTGTTGTTCTTCAAGCTTCTTCTTCTTCCTTGTGTTAATCATGTGTTTTCCTAGACCAAAAAATCCAACAATTGGTATGAGAGAACTTCATCACTTTCTCGAGGGCATCATTAACACCCCTACAATGGAACTCTTACAATTGCATGAAAATTTATGGGTATACTTGAGCGGAGTAGGAGTTCAAAATCTTGGTTGTGTGCCTTGAAATTTTAGTTTAAGCTTATTTTGGCCTCGAAACGCAATATCGTAATGACTCTGTAGGCAATTTAGTCCTTTTATGCCAAACATATACACATGTTCTAGTTTGCCAATACAAGCGCCTTAAATTTTGCTAAAGTTCTAGCAAAGCTCGATTGGATATTTATGTTCAACGTTTTGAGATGTAGTCAATTTTCCACATCAGTGTATTTACTCACTAGCCATGGCTAAAAGCAATGATGTATTGTGTATATTGGCTAATGAGGATAAGTTTGATGGTACTAATTACCCATTGTTGGCATATATGGTGTGTCATGTATTGGTAGCAAAAGGCCCATGGAATGTTGCACTAGGTGTTGAAAAACATCCTATTAAACCTGCAAATAGTGTGATTAAAGGTGATATAGATGGTGTTGAGGATGATGATATGCAATTTCTTGGTTTTCTTATGTATCTTGTTGCATCTACTATAAAGCATGGGGATGGCAAAGATGCACACACACATGTGTTGGTAGCTTTCTCTATCAAGCATGCCAGTATCCCTCACATTTACTCTTGGAAGATTATAAAATATGCTTGGGATACTATTACAACATTCTACTAGGAAAGAAATGAGCCTCATGTTTCTTACCTCCAAAAACATTTGGATAGTGACCATATGAACGAAAGATATTCAATGCACAATTAAAAAAAAAAAATCAAAGATATGAAAGAGAAATTGATATGATGGAATCTTGCTAGATAGTTCAATTGTGCCAAATACTCTTAATGTTCTTCCAAATTCATATCATAATTTTTCTTCTACTCTTTGGTTGATGATGGAAGGCAATCCAAATGACTTAAAATTCCAGAAGTTAGTATTTTAGTGCAAAGCTCAAGCTGATCAATTTAGGCAGAACATGTCAATTTTGTGTGTTGTAGATCAAGATTTCTTAGTCACTCAAAAGGGAAAAATGGTAAATGGAGCTCCTCTACTAGTAAGAGAAAATATGGTAATATTGCACAATCGAAAAAGGAAGACAAAGATGATAAGAAGTCACAAAAGTAGAAAAAGTTTTGCAACTACTATAAGGAAAATGACCATGTCATTAAGATTTGTCCTAACCTGGTTGCAAAAGAGGCAAAGATGAAAAATGTTGGAATGGTTCTTGTAGAGTCTATAGTTGATCAATGTATGTCTTTGTTAGACTTGAATTTTTGGTACTTTGATAGTGATGCAACCAAACATATTATCTCATATCATAGTTTCTTCACTTAACTTGAGCCTGCTCCAACAATGAATGTTGTCACATATGCTAACAAATCCATGTATATTATCATGAGATTTGGAAGGATCATGTTGAATATTACTGATGGTTGTTCTTTCACATCGTCAAATGCCTTCTATGTGCCAATGATCAAGAGAATTCTATTACTAGTTCAGCATTAGCGAAGGTTGGCTTGGAAGTAAAATTTATTAATGAGAGATATGTAATCCATGATCTTTTGAATGACCATATTTATCAGTGCCTTTGGCATTCTATGTATTAGACTATATAAGCTCATAGGTTATGCAAAATCTAAGAATGATTTAGCTTTAGTCTATGTCAAGTGCAAATTTTTGGCATGCAAACTTTGATCATCTAGATTTTTCTCATCTGCTTTGCCAGCAAAAATTAGAAATGTTATCCTCTTGTCAGAACTTAAGGCACCTTCTAAACATGTCTTTGAAGGCTATATTTTGGGCAAAATGTAATATTCTTCCCTCCCTAAAGATGGTTCAATTAGAGCTACACATAAATTGTAGCTTATTCCTAGTGATGTCTATGGTCCTATGTAGACATCTTCATCGAAATTACCTAAAATTCTTGACATTTATTGATGATTATAAAATGCATGCATGGTTTTATCCATTGAAAGCAAAGTTTGAAGTGTTTATGTGCTTTACATATTTTTGGTAATGGCTCAAAATATGAAAGCATGTAAAATGGGCACCCTCCTTTCTCATCAAGGGGGAATATATGCCTTCTGAGTTAAATGCATTTCTAGATAAGCATGGTATAAAATATTAGTGTACTATGCCATATGCACCTCAACAAAATGGATCTTTTGAAAGGAAGAACATGCCTCTCGTGGAAATGGTAAGGTATATTAAAAGTCAGGATTTACCACATAGCTTCTTGCTTGAGGCTTTTATGTGTGCAACATATGTACATAATAGGTGTCCTAGCAAAGCATTGTAGTCTATCACTCCATATGAGGCTTGACATGGTCTCGAGCCATATGTTGGTCATCTGCATGCTTTTGGTTGTCTACCATATGCATTAGTGCCTGAACAACAACATAAAAAAATGATGATAAAGTAATGAAAGGCATTTTTGTTGGGTACAATTTTAAAACCAAAGGATATCGTCTGTATCATTCACAAACTAAAAGAATCATGGTTAGCCATGATGTTTTGTTTTTCTTTTTTGTGTGGAAAATGCAATTTAGCCCTTGATTTCATGTAGCAAGGAGACATGAGTTAGCTCAAAGGATGTGTATGAAACCTTGGTGCCTCTTTTTGCATGTGGACAATTGTGGGACCGAGTGAACCAATTTAGTAGCCCTTATATGTTTCAAATGATGATGCAAAACATTCCATTTTTGATGAAAATTCATGTGATGCACTTATTGATGAGAGGGATGACATAGAAGAGGGAAAAAGCTATGCCTAAATAGCTAGTGCAAACTTGAGAGATATCAAATTAGATGCATCTTTTCAATATCCTACTTGTTCAAGCTCTCATAGTTCTTCTTTTGCATTAGATTGTTATGTAATGGATGTCTTTGGTCTTTGTGATGAGAATGAGCCTCTTTCTTTTAACAAAGAACATAATTCAAAAAATCGCAATTAGAAAATGATGCTTTATGAAGAATGTACTTGGCCTTTATGTGATTTGCCTCTAGAAAGAGGACATTGACACTAAACGGGTATACAAGTTGAAATGTAATCTTGATTGAACACTTGATAGGTATAAGATTAGGCATTTTTCCAAAAGTTATGCTCAAGAAAAAGGCATTGATTTTGATGAGAGTTTTTTCTTTCATGTGCCTAATGACCACTGTTCATTGCATCTTTGCACTTGCATCTATGAAGTTGCAACCCATCATGGTTGGACATCGAAATTGCATTTCTAAATGGTGATTTATATGAAGAAGTGTACATATTTCAGCCCCATGGTTTTGTGTAGAAAGTTCATGAAAACAAAGTGTGCAGGTTGAAAAAGGAAATCTTCTTTGTTGCTACTGTGCCTTCATAAACCTCAACTCCAACAATCTTCTTTGAGATCCTCCTTGAGTAGAAGCTTGATTAGAAGCTTGGCTTTCATAGAATGTGGAAATAGATAATCCCAAAGTGGGCACTTGTCCTAGGATGGAAGATTGAGCCACCCCCACCCACTATACATTTGTACATTGTCCGTAAATTAAGTTAAAAACTCCCATACCTTTTGGAAAGTAACAATCTTTTCCCTTGTGTTTGTCTTTCCTAATAAATTGAAATTATCCTCCTAGGACACACTTGCCATATGTGCCCTTGACTAGCATACAATGAGCATTATAAGCTAGAACATACCTCCTACAAGGCCATGAGATTGTTGAGCGAGGTACCTTAGTTGTGCTAATTCATTGGAATCTTTCTTCTAGGAAAATCATTTCTCCTTTTTCAAGCCCTTTTTGTTGATATATTTAGGTAGTGATGTGTGTAAGCACTCTAGGACCATCGGGGCACTTTTTTCCCTCTTTAGGAGGTTTTTTCCCCTGGCTTGTATATAGGCCTATTGCCCTAACGGGCTGCTTATCTTTGTATATTCTAGTGGTAATACATTCAATGTTATGTGTTGTGCTCCAAGCTTCTTCTTCTTCCTTGTGATGTTTGCGTGCTTCCGTAGACATCGAACTCCAACAATTGGTATCAGAGCAGGTCGTCGCTTCATATAGGGCATCGTCGACACCTCTCCAATTGGAGTCTCAGAATTGCACAAAATTTGGTGAGCATACTCAAGGTGTTCTATAGATCAAAATGGCTTCACTTTGTGTGCCAAAATCACGATTTGAGCTTGTTTCGTCCTTCAAATGCACTATCATTGTGCTTGTGCAGGCTAAGTGCCAAATATATATACCAATTTTGGTTTGCCAGTATAAGCATCTCGAAGTCTACTACAGGTCTAGCAGAACTTGTTTGGGTGGTTCCATTCAACGTTTCAGATACAATCATTTTTCTGCATCATGGTATTTTAGTTAGTGGCCATGTCTGAAAGTAGTGATGTATTCTGTATGTTGGTTGTTGAGTATAAGTTGGATGGTGCCAATTATCTATTGTGGGCTTATATGATGCGTCATGTATTGGTCGCAAAAGGACTATGGAATATTGTGTAGGGTGTTGAAAGACATCCTCTTACACCTGCGAATACAGGTACTCCAAATACAGGTACTCCAAATAGAGGTACTCCAAATACAGGTTCTCCAAATATAGGTACTCCAAATAGAGGTATTGAAGCTGATGCAGTGGTGTCGAAGATGGTGATATTCTACACATTCTTGTTCGTGCTGCTATTTCTATTACACCTATTGTAGAGAAAATTTGTTGGGATGGTAGAGATGCTCAGGCACATGCATTGATAACTTTGTCTATCAAACGTGCCATTATTCCTCAGATTCGCTCTTGTAGAATAGCTAAGGATGCTTGGGATACACTTACCACATTGTACCACACTAGGAATGAGGCTCGTGTTGCTTATCTCCAAAAACAATTGGAGAGTGAGCACATGAATGAAGGAAATTCTATGGACAATTTTCTGATAAAGATCAAGGATTTGAAGGAACAACTGATTTCTAAAGATGAAGTCCTTCTTGACAGTTCACTTGTGCAGATTGTTCTGAATGGTCTTCCCGACTCATATCAAAGTTTTGCTTCTACTCTTTGTTTGATGATGAAAGGCAATCCAAATGCCTTATTATTTGAAGAGTTAGTTTCTGTTTTGTTGCAAGAAGACCAGTCTAGGTAGAATAGGTCTACTATGCGTGTTGCAGATCAAGCTTTTCTGGTTAGTCAGAAGGGCAAAGGAAAATGGATCTCTTTTACTAGTAAGCAAAAATCTGCAAATGATGCACATTTGAAGAAGGAAGACAAAGATGAGAAGAAATCAGAAAAGCAGAAATTGTTTTGCAAATACTATAAAACAAATGATCATTTCATTAAGAGCTATCCAAAACTAGCTGCTAAAGAGGCAAAGAAGAAAGAGGTTGGAATGGTTATTGCAGAGGCCTCTACACCAAAAATAGAGTCTGCTTATCTTGTGTAGGATGAAGAATGGGTGTTTACTATTGTTTGCAGTTTTGACCCATCTTCTCATGAGCAGTGCATGTCTGTAGTAGACTCAGATGTTTGGTACTTTGATAGTGGGGCGAACAAACATATTACCTCGCATTGCAGTTTCTTTTCTTCACTCGAGCCTGCCCCTATAGGGAATACTGTTACATGCATCAACAACTCCTCTTACCCTGTTATGGGAGTTGGTAAGATCATTTTGATTACTACTGATGGTAGTTCTTTCACTTTGTCAGATGCTTTGTTTATGCCAGGGATCAAGAGAAATCTGTTATCAGTTTCTGCATTAGCCAAGATTGGCTTGGTTGTGAATTTTGTTGATAGTAGATGTACAATTCATGATATGTCAAATGGAGATGTCATTATTGCTTCTGGCATTTTATGTTGTGGGCTGTATAAGCTCATAGACTATGAAAGATCTGTAAATGATTTGGCATGTGCAGTACATGATTCTTAGGCTATGTCAGATGCAAAGCTTTGGCATGCATGCTTTGGGCATCTGAATTTTTCTAGTTTGTTACGCCTGCAGAAATATGAAATAGTGTCCTCTTTGCCCAAACTTGAGGCACCCGAAAAACATGTTTCTGAAGAGTGTATTTTGGGCAAATGCAGCATTCCTCCTATCCAAAAGATGGTTCAGTTCAGGCTACTAAAAAATTGCAGCTTGCACATAGTGATGTCTATGGTCCTATGCAGACACCTTCTTTTACGAACTATGTTTACTTCATGACTTTCATCGATGATTTTTCCAGGCATGCATGGGTATATCCATTGAAGGTTATGTGTTTCAAACAGTTTCTAGTTTTGGCTGAAAATCTATCAACATGTAAAATGGGCACCCTCCATTCTGATCGAGGAGGGGAATATATGTCTTCTAGCTTTAATGCATTTCTGGTTGAATGTGGTATAAAACATCAGTGTATAGGGCCATATACACCTGAATAGAATGGAGTTGCTAAATGGAAGAACCGGTCACTCATGGAGATGGCAAGGTGTATGGTCAAGAGTCAGGCTTTACCACATAGTTTCTAGCTTGAGGCTGTCATGTGTGCAACGTATGTACTTAACAGGTGTCCCACTAAAGCACTACAGTCTATCACTCCATATGAGGCTTGGCATGTTTGCAAGCCATTTGTTGCTCATCTGTGTGTTTTTGGTTGTTTGGCATATGCATTAGTGCCTGAACAACATCGCAAAAAATTGGATGATAAAGCAGTAAAATGTATTTTTGTTGGGTATAGTTCTGAAAGCAAAGGCTATCGTCTGTATCATCCACAAACTAAATGCATTCTGGTTAGCCGTGATGTTGTTTTTATGGAACATGCTTCACCCCTTACTTTCATGTACTAAGGAGACATTTGTTAGCTCCAAAGACATGTATGATACTTGCTGCCTCTTTTTACAAGTGGACAGTTTAATGTTGGTCCTAATGGAGAAACTTCTCAGCCTTTGCAGGTTTCACGTGATGATGCAGATCATTCCATTTTTTATGCAGATTTACATGATGTACTTGTTGATGAGAGAGCTGATATTGAGGAGGCAAAAACTATGTTAAAATGGTTGGTGCAGACTTTGTGTGATAGCAAATTAGATGTACCTCTGCCATATCGTACTTGTTCAAGCTCTCATAGTGCCTCTTTTGCATCAAATTGCTATGTTATGGCTACCTCTAGTCTCTGTGATGAGACTAAACTTGTTTCCTTTGATGAAGCACAAAATTGTGAACATTGGATGGCTGCAATGCAATCTCAATATGATGCTATCATGAAAAATGGTACCTGGTCCTTATGTGAGTTGCCTCTTGGCAAGACGGCCATTGGCACTAAGTGGGTATACAAGCTGAAGCATAAACTTGATGGAACAATTGACATGTATAAGGCTAGGCTTGTTGCAAAGGGTTATGCACAGGAAAGAGGCATTGATTTTGATAAAACATTTGCTCCTACTTGCCGAATGACTAGGCTTCATAGCATCTGTGCACTTGCAGCTCATCATGGTTGGAATGTACATCATTTGGACATTAAAATAGCATTTATGAATGGTGACTTGCATGAAGAAGTGTATGTTTTTCAGCCCTATGGCTTTGTGCACAAAGGGCATGAAAACTAGGTGTGCAGGTTAAAGAAGGCATTATATAGTTTAAAGCAAGCACCACGTGCTTGGTATGAGAAGATACATGCCTATCTGATTGCACATGGTTTTGAGGACAATCGAATTGAAAACACCTTATATGTTAAGCATGATAATGATGTGCTTCTGATCATTTTGGTGTATGCTGATGACATGCTATCACTAGTCCTCATCACATGCATATTGTTGATTTGCATGCCTCATTTGAGATGTTTGATTTGGGGCATTTGCATCACTATTTGGGAATTCAGTTTATGCAAGTTGATGCTGGAATGGCTTTGTGTCAAACATAATATATTGACACATTATTGCAACATTTTGGCCTTGAAGACTGTAAGCCTATTGCCACTCCTATGGAGACAAGTTTATGATTGATTCTTCATGATGCTGGAGATGCGTTTGATACTGCTCTATATCAGCACGCTATTGAATGCTTGATTTACTTATGCATTAATCGGTCAGATATTCAGTTTGCTGTCTCATAGATCAGTAGGTTTATGCATTGCCTAGGTGTCAAGCATTGGCAGGTGGTTAAGCGCATCTTTTGCTACTTGAGTGGTACCCAACTACTTGGATTGTTTTATCCCAAGGGGGGATCACTAACGCTAGATTTGCATGTTTTTTCTCATAGTGATTGGGCTGGTTGCTATGACACTCGTGTGTCCACCAGTGGTTTTTGCTTCATGCTTGGTAGCTCATGTATATCTTGGTTGAGCAAGAAGCAGCCTACTATGGCCACTTGGAGTTGTAAGGTTGAGTATAGGGCAGCTTTCATAGTGACTATTGAGTGTGTGTGGTTCAGACACCTTATGGCTCATTTGGGTGTTGGTCAATCTCCTGCCACCACCATCTTCACTGATAGTCAGAGCGCATTGGAAGTTGCAAGGAACCCTGTGTTCCATGCTCGCACTAAGCACATTGAGGTGCATTATCATTATGTCTTGGAGAGGTTATCTGCTAGGGAGATCAGCTTGGCATACGTGCCCACGTAGGAGAACATTGCAGACATTTTTACGAAGGCTCTGCCTAGGGAGAAGTTTGAAGCTTTCCGAAAAGCTTTGGGCTTACTTCCTTTTGTGGATTGATTCCACATAGCTTGGCACTTCCTTATACATGAGTGCCAGCTCCTTGTTCACCGCATCACTCCTAGGGGGGATTTGTTGATATATTTAGATAGTGATGTGCATGAACACTCTAGGACCATTGGGGTACTTTTTTCCCTCATTAGTAGGTTTTTTCCCCCGGCTTGTATATAGGCCTATTGCCCTAATGGACTACTTATCTTTGTACATTCTAGTGGTAATACATTAAATGTTGTGTGTTGTGCTCCAAGCTTCTTCTTCTTCCTTGTGCTGTTCGAGTGCTTCCGCAGATGTCTAACTTTAACACTTTTGTAGTCTGATTCAAATCAAGATCTTTGTGAAATTTAAAGATTGAGTTGTTATTTGAAGAGGATATCTTTCTGTAGGATGTCCCAAAATGGATTACGAGATTCTTCTTTTCTCGTTGCTACCTCTTTGAACTCTCTAACAATGGCATCATGCCAAAGAACTTCCCAAATCCTTTGTTTTGAATTCCTTAGGGGCATCTTCTCTATGCATTTCGTCACCATGACATCTCCTACGGTGTCAAATACGTCACCATCAAAGATAGAATGCCCTTGCCATGAGATCAAAAAAATTATCTCTTGCATGTAAATTCAGATTTTCTTACTCATCTTGTGTCCTCCGAGTACACTTACCTAGTCAAAATGTGTTCGTGAATATTTTCTTTAGGGCCTCTTATATTTGGAAGTAATCTTCTACATATTGATTATACCACTTATCTAGGACCCTTGAAAACTATTGAAGAATCAATCACAAATTGTACATAAAGTTGAAGGTCAAAGTCTAAGAAGAAAAGCACATGCTTATCTGAGGGGATAATTTCACATATGTACCATATTTGTAAAGTTAGACTTAACTTTAGTTCTAGAATTTTCAAAGTCACGAGATTGAGAAAATCTATATAAAATAGTTTTTATCAATAGACGAGAAGAGAAAAAGAAGAAAAAGAGAGAGAGAGAGAGAGAGAGAGAGAGAGAGAGAGAGAGAGAGAGAGAGAGAGAGAGAGAGAGAGAGATTTTGTATGATTTAGTATAGTGGGGCTTGAGTAAGAAAGCACTTGTAAATTTTTGCGTTTTTCATAGCTATGAGAAGAACTAATTAAAGTTCTGTGTATGGGACTCTCTCCTCCATCTTCATACTTTGCCTACTGTGTAATGATCTCAAAAGTTCAAGTTTACCAAACAACTCGATGCTTGGGATTGAGTTTGTGCTGATAAGTCCTTGTTTTATTCTCTGAGTTTTTACCTATTGTAGAATCTTCTTAAAAACATGAGCTTTGTGGAGCAACTCGATGCCTAGCATCAAGTTTCAGCATAAAGTCAATGCCTAGCATCGAGTTCTATCATAAAAGTGTTTTTCTCCATATCTATGTTTGAGGGGGTATTTCAGGTGCTAAAAAAGTGGCAAAAAACACACCAATTTGATGCTTGGTTCCGAATTCTCGCTACAAGTTGATGCTAAGTTGAAAATTTTCAAAAATGGATAGGTGCTTTTACTAAAACAGACATCATTTCCTATTTTGGCAATCAAACATAGTCATCTTGTAAAGTCCATACTTGGTGTATAAAGCAAAGTTTTTAGCAACTAATAGCTTCTTGGAAAGATTCTCTTCTACTTTCATCCCCCAAAAGATCTTGGAAAAATAATATTTGTGCTACGAGAAATAAGCAAAAGAGTGAATGTATGTTATTTCAATGACTAGAAATTTTTGAAGAAGTAAAGTTCTCAGTTTTGGCTATTATTTCACAAAGTTTGGAGAAGCATTGAGTTAATGGTGACCATAGAGGTTTTCTAGTGTCACATTATTTCATTTCTTGTGATGTTTCATATATCAACAAGTGGTACCACAGTAGAAAGGTTCTAGAGAGCATAATGCATCAAAGGTACGAGAAGTTTTGGAAAGTTTTCATTAAAGTTTGAAAGCTGAAGCATTCAAAGACACAAGGCATCAAAAGATTACTTCAAAATATTTATACACAAAGAACTCCAAAATGTATTATTCTTTATCCTTTAAACTCACATGTTGAAGTAGAAGCAAATAATTATGGCATATCATATCTCCATTGACAAACTGGACAGAGATAATTATCCTGCATGGGTAATGAGAATGGAAGCCTTACTTATGAGTAAGGATCTCATGGTGTACATAACAAGTGAAGAAGAGAAGCCAGTATTTGAAGATGAAAGCCGACCAAAGAAAGAGGAACTGAATGCTTTAAAGCATTGGCAGAAGAAGGATGCAAGTGCAAAGGCCTACATCTATAATACATTTTCAGATAATTTGCTACCACACATCACACGATTGGAATCAGCTGAAGATATATGGAATGCATTGGAATATCATTTCCAAAGTACTACCAAAGCAAAGAAAGCAAGTCTATGGTTAGAGTTTACTACATTCAAGAAGAAGACAAGTCAAAGTATTAGTGATTATGTCACTAAGATGAAGGATCTAGCAGATAGTCTTGGATCCATAGATGAAGATATTGACGATCACATATTGATTGCTCAATTGCTTATAGGTTTGAGAGGAGATGAAACATGGAAACCTTTTGTCTTGTCAACATAACTTTCTTTGAATCATTATGTTCTAGATTTGAATCAATTGCTTTTTTTGATGCTCACATTTAAGCAAGACTTGAAGGGAGATGGAGATAAAGGACAAAGTTATGCAATATTGTACATGAAGAACAAGAAGAAAGGAGATAAAGGTAAAGCAAAGGATGAAGAGGAATTGAGTTCTCAAGTTTATTATGCAAGAGGTAAAAGCACTGGCAGAGGAAGAGCAAGAGGCTTTGGAAGAGGAAGAGGTAATCAGAATAACAATAAGAAGGCTTGCTAGATCTGTGGATTGAATAATCATTTGGCTTCTGATTGTTGGCATAATCAGCAAGGATAAAAACAAAATCTGAATAATAATAGCAGAGGTAGAGGTGGAAGATATCAAAGTTATTCTGAGAGAAGTAGAAAAAATAAAAAAACTGAGTTTATGATTGACTTAAAGTGGAGTTGAACCCTCTCTGCAATTCTCCACCTCAAACTTTTTTAATAGATTCAAAAGATACCTTTCTTATGTCACATAGAGTCCATGATCCACATAATTCATCTCCATTCCAAGAAAGTATGATAACTTTCCTAGATCACTTATCTTGAATTACATTTCAAGAAGCCTTTTCACTTCTTTAATTCATTCATTTAAGGTACTTGTGATAATAATATCAATCTACATATATGCAAATGTAGATTGTAACTTCATTTGTCCTTTTGATGAGTAAACTTGCATATGCTTTTGAACTTTGCTATCCAATCTCATTTAGATACTTTGGAACCCCGTGATTCGAGGCGATTTGTGCTTGCTTTAATCTATAAAGCACTCTTCTTAACTTTCATACAAGGTTTGGATACATAGATCTTGCAAACCCTTGTGGTAGCTCCATATAAGATTAACCTAAAATGTAACCATTCAAGAATGCATTTCTAATATCCAACTAACTCAAGGTCCATTCTTTTGAAACTCCAATAGCAATGTTTGTCCTTATGGTTGACATTTCAGTAACATGACTAAATGTTTCATCATAATCCATGCCATATGTTTGAGCATAACCTTTGACCACCAAGCTAGCTTTGCAATTGGCTATCTCTTCCATCTTCAAGCTTCTTTACTTAATAAACCCATCTATTTCCAATAACTTTCTTACCATGGGTTTTGGAAAAAGGTCCCATGAATTCTTCTCTTCAAGTGCATTGAATTTCTCTTTTATTTCTTCTTCCCATTGTATCTTTCCTTTTTCTTCATCATAATTCTAGTGTTCATCATCTCTGACAATATAGGCATAACCTTTGTGATTCATATAAGAAGTGTCATAGGATTACCTTGTTGGTTGTCTCCTTACTCTGCTTCAACTTCTTGGTTCCTCCATTTATGTGTATGTGCATATAATTCTTCATCAAATCTAGGTTTATATACATTTCTTCTTGATGATCCAACCCTAGTTGTGCTAGCTTGAATAGAATCTTCATCTTTAAAGAACTGCACCTTTGATTTACCATTCTCATTTCTTTCCACATACATATGACTTATTGCTTCTAATTGATTTGTATTCATCCTAATTTTACACCATTAACATTCAAACTTATAAGTGTGATCTTCTAGAACTAATTTTGATATGAAATCTAACTCTATTTTACATGTGTAAACTTGTCCCTGCACATGAGCATAAATTTGTATCTCCAAATCTTCATAATCTTCTTGATCTTCAATTATTGCCTTATTTTTGCATCAATTGACTTCATATGCTCCATGTTTCCATTCTCAATTAGTGAGCAAAGCTCCAACAATAAACATACTTGAATCTTTTGTAGATAGTCAAATGTTCTCCATCTTGCACACTCACTAGATGTGAACCTTGATGTGAGGGATAGAGTTATTGTGGGTGTGTGAGTTTTTTTCCCAAGTGTACAAATGGAATAGATCATAACATCAAAATTCCTAAAATAATGGATATCTTTATAAAGAAACATGAAATATCAACAGAAACACATACCCACTTGAATCCCTTAGTACAAAAGGGACACTCATAAAACTAAAATAATGAATCTTGGATGGGATTCCATGGATCAAAGGCATTGTGGTAAAGAAATAAGCTTGAATGTTTCCTTGTGGATATGCATATGCTAAAGAAATTGAAGATATCAATATAGTATTTTCAATCCACACCAAAAGAAATTGAAGATATCAATAAAGTATTTTTAATCCATATGAATATGGGTTATGTTAGTTGAACCATGGAGCTTTTGAACATATTCTACATGATGTGAATTCAGAAGAGTAGTCAACTTCAAGATTTGTGTAAGAAACTAACATCAAAATGTAATATGCTTAATATGTAAGATGTGTTGCAAGTAGTTTGAAGATAACACTTTCTTACTCTTCGAGGAATCATTGTTTTCACCATCATGGTCTTACTTAAAACCTTAGCAAAGAATGAAACAATAATCTTTTGGTTTGAAAAGATAGGTAAAGTAGAAAAAAATGATGTGGATGAGGTTTCATCATCGCAATTGTAACAACACTATAATAAAAAAATCAAATCACAATGCAGCTAGTGTTAGGATCATCACAAATATTGAAATGGGAACTTTGAAGATTGAAGTGAAGACATCCCTAAATCTTTTATATGTTGACAGAGATGAAGAAGCATTTTTTTTCTTTCAGCATAGATGAAGATATTCATCAAGTTAGATATACAAAATTATAATCGATTCAATCAAAATTATAATCGGTTAGTTCAAGACTTCTTATGAATTTTGAGGTGCGATCTGTAGCAATGAAGAGGAAAAAGTTTTCTTTCATTGGATTCATATGATTAACACAATAGTTACTCAAATATCATTGAATTGGACTTCTTCAATGCTCCATGATAAGTTTAAAGGAGGACTAAATTTATTAAGGAAGATTTTAAACTTTTCTTAACAATATGCATTTGCGAACCACAGCTAGAATGTTCTATTGAGTCTTTCTTGGAAGTTTTTGTTAGAAGGATAAAAAACACCAAGAGCTCTCCTCACTTGAAGCACCATAGAGACTTTGTAATGTAGAGCAAGAAGCTTAAATGCAAATGACCCACACATAAAAATGATCAAGCCATCCTAAAACTTCTTGGTATTTCCGAATAGCTTTCCCTTGTATAGGGAAATAAAGCCTCTGGCTTTCATTGTTACTCCTTCACTAGTATTTAAAAGTGACAATCACCAAATTTAAAGGAGTGTAGTCATATCCAGTATAGTCATGTGGAATTATGGTATTTTATAGCCTGAGATACAAAAAATAAATGGACTTTGGCCAAGTAAACTAGTTGTAATGTTGTAACCTTGTCTAACCCCTGCTTTGTGGGATACGAGGGGTCCGTAGGTACTATGCCCATTCACTTGTACAGTTGCACTCTAAAAGTTAAAGCTGGGGGGAGTAGGCTTTGGTCAAACCTCCATTTAAAAAAGAAAAATGAATAATTCGATTATTTATAGTGCTAGATTGAAAGAGATGTATATAAGACCATTGAATCCCAAAAATCATTTCACTTTCGTGTATTATGAGACTGTCACATACAATTGTGGTGTGGAATACCTTCAACATGCGCATAGACAACAAACTCTCTTATTGAGTCCAAACTTCACAGAAGACTTGCAAAAGTCTATATGAAAGCAATCCTAAGCCCAGTTTGAAAAATTGCGATCATATGAGAAAGAAAATCCTATACGATAGTTTAGAAGTGTGATCTACATGCAAATGTGTGGTATGTTGAAACAACGCCTTGTCTATGAAGTACTAATGTCTTTGATCAGCAGGTGCCAAGTTGTGTTTCAAGTCTATAGATGGTAAACACCTTAAAAGCTCCATTCTATCAGATTGAGTGAAGATTATGTAGTGCATCTCTATAGCATATCTGTTGAAATGAGTCCATAACATTGTTATAGATATCAAGATGTTTCAAGATCTCCTCTATATCGCGTGATTCGAATTCAAGAAGCATCTTTATGGATTGAAGTTTTGCAGAATTATCAGTAGAGATATCACTAGGTGGTTGGAATTTAGCCCTTTTGCCAGTATAATGGTATGGTGATCTAGAAAACAAGTCCGTGTTATAGTCTAATGGAGTACCAAATGGAGTGCAAGGGCTTTATAAAGGTTCAATATGGCTTTTACGATATTCACTAGCATGAACAAAAGTCAGAGGACACTGAAAAAACATATGTAGGAAAAGTAGATCCTTGCAGTTAATCTTATTTGGAATGATGATCTTGGGATCTCTCGTCTTGATAATAATTAGTGGTTTTTTTTGACATTTTAATCCACTTGATTAGCCATTTTAATTCCTTAAAATTAGGAATCCTTACAAGGCCCATGCAAGGCTCACTTTTTTCCCTAATGAGGAAGGAAGGACTCCTAGATCTTTTCTTCAAATGCGATCCATGTGGTGGGGTAGTTGGTGCTATGTGGCAAAACATTCCACCATAACTAAGCTTTACCCACTAAATAATTAGTAGCAAATTTCACGTTTTCAATTTCAGAATATAATTCGTCACAATAAAAGTCATCAAATTAGGATAGCCATGAAATAATAAATTGGCCTTCCTTTCACCCATCTAATTGAGAAAATTAGAAACTTTTGGCACCAATCTTGGAATGTGTGCCTTCTTCTTTAGCGACCATAATGGCCTTCACCACCCTAACTAGTTTTTTTTCCTCACTTTGCATTTGTTGGAGTAAAGCTTAACGTTCTTTTATCTTGTTTTGAGCATCTTGGAGTTTGTGCCACAAAAGCTCCAACTATTGCTCAAGCGGTACCCATAGTAGGGGTGATGTACCAAAATCTTCTATAGTATGGGTAGGGTCTATAGTCTTATATAGAACCAAAATTGAAACAAGTACCAAATCAAGAACGAACATCGAACAAGATTAAAAGAACTAAAATAGGTGCAGAATCATGAATGGGCACCAAGAAGTACACTTGTGCAGATGCATGCAAGCTCTAATATAACTGTAAATCAGATCTTATAGATGCATGTATGAAGAGATAATACATTAAGAAAATATCACAAGATCAAAGATCAAATAGAGAGAGAGATAGATAGATAGATAGATAGATAGATAGAGAGAGAGAGAGAATAAACACAAGATTGGAGGCTATGGTAGAGGTGGAGGAAGAAGTTGGGGACATAATCAATCCTACAACACCACCTACTACAATTATGCAAATGATACACAGAATGGAAGTCACTTTGGATGTTCTAACTGTTTTTTAGGAAACATAGAATTGATGTCAAAATTGGAAAATGGCATTTGTAGTCATACTCTTCAAACAGGTGATAATACAAAACATAGTGTACATTCAATTGGAAAAGTGAAATGCAAGAGTGGAGCAGATTTGCTAACCAATGTTTTGTATGTTCCCACAATACCTAAAAACTTGATTAGTGTGGGATAGATAGTTGAAAAAGGTTTTCAAGTCAAGTTTAAAAATGAAGGAGTATTTGTTGAAGATCCAGAGAATGGATATAATCAAATTGTTTGTGGTAACAAAGAAGGTAGACTCTTTACTTTAAGAGTGCAAGGGAACATTGGTCAAGCTTTTCTCACACATGATGAATGAGTGATTACAGAACATGATCTCTACCATAAGAGATTAGATCATTTCAATGAAAGAGGAATTAAAGCTATGGTTGCAAATCAGTCTATATTAGGATTACCAAATGTGCAGAGTCAACATATGATTTATAAATGTGAAGCATGTTAGATGGGAAAAGAACACAGATTACCATTTCAAAAGAAAGGATTTAAACATGATGGAGTTGTAATGCCACCAGAATATTATTTAGAAGAATAATTGTAATTAGAAAAGTCACTCACCGAAAGGGTGTAGTGCAAATGTTGTATAATTCTATTCTAATCAATAGAGTATGCGCGGAAGAGATGACAGATGCATTGCCAGTCGGTTCGGTCTGGGTGATGGTCTGGAATTGCTTCTATTTTGAAGTTATGTTAATCGCAAAGTTGTGTGTAAAGTCAGTATTGAAGTAAATCAAGTATTGTGTTAATGTTTACGGTTGAAGTGAAGTGTAGCAGTAATATTAAAGAAAGAGTGAGAATGCTGTGTACATAATTGCCGTGATCGTTAAGAACGCTATGCGCCAAAGTGTAATTGAATCTTTCATAATTGTCCGGGGTTAATCAATGAAGTTGATTGTCGGAAGTTAAGCAGTGAATTGAGAAAATATATATAGGGCCTCTGAATTATCAGACCCCTGACCATCCCAAGAACCCACGAGTAAGAACAGAATAACTTTAACTTTAACACTGGCGCCAGCCATGGGGCATGGAGTAGCCAGTCAGTGCATAGACTAAGAGTTGAGAAGAATCAGATGATATATGCTTGTAACACGTTTCGAAGAATCGTACCCGAAGTACAGAAGGGATCAGCATCCCTGGAAAATTCCTAGCGCATTGGGCACACCTCTGAGTAGCAGTGGTGACAGACAATCGTTGGAAGGAAAGTGAGAAATCTGGGCCAGTGGAGTACCACCTCAGCATTTCCTTGTGCAAGGATTATAGGGTATACCAAAAGTGCAACCAAACCCATCTGTAGAAAGTAAGACTGGTGAAGTAAGCACTAGTTCCGATGACAGTGTGGAAATTTCCGATAGTAGTTTGTGGAATTTCGGTGGAACCTCGGAAAATTCCGGGATCGGTTTGCCGAATTTTGGTGAAAGTTCTATTTTTGGTTCTAATTTTGAGGGAACTAGTGTATTGTTGGATGAAAGTGTTGGTGAGAAGCTCACTACAGAAGTCCATTATGATGAAGGGCAGTTGGGTGTAGGTGTGTGGGAATGACTTAACAATATCCAATTACCGAAGAGCATGCAAGAGGACGGGAGAACACAACAGCAATTAGGTTTAACTGGTTCAAATCAGTCGGTAGTAACATTTCCTCTTGATTCAAACACCATGAGTGGTTTGCAACAACAACATCAATAGCAACATCAACAGCAACATCAACAACAACAACAGCAGCAATAATAGGCCATACCACCGTGACCGGTACCCACTAGAGTTACATATACAAAATTTGGAGGATTTCCCGGTGATGATCCGGATGCACATGTGAGAACTTTTGAAATTAATTATGCAGTACTCAATTATCTAGCAGATCCGACATATAAGGCAATAGTGTTCTAGTCTACGTAGGTTAATGAGGCTGCTCAATGGTTAAGTGAATATGACATTAACTATTTCAGTTAGTATGATGATGTTAAGGATGCCTTCTTACAACGATTCCGATTGAAGAAAAATGCGACTGAGATCTTTGACTATCTGCAAAACAATAGACAGAAACCACACCAGAATGTGCAAGAGTATGCAACTTTATTTCGTACTCATCTACGGCAACTACCACAGGCGCATGCTAACCTATTGGATGACGTGATCACCCAGTGGTTTATTAATGGATTAAACCCTCAACTTAAACAAGTAATGATTATACGATGTGTGGGTGGTATGACTCTGGATGCGATCATAGCTATGGAATTATAGTTGGAACATGAGGTGGGCAGATTCGCTGAAGATTTGGACTGGTTGAAGGCAACCAACGGTACGAGTGAAGATTCATTGAAACAAGTGTATTGCACAAAATGTAAGAACCCGGGACACACTGCTTCTGCATGTGCACAAAACCAAATGTGCTGTGCTATTTGTAATACGACGAGTCACTCCACCAAAACGTGTCCATATAATGCCAAAGTACAAGCCAAGCCAACCGTAAACACTATAATACAGGAGCAAGGACAGCTGGCTGCCCACTATGTACCACCACCGTTGAGGAATACTTCCTACCAAAGTTATAAAACCTATCGAGGAACATGAGCAAACAACTTCGGCCAGACCCAGTGGAATTCGTGTCAATCGGGTGAAGGAACATCCCTCCTGCCACCCAGATGCCATTTCTGCTGTGAGATTGGACATATCCAAAGATATTGTAAAGAGGCGGCCGAGTATGATAAATGAAGAAAAGAGCGACAGAATCCAATGGCCAACATGGTATATATTTTGGCAGTAGATACTCAAGTGGCAGTAATCCAAACTCGTTCTGGTAAGAAATTACAACCAGCTACTGAGATTTTTGAGCTTGGCATTCGAGAACAACAGAGAGCTTTTACCAAAACTAGTATGTGGGCCAATCAAGAACCAACAGTTTTTCTTGATCCAGTACCGGTGGTTCAGTAGACAGTACTGAATCCACCACCGGAAGCACCGAGTCTGGTGAACTTGCCGTCGGAGAGTCCATCGAATGCGGTCAAGAGTATGTCAAATTTTGACTCAGTGTGGAATATTCTCTTGTAGGCCCCCATTACAATACCGTTGGGGAAACTGTTAGCCTTGGTTCTGGGTGTACGACAAGAATTTCAACATCAAGTTTGTCCGAAATCTTCGTGTACACCTACTATGGCCAATATTAGTCCATAAACTGATTCTGCGGTGGACCATGTTGTTCCTTTAATTACAGTATGGTATAAAAACCATAAAATCAATCAAGTGTAATTGATGGAGGCTCTAGTGTGAATATTGCGACAACTGCCCTTTGTAAATGGTTGGGATAGACTCAGATTGAACCTGTTCAGTTTTTTGTGAGGATAGCGGATCAGTCCATGGTGTATCAAGTGGGTTTGGTACGTGATATACCCATTACTCTTCAAAAAGCGGTGTTCAAAATGACTTTTGTTGTTCTAGAATTACCTGACTCAACTTGGGACTACAACTTGCTGTTCGGGAGGCCCTAGCTGAAACAAGCCAAAGTATTGCAGGACTGGTGAGCACATGAACTTATTTTCAAAAGCAACCACCGGAAGTATGTAGTTCCGTTGGATGAGATGAAACCATGCGACCTCCATGCTTGACCCTACGTAGCCGAACCTGTGCATATGTTGGATGGACTTTCAGATGATGAAGAAGAAGCTTTTCTCAAGGCTAACCAGGATTTGCTCACCTTGGGGAAAATCGACTTACAAGCAGTTGCTGATAATTGGAAGTCGGTCATCTGTTCGGCAGTTCTGGTTACAGAAGAAGGGAACCTAGCTATGGATCAAGCTTTGAATGCCCAGAGTTTCCACCATTTATTCCAGTCACCTGAAGATATACCCATGCCACGACAGTTTTATGTACCAGAAGATCAACTTATCACCTGTGATTTGGGAAATGAGGATACACCACGACCGGTCAAGATTAAGGCGGGATTACTTGAAACTTTTCAAAATGATCTACTACAGTTGTTGACTGAGTTCCAAGATGTATTTGCATGCGACTATCAAGATATGAAAGCGTTGGACCCTCATATCTATCAGCATCATGTGATGCTCAAGCCGGATGCATGCCCAATCAAGCAACCCAGTTACCGCATGAACCCAAATTATGCTCCTCAAGTGAAAGTGGAATTGGATCGCTTGGTGAAAGTCGGTTTCATTGTTCCCATTGAGCATGCGGAATGGATTTCACCTATTGTTATCATCCCAAAGAAAAATAAGCAGTTACGTATCTGTGTGGATTACCGAAAACTAAATGCGATGACCGTAT
Source organism: Ceratopteris richardii (assembly GCA_020310875.1). NCBI lineage: Eukaryota > Viridiplantae > Streptophyta > Polypodiopsida > Polypodiales > Pteridaceae > Ceratopteris > Ceratopteris richardii. The sequence continues at coordinate 106,914,331 of CM035428.1, read as the reverse complement.
CGGATCCCTTCCCACTTCCCTTTTTGGATACAATGCTCGATGATGTTGCCGGACGAGAGATCTATTCCTTTTTGGATGGTTACAGTGGCTATAATCAGGTGCGCATGGCTGAAATGGACATGCCAAAGCCTATGTTTATTACAAATTGGGGTGTATATGCATGTACGGTGATGTGGTTTGGTCTTCGCAATGCTCCTAGTACCTTCCAACGATGTAGGCAAGAAATTTTCTCCCCCTATTTAACCACCTTTATGCGAGTGTATCTAGATGAGTTTTCGTTATTGGGTTATACATCGGCTCATCTTTACCACCTACGATGCTGCTTCTCTAAGTGTCGCGAGTTTTGGTTGTGCTTAAACCCTAGCAAGTCGGTCTTTTTGATTTCTTGTGGCAAGTTGCTTGGTCATATTATTTCAAAGCAAGGTATTCAGGTGGATCTCGATAAAGTGCAAGCCGTGTTACATGCACCTGCCCCTACGACACCAAAGGAAGTTATGCGATTCCTTGGCCAAATACGCTGGCATGGGTGACATCTTTGGTGGCTCATACATTTAGCCATACCTCTGAATCGGTTGATTACTAGTAATTCCCGACAGTTCGTGTGGACTGAAGAGTGCCAAATTGCTTTTGATCGACTGAAAACACTATTAACCCAAGCTCCTATACTGCAAGCACCAAACTGATAGCTTCCATTCCATGTCTTCGTGGATGCATTGGGCAGTGCCATCGGTAGTGTGTCATGCAACAACAAGATAAGTGGTTTCGTCCTGTCTATTATGCTAGTCGACAGTTAGCTGTTGCTGAACGAAATTACTCAGTCATTGAGCACGAATGCCCCGACTTGGTTTATTCGGTGAAGAAATTTTGGCACTACTTGCTGGGACTCCAATTCACATTCCATGTGGATCATGCTGCTCTGGTTTATCTTGTCCGTCAGCAACATTTAGGGGGTAGATTAGCCAGGTGGGTGTTGTTACTGCAAGAATTTGATTACGTGGTCATACATTGTCCAGGATCAGCTCATGCATTAGATGATTTCTTATCTTGGCTTGATTCTAATGAACCTCCCGGTGGAATTGATGATACTACCCCTGCTATCTATGCGACTGATCCAGTCCAAGATGAGGGTCAAGAGCTCCTGGTGGCACCTTCGTATTATGATACTCTTCTGACCTTCCTCACCAGTGTAAGCCCCCCGACTCATACGTCTACTTTGGCTCATCGTAAATTGGCAATGTATAGTCGACGGTTCTGGATCGTTGTAGGACAGTTGTATTACATGATCCTTATGGTGCACTATTATGGTGTATTCCACCCCATGAAGTTCCTTCGGTTATTGAAATGGCCCATTCTACTCCTTTCGGTGGTCATTTTTTGATCGATCTTACTTACCAGAAAATTTTGCACAATGGCTTATGGTGGCCTACTATGTAGCATGATATTGCTACTTCTATTAAAACGTGTGATCCTTGCCAATGCTCGGGACAACCTTTACAACGACATCATTTTCCACTACAGTCTGTTGCTCCCCTTGAACCTTTTCAAAAGTGGGGCTTGGATTTCATTGGTCCCATTACACCTCCGGCTATGATTACTCATCATCGTTATATACTTACTTGCACGGATTATGCTACTCGGTGGGCAGAAGCTTGGGCTTTACGGTCCGCCACTGCGGCAGTGGTTGTTAAATGTTTGATGATTGATGTGTTCCCTCGGTTTGGTCTTCCCTTAGAGACTGTTTTGGATGAGGGCACACATTTTGTTAATTCTTTGCTGCAAGCACTTACTCGCACCTTGCATATTGTGCATAAATTTAGCTCTCCATATTACCCTCGTGCTAATGGTCTTGCTAAAAGTACCAATAAAATCTTACTTAACATGCTCAAGAAATTAGTTCTCGAATGTCCAGAGCATCGGGATCAATTCCTTCCTTCAATTCTGTGGGCATACCGTACTACGTACAAAGTGGCTACAAGGAATACACCTTTCAAATTGGCATATGGGCTGGAGGCCATTGCACCCATGGAGTTGGTGGTACCTGTTGCGAACATTTGTTTTATGTAGGGTACAAGTTTCAAATTATGTAAATACCTTTGGGAAGTCTTCAAATACTTCAAGAAGGCTCATATTATTCACAAAATGTAGCAAAAATACCACGTGAGTTCTAGAACATGGTGAGTCAAATTAGTGAGTCACAAGGGAGCTTCAGTGGTGTCCTAGTGGAAGGTCGATGTGGCTAGTTCTCAAAGTCCATCAATACTTTGCTTATTTGAGCACTTGAGTCATGTAATACCTCCATCCAAGTGTCTACCACGAATTTAGATGTATTAGGAAGGTTTTAGATTAGTCTCGCATGCTATAAAAAGAGGAGAAAAGTTGTGATCTTGTGGGATGTCCAAGAGAGTCATATGTGTATCTCTACACTGCTGTAGTTTTGTATGCAGAGATTGCAGAACTTGTATCTCCCTCATTATATATCCAAATTACATGTTTGATATCTCATTGGCAAGCACTTACGGTCTACTTTCTTCCTGTAAATTTTCATAATCATTGGATTTGTGAGCTGAGAGAAATACTCTCTGCAAGTAGTGTGTGTTCTCTGTTTTTTATCCCTGCTGAAGGTCTCCATTAAACCTCAAACTTGAAGAGGTCATATCTCCTTGTGTATGTACCCACATCATGTGTTCTTTGGCTTGTTAGAAAGCTCTTTAAGTCTACTTGTATTCTGGAAAGTGGCAAAGTCATTGGAGTTGTGAGTTGAGAGCAGTAGTCTCTGCAAGTGATGTGTGTCCTCAGGTTCATCTCTGTTTCAAGGTCTCCATTAAAGCTGCATATTGCAGAGGTCATAGCTCATTGTGTATTTATCCATTTGAGGTGTTCTATATCTTGTTGGAAAGATCTTAGAGTCTAGTTTATGTGTGTGAAATAGTTTTGGAAAATTCTAAGTGAGTAAAGAGCAATTTGCTCTGCAAGAAAATTGGTCTGTGCATACAAGTTTGTGAAAAAGTCAACTAGGTCCTGTTGGGTTTCACCTACTTCTAGCTGTACTTTGGAGATCAATAAACTCCAACATTTGTATCAGAGCAAGTACTTGGAGGCTTGGAGAAGGTTATCATACCTTGATGAAGAATTTGAAGCTATCAAAGAAGCAGTTCATCATCAACACTACACAAAGGTAGAAGAAGATTGCAAGGAGGCATCTCAAGCAACATCCAAGCAAAGAAAGGTGCACATACCTCATTTACAAGGTAAATATTATATTTATTCTCATCACACACATTGGAAAGAAGGCTTAAAGGAGGAAGCTTAGCATTTGTATTATGGGAGACCAACATGCACAAATAGAGAAGCTTGATAAGACCAATTATCAAGCATGGAAGTTTAGAATCACAACATACTTGCAAGGTAGAGGCTTGTATGGTTTGATTGACGGCACAGATATCAAACCCACATTACCAGAGGACCCAAATCAGCAACAATTGAGGGAGTTTAGACTTTGGAATGAAAGAGACAAAAGGGTTATATTCATTTTATCACAAAATATTCAAGATTCAATGGTAGGACACATACAAGATCTAGACACAAGTAGAGATGTTTGGCTTGCATTGGAAAGGTTGTATGCTACAGGTACAAGAGCAAGGAAGATTCAACTCAAAAATGAGTTGTATAACATAAAGAAAGATACAAGGACATCGGTCAATGATTACATATTGAAAGTTAAAGAGATTGCAGATCAACTAGGATCAATTCAAGCTCATGTGGAGGACAACGACTTGGTTGCACATACTCTCAACAGACTCAAAGATGATGAGAGATGGAAACCCTTCATTACTTCAGTTTATGTCAGAGGAGAATTACCAGATTTTGATCAACTTATTGCCCTCATGGTCACGGAGGAGATGAATCTAAATGGTTCTACTTCAAATAAAAAAGGATCTCAAGGACAAGCTCTTTATGTAGGATCATCAAGAGGTGGAAACAGAGGTGGAAGAGGTTCAAATAGAGGTCGAGGAAGAAGGAGCGATGATCAAAGGACTTCAAGTGGCTTCTTCAATGCAAGAGGAAGAGGAAGATCAAGTGCTAGAGGTACGAGAGGCTACTACAACTACAATCAAAGACAAAGGAGAAGATAATAACAATTGCTATATATGTGGAAGGTATGGACACTATGCCAAAGATTGTTATCAAAATGAAAATAATCAAGGTGGTAATCGAAGAGGAGGCTATTCAAGAAGAGGTAAACAACAAGGAAATTATGCAGTTGAAGGTAAAAGTGATGATTATGATTCTCTTCTTATGATGAATGTAGAAACTAAGATGAATTGCAATAGCGATGTATGGTATGTAGATAGTGGCTGTTCTAATGACATGTCTCATGATGCTTCATGGTTTTCTAATATGCATAATCCGTCATGTAAAGGTCATGTTGAAACAGGAGATGATACAACACATAAGATTATGCAGGTTGGAGATGTTGTTATGCAGGATAAGAGCAAGACAAATTGCTTGAAGGATGTACTTTATGTGCCAACGATCACTAAGAATTTGATGTCGGTTGGTCAAATGGTAGAAAAAGGTCTACAAGTGAGATTTAATCATGCAGGTTGCTTCATTGAGGATCCAAAGCAAAGGAGGTTAATTGCTAGAGGTAAAAAACAAGGTAGATTGTTTACATTCAAGGTAAACCCAAATCATACAAATTATTTCTCTTATGGTATGCATCGAATAGCAGAGCTTGATCTATGGCACAAAAGGATTGGACACATGAATGTACACAGGTTAAAGGAGATATCAAAGAAGAGGATTGTTGAAGGATTACCTGATCTTACTAAGAAACATATGGTGCATCTTTGTGAAGCATGTCAAATGGTTAAGCAGAGTAGACAACCTTTCAAGCATTCAAGCTATGTAAGTGATGGTTTGCTAGATCTCATACATACAAATGTGTGGGGACCTACTAAAGAGGCATCCTTGGTTGGTAATAAGTACTATGTATCATTCATTGATGATCATAGTAGAATGACATTTGTGTATTTCATTAAACATAAGAGTGAGGTCTTTGATTGTTTCAAGAACTTCAAATCATATGTCGAAAAGCAAACAGGAAGGTATATTAAGAAGCTAAGATCTGATGGAGGGGGAGAGTATTTCTCTCAAGCTTTTACTAATTTTTTGTATGATGAAGGTATCAAAAGAGAAGTTACATGCAGGTATGCTCCACAACAAAATGGAGTCGCAGAAAGAAGAAACAGAATCATAGCAGAAGCATCTAGAAGCATGCTTAATGATATGTGTTTGCCTAATTATTTTTGGGCTGAAGCTGTAAGCACAAGTGTTTACATTATGAATAGAGTTCCGACTGCTGGAGTTCATCATTTGACACCATATGAGGTATGGCATGGAAGGAAACCAAGTATAAGTCATTTGAAAGTATTTGGTTGTGTATGTTATGTACATGTACCTAGTGAGGTGAGATCTAAACTTGATGTGAAATCTGAAAAATGTATATTTATTGGTTATGCAGATACTCAAAGAGGATATAGATGCTATAATCCTCATACCAATAAGGTTGTTGTGTCAAGAGATGTAAACTTTGATGAATCACTTTCATGGTATGCAGATAAGAATTGTTTGCAGGTCATGGATGAAAATGAAGAAGGTGTGGTTGAAGGAGATGCATGCATAGTTCAGCCATCAGGAAGTTTAAATGATGAAAGGAGTGGTTTAGATGAAGAAAGAGGATCACCTTTCAATGGAAGATTAAGGCAAGGGTCACCTCCAAGTGTTAAAAGTAAAGGTAAACTCAAACTTGTTGAAGTTAATGATGAAGGAGAGGAAATTAGTGATGTATGTGAGTATGGAGAATCATCAAAGGTTCCTAATAAGAAAGGAAGAGCATCTACATTGGAGGTAAGAAGAACTTCAAGAGTGAGTAAGCAACCTCAAAGGTATACTTATGAATCTTTCATGAATACTCATTATGCTTTTATGACAAAAGTTGAGTAGGAAAATGAACCCACATGTTATGATGAGGCCAAAGGAGATGAAAAGTGGGAGAAAGCAATGAGAGAAGAAATGGAAGCACTACAGGATAACAAGACTTGGAATTTAGTTCCAAGTACACCAAAACAAAAGGTAATTGGTTGCAAGTGGGTTTTTAAGATTAAAAGAAATAGTGATGGTAGTGTGTCTAGATATAAGGCTAGACTTGTAGCAAAAGGATATAATCAAACTCAAGGTGTGGACTATGAGGAAACATTTAGTCCAGTAGCAAATATGGCAACGGTGAGAAGTTTGTTGGCTTTAGCTGCAAGTAAAAGGTGGAATATATATCAACTCGATATAAAGAATGCCTTTCTTAATGGTGAGTTAAATGAAGAAGTGTATATGTCACAACCAGATGGTTATGTGGATGCAAAATGTCCTAATCATGTATGCAGGTTAAAGAAGGCATTGTATGGTCTTAAGCAGGCACCAAGGGCATGGAATGCAAGGTTGGTAAAGTATCTTATGCTGCAAGGATACACAGCGAGTCATTCAGATCCTTCACTTTATGTAAAACATATAGATGGCATGTGTGTCTATGTATGCATTTATGTGGATGACTTGTTGATTACAGGGAATGATGCAAAAGCAATTGATGAGATAAAAGGTAATTTGGGAAAGGAATTTAAAATTTCAGATCTTGGTTTGCTTAAATATTTTCTTGGGATTGAAATTGTGTATAGCGATGAAGGTATGTGGTTGATACAAAGAAAGTATATATGTGATATGCTGAAAAGGTTTGGTATGCAGGAATGTAAATTTGTTTCTACTCCAATGGAATGTAATGTAAAGTTGAGTGCAAAGGAAGGTGATGAGTTGCATGATATGAATGCATATAGATCCATGGTAGGATCTTTGATTTATGCAACAAAAACTAGACCTGATATATGCTATGCAGTGGGAGTATTGTCACAGTTTATGCATGAACCTAGAGTACCTCATATGCATGCAGCGAAAAGAGTGCTTAGGTATTTGAAAGGTACCATGAACGAAGGATTATTTTATAGTCATGATGCTGATCTAACTCTTAAAGTCTTTAGTGATGCAGATTGGGCTGGAAGCAAAGATGACAGAAGATCCACAAGTGGATATGTGGTAATAGCAGGAAACAAGACATTAACATGGAGTTCAAAGAAACAGCCTACAGTTGCTTTATCTTCTACAGAGGCTGAGTATAGAGGTTTAGCATTGGCTACTACTGAGGTTATGTGGTTTAAAAAGTTGTTTCATGACTTGAATGTACAGGTTGATGTACCACTGGTATATGGGGATAACTTGAACAGCATTCATATGACCTCAAATCCTATTTTTCATGCTAGAACAAAGCATATAGAGGTTCACTATCATTATGTTCGAGAGAAGGCCATGAACAATGAAGTGCAGGTTTCTTTTGTTGGAACAAAGGATCAAGTTGCAGATATCTTTACCAAATCCTTGGATGGACCAAAGCTTCAAAGATTCAACTATATTCTTGGCATGAAGGAAATACCCTTTGAAACTTGAGGGGGAGAATGTTATGAACATTTGTTTTATGTAGGGTACAAGTTTCAAATTATGTAAATACCTTTGGGAAGTCTTCAAATACTTCAAGAAGGCTCATATTATTCACAAAATGTAGCAAAAATACCACGTGAGTTCTAGAACATGGTGAGTCAAATTAGTGAGTCACAAGGGAGCTTCAGTGGTGTCCTAGTGGAAGGTCGATGTGGCTAGTTCTCAAAGTCCATCAATACTTTGCTTATTTGAGAACTTGACTCATGTAATACCTCCATCCAAGTGTCTACCACGAATTTAGATGTATTAGGAAGGTTTTAGATTAGTCTCGCATGCTATAAAAAGAGGAGAAAAGTCGTGATCTTGTGGGATGTCCAAGAGAGTCATATGTGTATCTCTACACTGCTGTAGTTTTGTATGCAGAGATTGCAGAGCTTGTATCTCCCTCATTATATATCCAAATTACATGTTTCATAGCTCATTGGAAAGGTCTAACTGTCTACTTTCTTCCTGTAAATTTTTATAATCATTGGATTTGTGAGCTGAGAGCAATACTCTCTGCAAGTAGTGTGTGTTCTCTGTTTTTTATCCCTGCTGAAGGTCTCCATTAAACCTCAAACTTGCAGAGGTCATAGCTCCTTGTGTATGTACCCAAATCATGTTTTCTTTGGCTTGTTAGAAAGCTCTTTAAGTCTACTTGTATTCTTGAAAGTGTCAAAGTCATTGGAGTTGTGAGTTAAGAGCAGTAGTCTCTGCAAGTGATGTGTGTCCTTAGGTTCATCTCTATTTCAAGGTCTCCATTAAAGCTGCATATTGCAGAGGTCATAGCTCATTGTGTATTTATCCATTTGAGGTGTTCTATATCTTGTTGGAAAGATCTTAGAGTCTAGTTTATGTGTGTGAAAACAGTTTTGGAAAATTCTAAGTGAGTAAAGAGCAATTTGCTCTGCAAGAAAATTGGTCTGTGCATACAAGTTTGTAAAAAAGTCAACTAGGTCCTGTTGGGTTTCACCTACTTCTAGCTGTACTTTGGAGATCAATAAACTCCAACAGTACCCAGCCTCAGGGTGGCACTAGAACATAAGCTCTTACCAAAGGAATCTTTTCCTTTCTGGTTGGAGATGTTGCGATCCTTGGAGAAACAACGCTTGGAAAGTTTTCTAATGCTGCAAGAAGTCCAACTGCGATAAGCCAAGGCACATGATCAGTTTCTTCGCACTCTTGTTTTTATCAAAGGACAATTAGTTATGTTCTATAATGCTAAATCTAATCGTTCAGCGGGCAAGTTCAAACTTCAATGGTTTGGTCCTTACCATATTGAATCATAGGTTGGATCTGCTATGTTTCGGTTATCCACGTTAACTGGTACCCTTCTCCCTAAGGCGATCAATAGATCGAAGCTTCGTCCCTATTATCCCATGCCTTCTTCATCATGATGCTTTATCGGTATCTTTATTCTCTGCCCGATTTATACCACTATTTTGGCTCGATGTTCCTTTCCTGTCCACGTGTTCCAGTTGACTGACTGATCGTAATATTTTTGTTTTCTTACCTAACCATGATTAGTAGCCACCTTATGTGTCTAAGATTCTATTAATGCGTGCATGTCACCATTAAGAATGTATATTTTCAACATTGGGTGATGATTATGTTTCTTCCCGCATGTCCATTCGATGTTTTTACTTAATCCCATTCTCCCCACTTTTTTTTTCTATTGAGTTTTTGTGCGATTGCGTGTTTTGTGTTACCTACTGTCTTCGTGCTCTTGTACTCGCCATGGCAGCTTTGGCTAACATTGCTACCTTCCGTGCTGGCCTCGCTCCGGAATTGAGCAAGTTTTTGTGCACTCGTGGCCTTTTGGCATTCGTTGAACTTCCCTGGCATTCGGTTGACTTCCATCCTTTCTTTGCATAGATCATATCTGCCATTACTGCTACTCCCGCTACTGAAGCTTGTTGGCCACTCACCTGTCTTAAGCCGCATGTCGTAGTCACCCTAACTACAGCCGTTAAGGGATTCCACATCCCTTAGGAAGGTAGTGTAGATGGACCTCTCTTACCGCTGTCAACCATGAAAGAACTTTTCCTACATCACTCTTCCAACAAATTCGCCATTCTTTGTCGCCCTGAATCGGAGTGCACTGCACTACAGTTTCTTGTAGTTGCACTTAACCTGCAAAAATGCACATACGGCATTTCTCGCCACTTCTATTCCATGATCGATGCCGCTGCGCATGAAGTAGTTAATTTTGCTTCATCTTTCTTTCGGCGCATTCATCGGGAATGCCAGGCAGTTTCTCGGCAATTGGCAAAGGGTGATATCCCTCGAACACGATTGCCACATTTGCTGACATTCCTCCTCTCGACAATTCAGGCTGCGCAACCTCCTCCCTTGAATACCCTTCTCTTCCATGAGGAGTCCGTACAAATGATGGAGGTCGATGACGACGATGATCTCCTGCAGTTCTTTAAGGGGAAGTGCCGCAAATTGAGCCCCTCTCACAGTAAGGCATAGCCATCCTCGACCGTTAAGTTGCAGGATACTGCTTCTTCTGCTCAGATTATGTATGCTCCATCATCCCCTAAAGACCAAGTTGATCGTGACACTGTCCTTGAAGAGGTTCACCCTGATGATACGGTCGTGCAGCCACAACCTCATCCCGCCCACCACGGTCACGGAAGTTGATCAACTTACAGAGACAGCGCAACTTGAGGAGGTGACTGCTCAACCTGATGTCTCGCCTCTTGTGGTAACCACTCTTGCCTTGCTCTCTTCACCCCAAAACCTACCTCTGCCTCTTTCTCCCTCAAAGGTGCCCTTGCCGCCTAGCCCTCCTCCCTCACCATGCCATTCGATAGCATGTCCTCTTCCTTCCTCCCCTGATTATTTTCCCCCTTCGTCGTCCACCACAGCTTTTGCTAACCCGTCTCAGCCAATCTCCACCTCTATTGTACCTGATTCATTGGCCCAACTAGCTCAGATTGGCAATTATCTTATTCATCTTTCCACCATCCCCCCCATCACCTACAATTTGCCCAACAATCCCTCCGATAGAAGTACCAATCCAAGGTGGACATGCTTGAAGCGGACATCACACCACTTTAGGAAGAGGTGCTCACAGCCAAAGCCGAAGCTAGTTCACTCGAGGAACAGATTCGAAGTCTCCTAGCATAGTTGAATGAAAAGAATGCCATCATTACAGCTCGTGATGATGAGATTAGTAAGCTAACTCAGATCGTAATCGACAAGGAGGATGCCATGACCGCTTTGGGTAATCTCCTAGAGACCATGCGCGCTGATTTTGCTACGCTAGAGCAAAAGGGTCAAGAGATGGCGGAATTAGCCTTACAAGCCAAAATTGAATTAAAGAAAGTCATTGAAGAGCTCTTTCAGACAAGTCGCTCTCTGAAAGAAGAAATTGGCCGCAATATTCAGTTGAAGAAGGATGTCGAAGCCATCCGGAAAGAGAGGCAAGACTTTTATAAAACCATGCAGTTCCAATCTCAAGAGCTGGAGCACAAAGAGAAACAATTGGGTTTCCAGGACGAGCACTTATCGCGCATTGATGTAGAAATTGCGGACATGAAGCTATGACGTAATGCGACGCTCGCCAATGACTTCTACCTCCAAGAAGCTTTTTTGCAGAGTCAAGCCGATGCCTTACTCTCCCAAGTAAGGCATCTTTTTCCATGTTATTTGGACTAAGGCCTCATCCTATAAGAAACACAACCAATTATTTTCTAAGAATATCATAGGAATTTATCTCCTCTTCTATATTTTCTCTCACATCTAGTCTTCGTACAGAGGATGAGCCTCAAATAGGGGTGCAGTAATACTTTATCCTTCTTGAATGGTAACTCTTGATGGAAGTCATTTTTGGGGTTGAGATGACTCAATTTTGAGGTCTCGATATGTGTCATGGACCATGGTGGGAGCGCTACATACTATGATATATGTTTTTGAATGGTGGATAAGTTGAGGAGATTGAGGATGATCAGGATGAGTGGTGGAAGGAGAAAGAAAACACCAAAGCAATGGTATGAAAAAATCAAGTCGCCCAACCCCCAATCTTCTAGCTAGATGGTCCCCCAACAAGATGTAACACAATTTCTAACTAGATGGTTTCCCAAATAGGTGTGGCCCTACCTCTAGCTAGGTGGTTGTTAAGGGGCTCTCAGAGTTTATAAGACTTTGTTTAGCAGAGCTCAATGGGATGGTTCTGTTAGACTTTTAGAGGTACAATCATTTTTCTACATCAGGGTATTTAGTCAGTGGCCATGGCTGAAAGAACAATGCATTTTGTATGTTGGCTGTTGAGGAAAAAGGTGGATGGTACATTACCCATTATCAGCAAATATAATGCATCATGTATTGGTAGCAAAAGTTTTGTGGAATATTGTGTAGGGTATTGAAAAATGCCTTGCTACACCTACCAATATAGTAATTGAAGGTGATGTAGATGGCATTGAAGATGATGATCTTTAGGTTCCTATTCATGTTGTGGTTTGTGTTGCACCTATTGCAAAAAAACTTAGTTGGGATGGCAGAGATGCCCAAAAACATGCATTGATAGCCTTTTCTATCAAACATACCATTATCCCTTATATTTCCTCTTGCAAGATAACAAATGATGATACACTTACAACCTTATATGAGGAAATAAATGAGGCTTTTGGTGCTTATCTCTAAAAAAAACAGTTGGGGAGTGAGAACATGAATGAAGAAGATTCCATGGATAGTGTTTTAACAAAGATCAAAGATTTGAAGTAGTAGTTGATTTTTGTTGATGAATTCTTGCCTGATAGTTCTTTTGCGCAAACTATTCTTATGGTCTTCTAGATTCATATCAGAGTTTTGCTTCTTCTCTTTGATTGATGATGAAGGGCAATCCAAATGCCTCAACACTTGAGGAGATAGTCTTTTTTTGTTGTACGAAGATCAATCCAGGTAGAACATGAACATTATGCATATTGTCGTTCAAGCTTTCTTAGCTAATCAAAAGGGAAAAGAAAATGGAGCACATCTACTAGTAAGTAGAAATCTCCTAATGGTATAGATTCAAAGAAGGAAGAAAAAGATTGAAAAGGAACAAAAAAGTAGAAAAAGCTCTGAAAATACTATAAAGGAAATGATCATTTCATAAAGAGTTATCCAAAATTGGTTGCAAAAGAGGCAAAGAAGAAAGAGGCTGGAATGGTTATTGCAGAGAGCTCTACACCTAAAACAAGTCATTTAATCTTGTGTAGAATGAAGAATGGTTGTTCACTACTGTATGTAGCTATGAACCATCTTCTCATGGCCAATGTATGCCTGTAATAGACTCATATGTTTGGTACTTTGATAGCAGGGCAACCAAACATATTATCTCATAGCACAACTTCTTTAGTTCACATAAGCCTACCCCTACAAGGAATATTGTCACATGTGATAACAACTCCTCTTATCCTATAATGGGAGTTGGTAAGATCATTCTGATTACTAGTGATGGTAGTTCTTTCACATTGTTAGATGCTTTCTGTGTATCAATGATGAAGAAAAATTTGTTGTCAGTTTTAGCATTAGCCAAGATTGGCTTGGTTTTCAAATTTATTGATGACAAATGTATAGTTCATGATCTCTCAAATGGCAATCTTATTATTTCTTCTAGCAATTTATCAAGGGTTGTAGAAGATCATAGAATATGCAAAGTCTGTGAATGATTTAGCATGTGTAGTTCAAGATTATCGATCTAGCTTAGATGCAAAGCTTTGACATGCACACTTTAGTCATCTAAGTTATGCTAGTTTGCTATGCATGCGAAAATTTGATATGGTGTCCTCTCTTACCAAACTTCAGGGACCTTGTAAACATGTATGTGAAGGCTGTATTTTGGAAAAAATGTAGCCTTCAAGGAAGAATGCTACATTTTTCCCAAAATACAGCCTTCACATACAACAAAAGTTGCATAATACACAAAAAATGCAGTACACAAAAGAGCAAGAAGACAGACTTCTTAGGTCTTACAAATGTGGTCGAACTTACTATATGTGACTAACCAGGCCACTATATGTTTTATTAAAGAACATATACAAGGAAGTGTCCAGTGGCCATTTGGCCTTTGACACGGACACTAACGGTAACAATCTCCCACTAAAGGCCAACATGGCTAAAGTAACTATGGGAGAAAAATAAAGAATGATAAAGAATACCTGAGTGAAAGTATACAAACTATACCTCCCACCTGATGGGCATGTTGCAGAGTATACAAGTGACTGTGTAAGATGAAGAATCAAGTAACCCCCATCAAGTGACAATAGTGTCGAAAGCTATCCTGTGGTAGAGCTTTAGTCAAAGCATCTGCAACATTATCTCGAGTGTGAACCTTCTCAAGAATAATGCACTCAGTGGCTAAGCAATCTCTAATAAAGTGATACCTCACCTCAATGTGCTTGGTCTTTGCATGATAAACCAGATTCTTAGCCAAAGCAATGGCACTCTGACTATCATTGAGCAAGTGAGGTACATGCTGAGGTAAACCCATATCACAGGCAAGCTTCCTTGCATGCCTCACTTGCTGCAACATACTCTGCTTCTGTGGTGGAAACAACTATACATTCTTGAAGATGAGATCTCCAAGAGATAGCACCTCCAACAAAATGAAAAATGTACCCTGATGTAGACTTATGATTGTCTACACAACCAACATAATCAGAATCTGTGTAACCAATAATGGATGCTTTCCCTCTACCTAAGCATAGACACTTGTCCTTAGTGCCACTCAGATATCTCAAAGACATCTTGACTGCTTCCCAATGTTTCTTCCCAAGATTAGACATGTATCTGCTCAGAACTCCCACTGCAAATGCAATGTCTGGTCTCGTATCTACCATAGCATACATGAGACTACCAACAACAGACTGATAGTGAATTTTGGTCATGAATTCCTTTTCCTCATTTGATTTGGGGCAATCATCCTTGCTCAATTTCACATATGTGGGTAAAGGTGTACTCAATGCCTTTCCACCTTGTATATTGAACCGGTGAAGTACTTTTGATATGTACTCACTTTGAGACAAGTATATGCATCTTTTACTCCTATCACAAGTAATGCACATGGCAAGAATATGTTTGGCACCCCCCAATCCTTCATATCAAATGTCTGACTCAATTTCTTTTTGAGAACTGACAAATCATAAGAGGACTTCCCAACAATCAACATATCATCGACATAAAGTATCAAGCATATCAAGCTGCCATCTGAGCATCTCTTTGTGTAGAGACAATGATCCTCATTTCTTCGAGAATAGCCTTGAGATTTCATAAAAGCATCAAACTTTTGGTACCATTGTCTAGGGGACTATTTAAGTCCATACAAGCTCTTCTTAAGATTACAAACTAGACTTTCCTTGCAAGATCTCATTGTAAGATCTCCATGCAAGAAAGCAATTTTCACATCCATTTGGACTAGCTCTAAGTCCTCCAGTGCAACGAATCCAAGCAACATGCGCAGGTTAGTCATCTTGACCACTAGAGAGAAGATTTCCTCGAAATCAACACCATGTTGTTGCTTAAAACCCTTCGCAACGAGTCCTACTTTATACTTTGAAGAAGCACTATCTGATGTGAATTTCAGCTTATATACCCATTTACATGGTAAAGCTTTCCTGCCCTTTGGCAAAGTTGCTAAATCCCAAGTACCATTCTTGTGAATAGAATCCAACTCACTCTCCATGGAACACTCCCACTTGACATGATCCTCTGTCTGCATAGCCTCTTTGTAGCAAGAAGGCTCACCGACATCTGTTAGCATAACAAAAACTAAACCTGGAACATATCTTTCAGGTGGATGTGAGACACGTGTAGAATGTCTCAATGTTTGCTGAACTGGAACATGTGCAGACTGATCTGAATGGACATTCTCTTGAACATCCCTATGTGCAACATTTTTATGCATGCTAACTAGAGGACTAGTATCCTCAAACACCACTCTTCTCACTTCAACCTCATTAATGGGTTGTTTATGCATCTTAGACTCATTGAAAATGACATCACTACTTCTGATCATTGTCCGTGTTTCAAGATCCCATAAGTGATATCCAAATTTTCCTTCTCGACCATATCCATTTCTTTGACTTATGATCCAACTTTTGTCTAAGATTGTTGGGTATATGAACATATGCTTCACACACAAAAACTCAAAGATGATCATAATATGGTGGCTTCCCTGTCCGCAACTCTTGTGCCACTTTCAGACCTTTGGCAGTACTAGGTGAAAGGTTAATCACATGAATTGCAGCCAATACTGCTTCTGCCCAAAAGCCTTGTGAGAGGTTTGCATGATGCAACATAGAGACTACTCTATCTTTGAATAGTTCTATTCATCCTCTCAGCTACACCATTCTATACTGGGGTATAAGGAGTTGTAAACTCTCTATGAATCCCTCTAGATTGGCAGTAAAGGCTGAATTCATGTGAGGTATAGTCACCCTCATGATCTAAACGTAAAGCCTTAAGCTTAGTTCCTTTTTCAGTCTCAACTGAAGCAAGTCATTTTCTAAAAGTGGGGAATACCTCATCCTTTGATTTGATAGGACATACCCAAACTTTTCTAGTAGCATCATCTATGAAAGTGACAAAGTAGAGAGAACCACCTAAGGACCTAATGGGCATAGGACCACACACATCTATATGAACGAGATCTAAAGGCTGAATTGAAGAGTCAATGTGCATTCTACGCACATTTTTGGTTTGCTTTCCATATTGACAATGCTCACAAAATGAAAAATCAGAGAAAGATAACACATGTAGGTAGCCAGAATGAGAAAGATTTTCCATTCCACTATGCGATATATGGCCCAAACGACCATGCCAAATACAAGCCATAGGTTGTTCAGTAACAGCTAACAAGTGTTCTTTCTGTGATACAAATAAAGGATAACGTGAGCCAACTTTGCTTCCTTTTGCAATAACCATATTGCCCTTTGATATGCGAAAGGACTGAGCATAGAAGACCAACTTGTAACCAAGGTCATCAAGTTGACCAATTGACATCAAACTGCATGATAACTGAGGTACAGGGTGTACATTATACATAGTAAATTTTGAACCATCGATGAACTGCACAACCACATCTTCAATCCCCACAACATCACACTCGTAAGAGTCACCAAGTCTCACGGTACGAAGAGACTTTGCTGCATAATTAGAGAACCATTCTTTGTGTCTGAATAGAATCTATTGTCATCGAACCATTCACATCCGAATGTATGATCTGCAACTTCCTTGTTGCCATAATATATCCATGATTCTTGAAAGACATTTTGTGAATCTTCCCTTCAAGACATCCTTCACATGACTCTACATCATTTGGTATAGCAAAAGTAGGAAAAATATCCATCATACCTTGATCTTTGATATGCTTGAAAGCTTTGTAATTGATATGACCAAATCTAGCATGCCATAACTTCATATTCTCCTTAGGTGTAGTAGACCTAGCAATATTAGCATGACTTATTTTGGATGACATAAACATGCCACTTCTGTTTTCACCTTGAAGTATACAATGCTTCTCATTAGATGAGGAGACTAGCATGAATCTTTCTTAAAAGCAACTTAGCAACTATGTGACAAGAACTAGAGATAGAGAGTAAATTCTTCTTCATATGTGGACCATAAAGAACATTGGAAATTGTGAAAATTCCACCTACTCTAGACTTAATTTTTTACTTCTCCAACACCTACAACATCCAAATCATGACCATCTACAATGGTCACTCTTCTCCTTGAAGAGTTAGAAAGGGAAGAAAATACCTTTCTACAACATGTCATATGCTTAGTAGCTCTATAATAAACAATAAAGGATTGTCTAAGATTGCATTTAATGCTACATGGTTAAAAACAAGCATTAGGAGGGGCATCTCTAGCCGATGGTGGAGGGTGATCTAGGGAATGTGGAGAAATGAGAGATGCCTCCTCAATCGGAACCACAAACCTACTCATAGAGTGGTGAAGATGGTCCCTTTCATGCCAAACAAGGTGACAAGCAAGGCTATCATAGAGATCAAGTGAAGGATGCTTTTGAAGCTTCAAAAGGGCCCAATTCACCAAATCATCTTCATCGTGGAAGCGGTCGCACTTGTGTTGCATCGCACGCAATGAAGAATGTAGCACATGCCACTAGGCGATGATGGATGAATGGATACAATCTATCATGGAGGTGTATTGATGGTGGAGGGCGGCTGTCACAGAGATGAAATCAAGTGAGTGACATGCAACATCTACCCCATCAAGCACAACAACACTTGCATCACAAAATAGACCGAGGAAAAGAGGATTGTCGGATGGGCTATCGAAGATGTGGTTGTAGGGGCATGATGTTGTGGAGGGGATGGTGCATGGATAGGTGAGCGGTGTGGGGAAGGTGGAGGAGAGGAATGGCATGGAAGGGAAGTGGGTACAAACTTGATGGAGATCGATAGGGAGGCTACTTAGGGAGTGAGAATTGGCTGTGGAGGGTGTGGGGAAGTAAGTTGGACTACAGGTGATGGGATGGTGATGCTAGGGTCAGGAAAAGAATTGGTTAAGCAGGCCCATACTCAATGAGTGGGTGGTGGAGACAATGGGGTCATACCTTGGCTAGCCCTTGTAGGAAGATGCGAAAATGTAGGGCCCAATGGGTTTCTTAAATGTAGGGAAAGGGAGGATGACTCCGGCGGATGTTGAGGTGCGTGAGAAACGGAGAGGTGAGGCAAAAGGATATGCTAATCGGGCAAGTGATAAAGCCATGCTAGGATGGGTGCGGAGTAAATAGAGAAAGAGTGGGTGTTGCAAGTGATGGTTACGAGGTAACCCTATGATCATCGGGTGAACGAGCCAACCATCAATAATGCATATGGATAGGGGCATCTGTGGATGAAATAGTACAAAGGGTCATCTATGTGAATATCATACAAGGGCTAGGTAGATTCTTCAATAGTTACACATGCATATGAATCTACCTTTGAAGATTTAGGTTTTGGATCACCTTTATCACTATTACATGATGCTTTCTTCTTCTCATTAAAAATACTTGTTTTGCATTCTGTTATGAAATGACATGGTTTCTTACAGTAATGGCGTACTCCTTTCTTTGAATCAGATGTAGTCGAAGATTTTTCCTTGGGTGTAGAGGAAGCATCAAGAGAAAGACTCGTCGACTTTTGTTCCTTCCCATTTGACAATGATTAGATGGCTTCATCATTCTCTTCCATACTCTTTTCTTGATCTTGAAGTAACAAAAACTATAGATCTTCAAATGAAAGTTCTCTATCTCTTGTACCAAGAGTAAGATGAGTAACAAAAGCATGATATGTACATGGAAATGATTTTTCAAGTGTGTTTACCATCTCTTCATCGGAAATATTTACTCCAACATTGAGTAACTAATCTCATAAATCTTTAAGCTTTAAAATATGTGACTGAATAGATTCACCAACTTTCATCCTTGTGTTTTGCTATCTCCTTAGATGAGCTCTTTGAGTAGGTTTTCTACTCTAATAGAGATTCTCCAACTCCAAACAAGCTTGAGGAGAGGTTCTACATTATCTGAATTGAGGTATAATATGCCTCTTGACTCCCATAGCAATATATGAAA